>JBBBDQ010001045.1:7252500-7647500 GCA_037127315.1 Ascarosepion bandense
ATATATATATATATATATATAATCAAATTTTTATTGTTGATTGATACTAAAATATCTTGGGAAGGTTGTATATTTTTTAGAATTTGAAGAAATTCATGGGTTGATGTGATGCTAGAATTGGTAAATAAAGGTAATGATACTGTTACGGAATTGCGATATCTATATCCTTGTGTAAATTAATTGAAACAATGGCTTTAGTTCCTTTTATTTCATCATTTGGCCAGTTTTAAACCCACTGAAGTGACAGAGTATAAATGATTTCTTTTTTTTTCTCAGATTAGGTCATTTGCAGTGGTGTGAGTTGTATGAATGTATTGCTGGCATGTAATTTGTTGGGCTTGAGAAATATTCTGACATCCATGATTTTATCAGATCTTTATCTCACTTATAACACTTTACTATTTTTTTTTAAAAATAAAACTATTCAATAAAAATAACATTAAAGTAAGTTACAGTTGTTGTAAAAATATCAGAAAAATAATTGAAAATAATACCAAAAACATTGCTATATAACAGTGATTGTATACATAACAAAGCTAGATGCAACTGCAGAGTAAAATGTGTTTGTCCCATGGAAGGTAATTGTTTAATGGGAAATATTGTCTATTTGGCTAAAACAGAGATAGAAAAAAAGCGATAATCAAGCTAAGGAAGAGAAAATTTATAGAGCGGCTACTGAAAATCAGTGAGGAAAAAAGGTGTAATAATCATAAACCAAGTTTTAAACCCAGTGCACTGAAGGTTATAATTGTGCAATGTCGGTTGCTAATCGACTTAACGCACCCAAAATGTTAGGAACTTAGTAATCTTCCACTGAAAGCTGACTCCTTAGTATTTGGCTAACTGCCAACTAATATCAACTGCCTAGTAATTCTACTGAACTCTAAAGAACTCCTATGAACTTCCCAAGAACTTCTCAAGAAATTGTCCGTTAACTCTTATTAATATAGGAGGGAGAGTTCATTATCTGAGGAATAGGTGTGTTTCCCCCATAACAAAATGAAAATCTTCTGCCCAGTCAGTCATGTCTCTTTTGAGACATGATCCCTCTCAAGTGTGTATAATGTACAGCACTTAACTGATTGAATGACCACCAAACTAGCGTATTTGTTCATTGAAGTTTTTTTTTTTTTTACTGAACCTGACCCTGCAGTACAACAATTAGTAGTTTAACCCACTGTAGTTTGAATGAACAAGAGAAAATGAAATTTTGCTTATCTTGTGGTCAGGGAGAAAAAGAAGTGACCGCAGGTGGTGATTTCTTTTACAGAAGGATATTGTGGAAAGAGAGAAGAATTGTGGGAAGGGAAAAAAGCAATAAAGCAAGACTGTAAATACAAGTTGGGTGATTTTGTTGGTTCATTTTGTACATTAATGGTTGCAAGAGTGGAAGGAAGAGATCTGTGAGAATTTTATTTTTAGAACTATACCCACCAACAGGGGCTTTTTCATTGCTTATTTTTTATTCTTTTTCCCCTCTGTAGGTGTGGTTATCTATTATTTTGTTTTGTATTTTTAATGATATTATTTTTAATAAAATCTTGTTTTCTCCCATAATGCTTTTGAGTGATTCACAGGTTATATAATGTCTCTCCTTCCCTTCTTTCATTTTTGTTAAAGTCATCTGAAGATCGGTTTGTGTGAAACATGACAAGAGTTATCCTTTTATAGGGTTTAACATTGATAAGTGATTTTTGCTTGGTCTAGGCAATCTAAGCTTCAAGCACTTTACTGTGTAGATAAGTTTACTTTCTGACCTTTCTTCTCTTTCTTTTTTTTTTTAACATTGTCTTTATTCAAGGCTGTATCTGGATAAGAGTTTAGGTTTTGGCAAGTTGTCTGTTGGTTTCACCAGCAGCTTTTGTTTTTCTTATATATATATATATATATATATATATATAAGTAAAAAACATGTGGGGAAAAAAGTGTCTTTAGCTTAACATATTTACTTTAACCATCTTCTTCAGAGGTTTTTTTTAAAGACGAATGATTTGAAACTAAAAAAAATTATTTTTTTTAGAAATCCAAAGATACAGTATGTTGATTGAAGTTTGATTTCCATTTCTGTTATTACACAAGGCACACACATATAAACAGACCTAAGTCTTTTTTTCTACATTTAAAAATGTCCATCTATTGCTTCATTACGCATGACGCATATCTGACCAATGAAATCAAACCTCAATCAACATACTGTCTCTTTCGAATTTTTTTTTTAATTTAAAAAATTTTTTATATCATTCATTTTTAAAAAAATCTCTGAAGATGCTTGTTAAAGTGAAACATGTTAGATTAAAGAACTCTTTTTCTTATCTGTTCTATATTATTCTATTCATCTTGTTGGATTTCAATTCATATATTCAACTCGTGTGTGTGTGTGTTATTAAATTCAACCAACAATGTCTGCTCATTTATTTTTTATTCTATTAGGACTTGAATAAGTTCTCACTGTTTTCCAACATATGACACTCCCATAACTGCATACTTTTACTTTCAAATGTTAAGCCATCTATAAGGAAGTACTATAAGCAAGCATGAAATTCAGTGTAGGTCATTTTGCTGAAGTATAAATAACTTTGTTTTACATAGTGTTAAACATGTTGGATTTTATGCCAAAGAAAGTGTATTTGCAGGAAATTTTTACTGCACTACTTTATTCAAAAGAAATCTGCAGTTGCAAGCACACAGAACTTTTGTTGAGACTTATGGCAATCATGCTCTGTCAGAAACAACATGAAGAGATTGGTTTAGGTGCTTAAAAATAAACGATTTTGATGTTGAATATAAAGAACACTCTGGTGCAGTGAAAAAGTTTGAAGACAAAGAATTTGAGGCATTACTTCATGAAAACTCATGTCAGATGCAAGCTGAACTTGAAGAATGATTAGAAGTTGATCATCCAACAGTTTTGAAATGTTTGAAAACATTAGGAATGATTCAAAAGCAATGATATTGGGTACCATATGAGTTGAAACTGAGGGAAATCAAATGACATCTTGCCATGTGGGAACAGCTGCTTTAATGGCAAAAAAGGAAAGGATTTCTGCATTGTATTTAACAGGCAATGAAAAGTGGATACACTATGATAACCCTAAGTGTAGAAGACTGTAGGATAAACCTGGCCATGTATCAGCAGCAAAGCTGAATATCCATAGTTGGAAGCTACTGCTCCACATTTGGTGGAATCAGTTGGGTGTAGTTTATTATGAGCTGCTGAAAATAACCAAAACCATCACAAGGTAATCACTACTTACTACAATTGATGCATTTATGCTGAGTATTGAAGAAAAATAGCTACTATACAAGCAGAGATATGACAAAGTGATTTTTCAACATGACAACACGAGGCCAAATGTTGGGTCCTGGGTATGATGATAAACTGCATCTTGCAGCAAGGCTTCTGATTGGGAAGTTGTGAGGAGCATGGAATCACCTCTTAATTGCTGTTGTTCCCAGGTCCACTCTGATCAGAGTGGTATCACCTGTTAGGGTCCCAGCTATGGGCAAATAGTTAACCCCCAAACAAACTGGGGTCAAAACACTATGAACGTATAAAAATAAACTTTTATAGAAATATATACATAAAAGGAGACTTTTATAGAAATATATATGTTTTTGATAGAAAAACATTAACAATAATACATTTAAAAAAAAAATACCATAATACATTTTTGAATGGAAAAAAATTTATTGCCAGCAATACATTTTTGAATACAAAACTATAAGACATCGTCAGTTTTCTAAAATAAAAATAAAAAAATTAATTTTTCATCAAAATTTGACTAAAACAACCTTCTCACTATAACTGAACATTAAAAAAAACAAACCTAAAAACTTCACCTTTTTGGCATTAAACAACCCACAGAGGTTGATATGCCGTTAAACAAAACTCAAACTAGGCCATGTGTTGCAAAATGGGTGAAAATCTACTTGAAAATGCTTAAATGGGAAGTTCTACCCAACTCACCATATTCACCAGTCATTGCTCTGTCCATTTATCATTTGTTTCAATTGATGATACATGGCCTGGCTGAGCAGCACTTTCATTCTTATGAAGTTGCCAAAAAATGGGTTGACTTGTAGTTAACCTCAAAAGATGCATCATTTTTCTGATATGGAATTCAAATGCTGACAGAAAGATGAGAAAAAGTAGTGGCTAGTAATAGACAATGCTTTTAGTGACATGTTTCTTACTAATTTTGTAACTAAAACATTACTACTTTTTGTGAAAAATCAGCATGAACTTATTCAAGGTCCTAATATGTGTGTGTGCGCGTGTGCGTATGAAAACTAATAATAACATAGGGAAGATATTGGCATTCTACACTACTTAAAAAGAAGGTTAGGAAGGAAACCTATCAATACTGGAAAGAGCAATAACAGCTACTGGATTTAAGAAATTTACAGGTGAAAAGGAATTGAAGATAGAATAGACTATTCCAGGGGTAGCTTCGCTCAACATCACACATTTCTACAAAATGAAAACAACTAGAAAACTTGAGTCATGTTTTAAATAGTGTGGTCAGATCCAGACTTTTGTATGGATGTCATGTATGACACCATACCCATTCAGAAATACTTTATCTGTCAGCTGTATATAACCACATTCTAAGATTAATGGTGAAAAAAGTCTTTCAGTGAGAAAAGCCTGATATTTTGGCACAGGTCATCCTTCTTTGAACATTCTGGACTGATGCTGCAGAATCACAAGCAAAGAAATGTAGCAAATAACATAAACCATTTGAAGAAAGCTGAAGAAAGAGTCATTCAACTTTTAGTGGAGTTAATAAGCTTATTTTTCTATATCTTGAACATTCTAGCAGCATTTTTATTTATCTTTTTTAATTTAATTTTGTTGTTTAGAATAAAGTCTAGTTTTTCCTTGTTAGAGATCTTAAATAAAAAATAACTTTAAATGTTAGACATCTCATTCTTCAAAATAACAATGTTTTACTTCTATGTTCAAACTGCAACAAATTTAACACTTCCAGGAAATATCAAAAGACAAGCAGGGAAAAACAGTAAGTAACCTACCCATTGAGTTTGTGGGAATGGATAGTAGAGTGAGAACAAAGTGGAATGGTATATTTATATATTACTTAGAGTTACAAGAGACAGGAAGTTATGGAGAGTCATGATTGCCCTTGTTCTGAAAGGATATAGCATATGAAAGTTTTTAGTTCAAGTTCATTTTCTATAATTATGTTTGCTTTTTATGCATTTGGCTTTAAGTTCATAATCAAAGGACTCCTCTCATTCTCTCAGTTATGGGTTAAATACTAAGTGTTTTATCTGGAAAAAAATTTTTCAAAGATTCTTATAATTTAAATTATTTTTTGGCTTTAAAATAACCCACAAAGATTTGGTAAGCTATAAAAAACAAATCAATCATAATCCCTGGTGAGTTCTGATGCATTTGTTATTTACGAGGATTTTTGTAATAGGCTTTCAATATTTACTTCTGTTATGTTGTGCTCAAAACTGGAGTTGAGAATGAAATTATGTCTCAGGTTAAGAAATTGCTTTTCTTGTGTAGTAAGATGGCAATTAGAAAGATTACTGAAGTTGCCTGAAGCATTTGAAAGATATATTTGTTGTATAAATTGTTGAGTTGTTTTTACATAATTCTTCTTTGATGTTTCTTCAGAACATTAGTGATTACGGCTCTCCATAACTTCCTATTATTTTTAGTTCTTAGATTTGTTTTGTCAGGGGATTTCTATATTTACACATTATATCTGCATACATGTGTATATATATATATATATATAGAGAGAGAGAGAGTTCAAATACTGTACATTTATACCAATTTTCAAAATGATAAATAACATAGTTTTCTTCCAGTAACCCAGTATATTTCATGTTCTTGTTGGCTTGTTCTGAAATTCAAACATGGTTTGTACCTTTTTTTTTTTTTTTTTTTTTTTTTGAGAAAGTGAAAAGTCAATACAACTGACTGCATCTAGAAGGACATCTTCGACTAAGCTGTGATCAGTGTAAACCAATACTCTTGCAAGGGAATGGCAGCAATTTGAAAATACAAAGCCACCGTGAGTCTATTCAGGTTAACAAAGAAATATAAGAAAACCAAAATAATGAACAAGGTTTTGTTTGACAATTTATGACTTGATTAGATTTTGGAATCTTGAGTCTTTGATCAGCTCATGGCAGCTTACTGAGAAAAATAATATTTTTAATTGTTTTTACATTGAATAAGATTGCAAGTTGTTGAAAACTGAAATTTGTGCTAGTGTGCTTTTATATGAAATTATTTGTTTTAAATGACTAAATTGTTGATACATATCAAAAGTATCAAAGTTCAGTAAAAAAGAAAGAAACTCAAAACAATACAGTAATTCCTAGAAAATTCAGTAATTAGACCTGATATTATTAATATTGATAAGTCAAGTTGAAATCAATGACCATGTATTCATGACCAAGACAAGCCTTCAACTTCAAGGACATCAGCTTTGGTTTTTATCGAGAGGTATGGATTCTGCCAGGTCTACTTTCCTAAGACATACTGCATATGAACAAAAACCTCACTGGCTTTCATCGCAGATAGGTGTAAGGAATCGGTAAGGTATGACCTTTTAACTTGATCATGTGATTGATTGCAGTGTTTGATCTTAGAACATGAAAGTTTAAAAATAAAACATGACATATTTATGAATTTGTTCCTGGTAAAAATGACAATAAATGTTCTTAAGAAATCTTTCAAACACTTTGGTAAATTTGCTTGAAAAAGATCTAAGGAAAAATGAAGTAACAGAGCAAAAATTGTTTGTTTCAAAAAGATTATCATTCAAACTCAGTGAAGAAAATGAATTGTGTATTGTCACAAAAATAAAAAGGGTTATGAGACAAGGATGTGTTTTCTCCCCAGATTTATTCAACCTATTTGGAGGGAACTGAAGATTCTACCAGGATTTATTATCAGTGAGTGTAATATTAGCAATATAATATACACAGATAACATTGTGTTGATGGCAGAATCTAAAACTACAAGAACCTAGAGTAGTAAAAGAAAGTAAGGAAAAAGGTCTAACCATTAAATGCAAGAAGACAGAATGTATGGTCATTAGCAAGATTAAAAGCAAATTCTATTTATTATGCTCTTCAATAATATTTTTCTCATATTCTCTCAGTAACCTTTTGTGTCTTAATGCCTTTATTGCCTTGCTTGTGGTGAAATTATTTACACTCTCACACCCTGATTGAGCACTCTGGAAGAATGGTAGACTTTGAAAAACAGTAGCTACTCAGGCATCTACGCATTGTTCATTCAGCAATGAATTAGAACACTCTCAGCTATTGGTCGTGTATAATGATAATATACACGCTAAAAAGTCTGCCTCCTTCTACCGAGCCCCATAGCTCAGGTAGAATTGCTGACTGATGCCAATTCGGTCGGGTTTCAATCCTGGGTAAAAAGCAATTAGCTGTCTAACCACACTGATGAGCTGTGATACAGTGAAACAGATCTGTCTGCAGTTGACTATATATATATATATATATATATATATATATATATATATATTTGTGGGTATGGATATCAATAAATATGCATATGGGTATACACGTAGGTACACATAAATATTTTTCTGTTGTTAATAGAAGTGCTCAGTGTCATATAACAGAGCTATTAAGTATATATATTACATATATATATATATAGAGAGAGAGACAGACAGACAGACAGAGTGATAAGAATCCTATGAAATAGCAAATATAGCAGACAGTTTGGGAAAAAAATCTTAATCATTTCCAAAATTTCTTTTGTATCAGTTTTTTATATATATATATATATATATATATATATGAAAAACAAGTTGAAAATGCAACTGGTGTCTTTAAGAATATTTACTGGAAGGCTTTTGGCAAACAACACCTGAAAATGTTCAATACGTTTTGGTTTCAGTCAAAAATAAGTCAGAAACTGATAATGCAAAAAGTAGTTGATGGTCTGGGGATTCCATGAACCACCTGAAAATTATTCATTCATTTTCAAATGTCTTGATTGTTCATTTTTCATGTCTTGCCTCCTCTAAGTGTCACAACGCTCCTGAAGTTCAGATTTGGTTCCCTGAAGCTGAAACATCTTGTCTTACCTCAAAAATAAATTACTAATGAAGAGAAAGACATTTCAGACCATAGATGAGATTAGGAACACAAAGCAGCTAATAGTGATTTTTAAAGATTTTGGAGTTGATTTTGACTTGTCAAGTTATGAACAGCAGAATGAGAACAATATATCCCCTGGAGATTAAATGTTTCAGTTCAAAATTCCTTGAGGTTTACCCAGATTGATGAGCATCTGATGAAGGACAGAAAGAACGACAAATTCAATATTGTGAGAATAACAACAAAAATGAGGATCATAGTCTCAGTGTAAATAATGAGAACTCCTCATCCCAGAAATTCTGAAAGAAATTAAGTTTGCTTTAAATGAAAAATCCTAGATATTTAAATGTGATGCAATATATCTAAACTTATTTATAAATGGATCTTTGTCTGTGTGTATGTGTGTGTCCGTTACCTATAGACTCCAAAATGACTGAAACGATTTTCTTGAAAATTTACACCGTTGTACTATAAGCATCTGTGAGTGTTCTTAGCTAGGTTTTGTGTGAAGGTACACCATGATAAATATTGAAAATCGATAATCAAAAACATTGGGTTAAGGAAGGAGTGGCCCAATTTTAATCAAATTTGATATACTCATAGACAAAGACATAAGAAATGATATTCAGAAGTTTCAAGGTTGCAGTTCATACAATAGTTCAGAAAATCGATAATATATATTTATATATATATATATATATATATAAAAAAGGCAAGATGTTTGTGTGTGTGTCTGTTTATCTGCCTGTATGTCTATTTTTTTCAGCCTTTTTATTTTAGTTTTTGCTTTGGGTTTGGGTATAATGGTAGTTCTTAGTCTCAGCCATGATACCATTTACTCAGAGGACTTACTTAGCTTTCAAAATTCAGTTTACGACAAAAAAAACTCATTTGATATCGAAACCAGGAAATCAAAATTTGACTTACATCCATTCATTTTTCTTTCAGTCTATGGTTTCGCTTTAACTGGAAATAACTATTGGTTTTTAGTCTTTCGTGCCAACATCCAAAGAGTCTGAACTCCAGGATCATGAATTAGTTTTAAAGCTTTCGTTACACCCAAGCAATGCCAGGCTATACTGCTAGTGCTCTATAAAACTAGGATCTGTTTGATTCACTCTATATCAAAACCTGTTGGTTGAAAGTGAATGGTAAGAAAACAAAAATAAAATAAAAAACGTTGCTCTCTGCACAGGATCTTTGAGCATTACATTGAGTTCACAAAACAAACCCTTAAAAAAAGACAAATAAAATGCATTATAAATGGTGCCAATTATGAACATTGTCACTCGGGTAAAAGGCATCACAAAAATCACTGAATCATGATTGTCTGTTTCTAGGAACACCACTCACAATACTGTCAGCAATCGCAATGAACTGGTTGACCTTGGCCAACTGACTTGACAAATGCATCAACTCCAGGCTCTACCAACTGTCTCCATCTTATAGATTTGCTTCGGTCCTGGGCATGACAGTAAACTGCATTTGGCAGCAAGATTTCTGATTGGGAGGATGTGAGGAGCATGGAACCACAATTTTATTTGCTGTTGTTCCCAGGTCCACTTTCACTCAGAGTGGTAGCACCAGTTAGGGTCCCAGCTATGGGCAAATAGTTAACCCCCAGACTGGGATCAAAACACTATGTATAAAAATACAATTTTATTGAAATATATACATAAAACTAGACTTTATAGAAAAATATACATTTTTGAAATAAAAATATTACCAACAATACATTTTTGAAGGAAGAAAATATTACCAACAATACATTTTTGAAAGAAAAATATTGCCAACAATACATTTTTGAAGGAAGAAAAAATTACCTTAACACATTTTTGAAGGAAAAACAAAGTTATTCTCAGCAGAATAGTTTTGGATACAAAACAAGAAGATATTTTCAGTTTTCTAAAATAAAAAAAGAATAAAAACAAAAAGTTTTCACTAAAATCTTACTAAATCAACCTTCTCACTATAACTGAACATAAAAAAAAATACCTTAAAACCCTACCTCTTTTGGCATTAAGAAACTCACAGAGAGGTTGATATGCCATTAAATAAAACTCAAACTCTAGATTGCTTCTCTTGAGCACAAAAATACATTCCACCTTGATCTTCTATGTCGGCAATAGAAAGAATTTTATCTTACAAATTTTGTCTTATATTCTTTTTGCCTCACTTGTGGTAGTTGTTTTCTCTGTTCTCTTGTGCTACCATATGCCTGTTTATAACGTGTATCACTCACAAAATTTCATCTGAACTTCATTCACTGATCAATCAATCAAGAGTGATCACAGCTGAGATCACAGTCATTCTAAACTCCATGATTCTTTCATTAGCTGCATGGTAAATGCTTAACAAGTGTTATATCCATTTTTGAATTCAGAGTTTTTCTACTAGACTGGCAGCCAACTAAGGCTAAAGTGCCCAGTCTGCAGTACTATTTAACCTTTTCCAAAGGTATTTTGCAGGAAAGTGAAACTTGACTAGAATGCAAACTTAGCTCTCTGATTTCTTATTCTGAGGTTCTATCCATTACGCTGCCCACATATTCAGCCATTGAATACTCGCTGAATGCATTCTTAATTATCTGCCTTGTTTCCATGTCCAAATTTCAAGCAAAATTGCATACTTTTTAAACTTTAATGCAATGGTCACGCAGTATATAAGCTAGCTCAATGATATTTCACTATCCAATGAATAATTCTTGAGTGCCTGTTCATCTATGCATTATAAGGTTTTGTTTTTTTTTATGAAAGATTACCAAATTATATCAAAAGTATACTAAGTTATCAATATATTTACAAGGCTTGTATACTTTCTAGACTGGCCTTGTTATTCATCTAAAAAATTCAATAGTTAAGACAAAGTTTGGCATTGTAAAATTTCATTATTTGTCTTTGACAACTGTTTATTGATTTTGATTTACTTGAGACTGACTGTTGGTAGATCTTAGCTTTTGATTGCTAATATAGAAAGGAGATGGATTCAGGACACTATTTACATTTTTACTTTTGGAAGTTAGCTCCCTTAACTTGTACTTGTCTTATTGAATATCTCTTCCTGCTTTGTATGAGTAAATGACAAAATACAGAAGCACTTTCTCAGTCAGAAATGTGAAATCAGAACGTTTATAAGAAATTGCATGCAATATGATTTAAAGTTTTTTTAACAACACATCTTGTGGTAATTACCTCCACCTTGTTTGTCAAGACACTCTTTAGTTTATTGTTCAGTCTTTTTATAGCTTTGAATAGGTAGCACTATCCAAAGCTATAAAAAGACTGGGCAATAAACTCTCTTAATTTTTGACTCCAGGACATACACTACCAGGCATAATTATTAGGCCACCCCAGTGTTTTAAAAAAAATTGTATTTCATACTATTTTTTAGTATTTATTGCCAAGTGAATAATTGTAAATGAAAATAGAATGGTTCTTTTGTTAATATTGCACAATAACACGTGCATCAAATGAATTTATAAATATTTAATAATTGCCGATATTGCAGATTCATCAATGAAGGAATTAATAAAATTTAGGGTGATTTGGATGAGTTCATCTTTGCTTACTTGCCTTGTAAAATTTCGCAAAGTAATAATAACAAAAGAACCATTCTATTTTCATTTGGCAATAAATACTAAAAATAGTATGAAATACATGATTTCTTTTAAAAAACTGGGATGGCCTAATAATTATGTCCGGTAGTGTAGTTGTAAAAACAACAGGACTTCAAGATGGAAGTCTGGTGAGGAAAGAAATGCTTTTCCTTTCTTTTCCTTTTTCTCTTAAAACTCTATCCATGGTGAACTCTCTACTTTCATGCTGAGTGGAACTGAGATGAGGCTATGCTGAAGAGCAGATTTTCTTCTGGGTAAACAGACGAGTATTCAACTCTGTGTATGCAGGGTCTATGGGGGATTTTGGTCAGATTTTTGTGCTCAGAATGCCCCACTTAAAAACCAACCTTGTGCCACATTCTGCTTTTGTGGGGAGGCTCTGGTAAATATTATGTACACACACGTATATTTTCTTTCTTCTTTAATTAGGTTATAATTAATATAAAATATACATATGCAAAATTCTTCCACTTGTTGGAATTCCTTTTTTAGAAAATGTTGAAGTGTTAAAAGTGTTTACTTTGAATGTTTTTCACCTCAACCATAAACAAGTAGAAACTCTTCCCACTACAAACTAGTAACCAATAGCAACAGTATCCTATAGTCCACTTCTGCTTCTTTCTCTTTTATGTTTATGCTCCTTCAGGGTGTGTGTGATCATGGCTCTACACAACTTCCTATTTTTTGTAGCTCTCAGGTTTATCTTTTTACTATCTGTCCCAATTCCTGTTTTGCTCAGAAGCTTGTTAGATAAGTTGTTACTTTTCTCTATTCATCTTGACTTGAATATATTCTATGAGTATCAAATTTTCTAAGCCCTCTTTCCTCATTATGTGTCCTAGAAATATCACTTTATCTATTTCTGATCCTAAGTATAAGCAATCGTTCTAATAGTTTAAGAGTAAGTTTTATATTCCACCTCTTTTTAATTAATTTGAGATGTTAACATTTTTTGCTGATAAATCAGAATGTTTCATATGTGAATTCACTTCAAACTCTACAGTTGATTCATCTGGAGTATTCTTGTCTGACTTCCTACTTAGAACTGAGTCTTTATTGAGTGATATGTATAGAACCCCTTCATGGTTTCTGCTATCATCTCCAACAAAGCATGTGGGTCTGTCATAGTCCTTATGAAATGTGCTCCCAAACTGGCTGCTTTTTTTTTCTAAACTGTACAATAAATGCCTTGTAGCCTCTTGCTTTCCTTCCTTGTTAGATATTTTTAAAGAATGTTTTTCCAGTCTTTAAGAATTTGGGTGGACTGTCTGACCTTTCTGACTATCAGCCTATTATTCTTTACCGTTTTTGTAAACTAGTGGAGGTCCTAATCAACTATGAATTTGTTAATCATCTCCTGTTGTAGGACCTTCTTTTAGACAAGCAGTATGACTTTTACTACTCCAGGTCAACTGCTGATGTATTAACAATTATTGCTGAAAGAATCTATTTATTTTTAGATAAGAATGGTGAAGCTCAGACTGTAGCTTAAGCATCTCAAAAATGTTCAACAGGGTTTAACATACTGCTTTTCTTCACAATTTGAAAGGTTATAGTCTCTGCAGACAAATTTTTGAACTGATTTAGTCATTCTCACCAAATGACAAAATAAAAGTTGATCTAAATGGCTACTCTTCTACATCTTTTTTTTCATTATGTAATAATGCAGGTGTACCCCAGGTACTCTTGGATCTATTTTGTTTTTAATTTTCATCACTGACTGTCCTGATGGCATCAATTATCAAGTTCTGATGATACAAACCTTTACTTGTGTGTCAATAGTGAGAATCTAGAATAGTAGAATCTTCAGTTCCCTCCAAATAGGTTGAATAAATCTGGGGAGAAAACACATCCTTGTCTCATAAACCCTTTTTATTTTTGTGACAATACACAATTCATTTTCTTCACTGAGTTTGAATGATAATCTTTTTGAAACAAACAATTTTTGCTCTGTTACTTCATTTTTCCTTAGATCTTTTTCAAGCAAATTTACCAAAATGTTTGAAAAATTTCTTAAGAACATTTATTGTCATTTTTACCAGGAACAAATTCATAAATATGTCATGTTTTATTTTTAAACTTTCATGTTCTAAGATCAAACACTGCAATCAATCACATGATCAAGTTAAAAGTTTGTACCTGACCGATTCCTTACACCTATCTGTAATGAAAGCCAGTGAGGTTTTTGTTCATATGTAGCATGTCTTAGGAAAGTAGACCTGGCAGAATCCATCCCTCTCTAGGTAAAACTAAAGCTGATGTCCTTCAAGTTCAATGAGGTCAAATTGATAGCTGATGTCAAAAACCTTTTTCAGTCTCCTTCTAACTGGAGCAATGGATGGTTTGTTAATTTTAACACCTCCAAAACAAAACTGCTCTCTACTAATTATCTGAGAGACCATGTTCTGCTTTTCAACAGCATGGCTGATACTGATCTCCAAGAGAGTGACTTAGTGCTCCTTCTCAGGCTAACATTCTCAGCTTACATGAAGTGGAAAGACTATTGAATCAGTTGCTTGGTCTGCTAGGAAAGTGATTCACTATGTCGTGCTAGATAATTTTTCTCTCCTTAATCTATATTACATATTTATATGTCTACCATTTATCCATGCTTTGAATATTGCTGCTACTATATATTAAGAGATTCTTGACAAAATCCAAAGGAGAATCAGCAATATTATTGGTCTTGACCTGGCATCTTGGCTTCAGTTACTTTCTCATTGCCATAATGTATTTTCTCTGTCTTTTTTATAACTACTTTTATGGTAATTGTTTGGATGAACTGTCTGCTATGTTACCTAGAATTTAAGCACACTACTAGATGGATGTGCATTGTAATGCAGTAGATATTAACTCAGAACGACAAATTGGGGAACCAAGTTGGAATTCCATTTGAATTCCTTGCATTTGCTTATGCCCAAATACCCTTGGGAAAGGTATTAATCCGTCACTTCCTTCCAGTTATGGGTTAAATAACAGGACAGATTGGGTTCTATAGCCTTGGCTGGAAACCAGTCTACTGCAGAAAGTAATGGCAACCTACTGTGGGATAATCTTCTGCTCAGTCAATCTTGTTTCTTTCGAGACATTATTGCCCAAGTGTGTATCACGTATGGCACTTAACTAACTAGATTAGTAGAGAAGAAAGTTTTGATTTCTTTTCTTTTTTCTTTTTTCTACTCTACTAAACTGGTTCTGTTCTGAAATTCATAAAGTTTGGGTACTATAGTGAAGAGTTCATCTGAACAATTACCATAAAAGTATTTATAGAAAAGCACTGGGAAGCTATGTTATAGCAATGGGAAAGTGACCAAAGCCAAGATGCCAAATGGAAGAAAATGCTGAACAAGCTCCTCAAAGATGATGAAGTGACTTGAAGCAACAGAAATATGGTGGAAATACCATGGATCAAACATGTGAACAACAAGCTTTTGGAGAAAATTGAAACACTAAAGAAACTTACACTTAAATTCAGGAAGAGGCAGTTAAAATTTCTGGGGAACACAATGAGGAAGGAGGGCTTGGAAAAATTGATACTCACAGGACAGATTAAGAGAATGAGGGACAGATGAAAGCACTGTGTAAAATACTTGGTGAGCTTGAGTAAATAGATTATAGAACATGGTTTGGGAAAAATATGAAAAAGACAAAACACATTAAGAGCTACAAGAGACAGAAAGATGTGGAGAGACATGATCTTCTGTGTCTTGAAGGGAAAAAAAGGAAAAAAAGACTTGATTAGTAACAAGGTCTCATCAATTTACAGTTGACATGACAAAATGTATCCATGAGTTCTATGCTAACAGTTCCTTTCTCGTACTTCTCTCTTGTGGAACTCTCTTCCGGCTCTATACTTTCCAACCAACTTTAATCTCCTATAATTTAAATGCAATGCCAATTACTATCTACTGTCCTCCCAATTACACTTGCCTCTTCCCTCTTATTAATGATTTTGTTCTTAATTTTTCCATACCCAGTAACTTTTTGTATTTTAGTGGCTTTACTACCTTGCATGGGGTGATACCAATTAAAAAAGAAAAGAAACCTGCTACAATAATGAAATGTTGGAACCATGTAACACTGAATATAAAGGCTCTAAAAATATACCACTTCAGGGCAGTAGTGTAGTCAATGTAGGAGTTAGCTAAACATGTGTTACTGTCATCTTGTTTTAAATTCACTCCCTGAATCAGGTTTGTCCTGGGTAGGACAATAAACTGCATTTAGCAGCAAGGCCTCTGATTAAGAGGTTGTGAGAAGCATGGAACCACCTTTTAATTGCTGTTGTTCTCATGTCCACCTTGACCCGGGGTGGTAGCACCTGTTAGGGTCCCAGCTATGGACAAATAGTTAACACACAAACTGAGATCAAAACACTATGAAAGTATAAAAATTAACTTTTATAGTTAAAATTCCAGAAATATATTTTTGAAGGAAAAATGTATTTTCAGAAATATATTTTTGAAAGAAAAAATATTACCAGCAATACGTTTTGAAAAAAAAAACATACATCTAACTCTCAACAAAAACCACTTTCCAAATTACATAAAAAAAGCTGATCTACAAACTTATTTCTTACAAAAAATATATATTCTATTCATTGAAATCTATTGTTAAAATCTTGTCAGCATTAAATAAGACATCAAGGTTGTTATATATTTTTTTAATCATTTCACCCCAAGCAAGGCAGTTTTGTCACTGGTGTGCAGAGGGCTAGATAAGAGGAAAGTGAAGAATTGCATAGGGGGAGAGTGAAGGGAAAGAGGAACCAGTTACAGTGGGTGTCAGAAAATAGTCAAGAGAAGGATGGGAAAACTGGTGTGAAGAGAGTTGCATGAAAGTAGAGTAAAAAAGGAACAACAAGATTCAGTATAAGAGAAGTAAGGAAGTCAAAAGTATAGGAGATGGCAATTGACGTTGCATTTAAACTCTTGGAGATTGTATATTTGCTTCCCTGATAGCTACAGAAGGGAGTTCCACAGGTGGGAAGTGTGAGAAAAGAAGCTACTAGAGTAGAAGAGACAGCTATATTTGGTTGCTTTGACTGTAAAAGGGTGGGACTGTGTTGCCAGTCTGGTTGCTTGAGTAAATTCTTGTAGAGGGGACACCAAGGAGCTAAGCTCATCGGAACAGAAGCTATGAAAATATTTATGGACGAGACAGAGGGAAGTCACATCCCATTAGTGAGAAAGTGGCTGGAGTTGAGCTGCCAGGTTGGAATTGATTACATCTCTTCTGAAATAGCAATGGTCCCTGATCAGATATAACAACAGTATTAGTATGCATGGGCAGATGGTTGATTTGTATATGTGCAAGATGGACTCAGGTGAGAAAAACTTCCTGGCCTGACATAGTGGCCCAACATTCTTAGCAGTAGATTTAGCTATTGATTCAATGTAGTCGTTCTACTTGAGATCAGCTGAAAGAGTGAGGCTGAGGAGGCACAGTGTATTGCTGTTGGAGAGACTAGCTTGAACCATGTTAATGGAGAGCAGGAAGGACAGTCCATGGTGGCTGACGGATAGCAGCTTCATTTTGGAAGCATTAAAGTTTACAAGCTATTTCTTATCTTAGTCCATCACAGATTGGAAGTCCTTCTCAAGATCAGCAGTGAAGTTATCTTTGTCAGCCTTGGCAGATTTCTGGGAGTAAATGGTGATGTCATCAGTGTAAAGGCCTACTTGGGATTTGATCACATCAGGGAGATTGTTGATGAAAATCAGAAAGAGCGTCGAGCCTAGGATGGAATCGTGGTGACACCTGCATTCATGTGATAGGATCTGGAAGTTTGCTCGTACAATAAAAGCTTCATTCAGGGAGATTGTTGATGAAAATCAGAAAGAGCTTTGAGCCTAGGATGGAATCCTGGTGACACCTGTATTCATGTGATAGGATCTGGAAATGTGCTCATACAAGAATCTTCATTATGCAGTTTGATAGGAATGATTGAATCAAACCAAGTGAGCATCCAGTGATACTATAGTCCTGTAGCTTGTAAAGAAGGCCGGTGTGCCACAACCTATCAAATGCTTTGGATATATGTAGGTCAACAGTTTGAGCTTTGTCATTCTTATCAAGGTACTGATATATGTACTCAGTGATAGTCATTAGCAAATCAACAGTAGACCTGGCAAAACAGAAGTCATACTCTCTGTCAGAAAATAGTTTATGGGTGGTGAGATGTTGAACTTTTTTAGCATTGATAATAGCCTTGAACATTTTGCTGAAAATTGGTAGGAGGCTGATAGGATGATAATTAGAGGTCCAAGGATTCTCCTGACTTCTTAAATACAGGAACCATAGAAGACGACTTCCAGCAGGCAGGAAAAAACAAACCAAATCAGACAAAACCTGAATCAGGTGCTGAAAGTCTGGTTCAGTTGAAATAAACATTAACTCATACCACAAGTACAAAATGATACAATCAACAGACATCCCTTATGAGCCAAACAATGGACACCTGAAGATGGCTGGAGGGTACCCGGCTGAAACATGTCTGTAATCTATTATATAATAATTACTGTTGTGTATTTATATCTTTTTGTTCATGCTCTGTAGGGAGAATAAATCTAAATCAACGTCAGGTGGTAAATTTATAAGTGGTTACTTCCCATCATCATTTTAATAATCAATAGAAATAAAATAATCTTTATTTTGACACAATTAGTTCCCAATTAAAATGAACCACTTAATTAATTGGTTCCATAGACTACTTCATTTCTTAGACTACATTTCACTTCAGACTTGTGAGGCACTCAGATAGATTGATCTATCAAGTGATAATTTTGGTTTTCAGATAGGCACTGTCATCACTGTATTGTTCTGTTGCTAAATTTTTTTGTCTTTTGAGAGATATTGCCATCTTAAGTTACTGTTATATAAAACACAAAATTTTTAACATGATAGGATATTGTGAAAAAATGCACAATATATATATATATATATATATATATACACACACACACACACACACACATATATATATATATATATATTGCTCATTCAGTAATGGATTAGAGCACTTTGGCTATTGGGCGGGTATAATGACAACATACACGCTAAAAAAGTCTGCCTTCTTCTACCGAATGCCCATAGCCCAGGGGTAGAATCGCCGACTGACGCTAATTCAGTCGGGTTTCAATCCTGGGTTAAAAGCAATCGGAGGCTAACCGTACTGATGAGCTGTGATACAGCGAAACAGATCTGTCTGTGGATGACTATATATATATATATATATATATATATATGTGCACACAATAGCTACTCAAGCATCTACACATCATTCATTTAGTAATGCATTAGAAGACTCTTAGCTACTGATGTATGTTTTTCATTGTATATCACAGGCTAAAAGTCTGCCTTCTTCTACCGAAGAATCGCCGACTGATGCAATTCGGTCAGGTTTCAATGCTATCTAAAAGCAATCAGATATCTAACCGTACTGATGAGCTGTGATACAGCAAAACAGATCTGTCTGCGGATAACTATACATATATGCCAAGAGTAACCAGTGAGTCATAGATATCATTGACCATTTAAAAATATGAAGGAAACAGATGAATTAAATTGTTCATTGGTCTCTATTTTAGTTGTGCATTCTGGGTCTCCTCTTTATTGAAACTCCATACTATGTTTCAAAACTTTTGCTTCATTGCATCTCAGTATTAAAACTTTATAACTTAGCTGTCATTTTTGATGTCAGAGATACATGAATAACATCTTTAATAATCAGGATGAGAACAACAGTTTGAATAAAGTATATTTATAATTTCTCATCTCAGAAATGAAATAGAAAATTGCTTTTGCTATGCTGTTCATGATTTCTGTTGAGTGTTTATCGTTTTTATTTTAAATATTTTATTTAGATAATATATAAATTCTGTCTGGTCTTCTAGGGATATAATTTGTTGCTCTTTCAGTCAAGATTTGATGTTTTGAATTCACTTGTGGATATGGAATACTAGCAGTATAGCCCGGCGTTGCTCGGGTATAATGAAGGCTTTAAAACTAATCCATGGTCATGGAGTTCAGACTCTTTGGACGTTGGCACGAAAGACTAAAAAGCAATAGTTATTTCCAGTTAAAGTGAAACCGTAGACTGAAAGAAAAATGAATGGATGTAAGTCAAATTTTGATTTCCTGGTATCGATATCAAATAAGTTTTTTTTGTCGTAAACTGAACTTTGAAGTTCTCTGAGTAAATGGTATCATGGCTGAGACTAAAAACTATAATTATACCTACTTAGAGCCAAACCTGAAGCAAAAACTAAAATAAAAAGTAAAAATAAAAAATACACACAGATAAAACAGACACACACACAAACATCTTACCTTTTATATATATATATATATATATATATATATATATAATCGATTTTCTGAACTATTGTAAGAACTGCAACCTTGAAACTTCTGAATATCATTTCTTATGTCTTTGTCTATGAGTGTATCAAATTTGATTAAAATCGGACCACTCCTTCTATAACTCGATTTTTTTCAATTATCGATTTTCGATATTTATCTGGGGTACCTCGACACAAAACCTAGCTAAGAACACTCACAGACGCTTATAGTACAACTGTGTAAATTTTTAAGAAAATCGGTTTAACCATTTCGGAGTCTATAGGTAATGGACACACACACACACACACACACATACACAGACAAAGTTCCATTTATAAATAAGTTTAGATATTTGATACAAATTCTGTATAAGCAAGAAAGATATTTTGGTATACTTTATTTGTACAATTTCTTTCTCTTGATTAAGTTCTCTTGTCAATAAACAAGGTTCTGCTTGCATTCATTCTTGAAGGAACTTCTAAGCAAAGTGAATCATTTAAATCAAAAAAAATTTTTTTTTTTTTTGCATATTGTTTTTTTGGGAATTGGTGCTTGTTATTACAAAATCAACTAATTTTTTGGTTGCACACCCATTTTTCTATTATAATTGCCCAACCTCCAACTATTTCATCTTAAAAATTCATTGAGATTTGTTTTATCATTGAAATAATTGCTTAATTCCTATTGAACTGAAATCAATAGGAACTAAGTTTAAAAATAAACAAAATTTCAGATTTTTATTTTGTAGAGTTGGATCAAAATTTACATGACTAGGTACAGAAATAGGTTGACCTATGTAAAATCTGATCTTGTTTTCTATGATCAAATAAAAATGAATTAAAAGTTCAGATGACAAATCCAAAACATAATCAAAAATTTCCAGTGACATTAATGTTCTGGCTGATTGGCTTATTTTTGTTGCAAGTATCCTGTCTAAAATCTTATGATATGCAGTGGCGGCATCTTAAATTACCAGGAATCGGTTTAAGAAAGACAAGTTATATTTAAGAACCTATTCTGCTTATTTTCTCTTTAATCTGAGAATGGTAACAAATCACTTGACACTATCAAAAAGAATTAAACCATTTTGATTACTTAATAGAAAACATTTATTTAAGATACATCTAGGTTGGAATTCTGTTTTCATATTTCTGTTCAGAAGTAGGATTCTTTTTGACTCTAATGTCATCAGCTGTGTTATGGTTTCTTACCCACTTCTAAACTGAATTGCTGCAATTCAGGAGATCAAATTTATAACGAGAAGATTTGCCATATTTTCATTTTCAAATTGGTAACATGTGTCTATTAGAGTTTCACTAGGGATAACTAACATTTTATTTAGACCATCAGCTATTAATACATAAGATTATTTTTGGATAATCTAACAACCAGTTCATTAGGCTATCATTATTTTTAGAATAATTTTGGGCAAACTGGTAGAATTCTATCTCTGATGATATGGGTATGAATCTACCATGTTAACCAAATGGAAAGTTGGCACAACAAAATCTTTATACCTTAATCTTTTGCATTTGATATTGTGTCACAATAAATAAATGCCTAAAAATTTAAATTCTGATTTTTAAAGTAAACAGACACTCTACACTTGGGAGGTATGCACAAAATCCTCCAACTTTTTTTCTCCTTATTTGATACATTTAGGTTTATTAATTATCTATAAGCCCAGATTTTTAGTTCTTATTTTTAATACAAGTAGGCCCACACAGCTAGGAAGATTGACATGGCATAGTCTTTCTATCTACAATTCTTTGAATGTGAATTTGTATCCAAGTAATTATCAAAAGAGTAATGAAAAATAAACTTTACTTCATTTGTCATAGGATAAAACTGTATTTGTTTTATTCTACAACAGAATTTGGTAATGTGTTTAGAGTGAGAAACTTTCTTTTCCATTCAGTTTCATGTATGGATAATTTAGATACTAATTTCAAGATCTTTAAATAATGAAATTACTAACAGAGTATTTCAGATAAACATTTCCAAATCATCCATTTCTTTTTTTCTGATTTTTACTGTGAGAAAAGTGAAGACTAATTGAAAGACAAAATATGACACCTGTATGTCTGCTTATATGAATCCACAATTTTCCCCTTGCCACCAGTAATAGTTTCAAATATTACAACGAACAAATTCAATACATTGATTTCTAAAAGAGCATAATCTACACCAACTGGCGCCAAAGAACAAACATCTTAGATTTTAACCTGGAAAAAGTCCAATCATGAAAATGGTTGGTAAGAGAAACAAACAATCATTTTTTTTTGCTCTTGTATCTATCAAAAAAATATGGAACTTCTGCCAAAGTGTAGTATCTGTGCACATTTGCAAAAAACAAGTTCTTTACTGTATTTTTACTTTTTTTAAAAAGTGTTAGGTCCATTTCCATACACCTAAATTGTTTGGAGGCATGGTGGAGTGATGCATAGCGGCTCGGATTGAGGAATCACAGAGCTGATTTCAAATTCTAGTCAAATTAATTACATTCACTTATGCGTTAATACCCTTAGGAAAGATATGAATCCATCTCTTCTCTTCCAGCTATAGGCAAATAGCAGGGCAGACTGGATGGCAGCCAGTCTAGTAGAAGGAAAACTCTGAATTCAAACCAGCCTGGAGAGAGTTGGGCTCTGTCAGGCCAAAGAAACACTATGTTTACTGTGGCTGCCGTACATGTGGTGCCCCTACAGCTCTTAAAAAAAAGGCATGGGACATCTTCATCTGGTAATTGTTTTGCAGTAAATTCTTCCTATACCTAACTTCTTTTAAAGTGTATTTTTATAAGCCATCGCATCCTAGTATATCTGCTGCTGAAAGATATGTGTGCGTGTGTGTATATATATATATATATATATATATTAGTGTATTTAGGCAGCAAATTTTATTTTAAACATGTCAGAGAAAATAAATTGCAAATAATGTTTTTCATAAAATCCATTCATACTCATGGATAATCTTTTGCGTATTACAATCAAAAGATGTTAGAAATGAGTTGTAATGTTAACAGATGTTATTTTCATTAATTTCTCAAGGTACCCAAGTACTTTCAACCTCTTTCCAAGATCATCTACAGGGACATGAGTTATTTTTTTCAAATGTAACTGGAAAAATGTGTTGCTAAAAATTACTGTACATTTTTTTCTGCTTCAAATATAACGGTTAACAAATTGCTAGTGTTCATCAGAACCTGAAAATTATATAAAATGGAATATTTTTTCAGATGTGGTCATGCACATGTTAAAGCATGTAAAAACTAATGTAATACGCGAAAGATTATCTGTGAGTATGAACAGATTTTATTAAAAATAAGCAAACATAGTGTTTGCAGTTTATTCAATCTGACATATATATATATATATAAACATCACTCAATAAATCTTGGGCCTAACTAATAAAACAAATTTTAGGCAAAATTCGACTTTATTCATCAACATATTCCTTTTCTAGGGTGATAAATTGATTCCAATGCTTCTCTAGCAATTGGACCCATTTTTTGTAAAATGATTTGGCTTTGGACTCAAAATATGCCTCAGTTTTCGATATCACTTCTTCATTGGAGGAAATCTCTTTACCTGGAGCATTCTTTTGAGATGTGCAAACAGCCAGTAGTTGCAGGAGCTAGATCTGAAGAATAAGGTGGATATGCAAGCAATTTGAAGTGCAATTCATGTAGTGTTGTCGTCATTGCAATCAATTTGTGACACAATGTGTTGTCTTGGTGAAAGATCACTTTTTCTTTCTTCAAACACACCAATAATGCTCTATAATATTTGCTATTGATGGTTCTTCCTTTCTCAAGAAAGAGTAAAAATACCTTGCATATTCCATAATATGGAGGCCAAAACCTTTCCTTCTAATGTTTGCATCTTTGGTCACTTTGAACAACTTTCACCTGCTGATGTCTACTCAGTTGACTGCTGAATTGACTACAAAGTGAAGTGGAGGATCCATGTTTCATCCATTCTCATATTTATGCAAAAACTCCTTCTTGTGTTAAAACAGTTGCAAACAATGTTCTGAATTAAAAAAAATTTCACTTCCCCTTTATTTTTGGGAAATTGTACGAGGTAAAGAGGATGGAAAAGAAAAAAAAAATAGAAATCAAAAAAGGGAGTAAAACCAAAAGGAAAGAGAGATACATAGGAAATAAAGAGTGTGCGACAGAAAATAAAAAAAAACATAGATAAAATATATAAATAATTTGATTTCCATTCATTTTTCAATCTTCTTTTTAAAAAAAAAACATTTAGTACCATCATTATTAACTATCTGATGAGACATTGTTTTTTCAAAGTCAAAACAAAATGTACACATTTGTAGTAAATTATAATTTGCACATGTTCTAAACTATAACTTGTAATAAATAAATAAATATATATATATATACATATATCTACTAGCAGTATAGCCTGGCGTTGCTCTGGTGTAATGAAAGCTTTAAAACTTATCCATAGTCCTGTACCTCAGACTCTTTGGATGTTAGCACGAAAGACTAAAAAGCAATAGTTATTTCCAGTTAAAGTAAAACTGTAGACTGAAAGAAAAATGAATGGATGTAAGTCAAATTTTGATTTCCTGTTATCAATATCAAATAAGTTTTTTTGTCATAAACTGAATTTTGAAGGTTAGATAAGTCCACTGAGTAAATGGTATCATGACTGAGACTAAGAACTACAATTATACCTACTTAGAGCCAAACCTGAAGCAAAAATTAAAATAAAAGGGCTGAAAAAAATACACACATTCAGGGAGATAAACAGACACACACACAAACATCTTACCTTTTATATATATATATATATATATATATATATATATATATATACACTATAGTCATTCGCAGACAGATCTGTTTCACTGTATTACAGCTCATCAGTACGGCTTAGACTCCAGTCACTTCCTAACCCAGGATTGAAACCCGACTAAATTGTCGTCAGTCGGTGATTCTACCCCTCGGCCATGAGCGTCCAGTAGAAGAAGGCAGGCTTTTTAGCGCGTATCAACACACCCAATAGCTAGAGTGCTCCAATTCATTATCGGATGAGTGGTGCGTAAATGCCAGAGTAGCTACTGTTTACAAAGTCTACCACTCTTCCAAAGTGCTCAATCATGGTGTGAGAGCATATCGATTTTCTGCACTATTGTAAGAACTGCAACCTTGAAACTTCTGAATATCATTTCTTATGTCTTTGTCTATGAGTGTATCAAATTTGATTACAATCGGACCACTCTTTCTATAACCTGATTTCTTCGATTATAGATTTTCGACACAGAACCTAGCTAAGAACACTCACAGACGCTTATAGTACAACTGTGTAAATTTTCAAGAAATCGGTTCAACCATTTCGGGAATAGAATAACAGAAAGTTATGTGAAATTATTATTAACATCTGTCACTGTTATTTGAAATTATTATTAACATCTGATCACTGTCATAGCAAATAAAAGGCAGACTATTAAATGTTGAATGCAGTTTGTGGATGTGTATCCAATACATTTACTTGACATCCAACAATGTGTGAAGACATGACACTCAAAAAACAAAATGCATACTTAAAGACACAACCCTGTCAAACGGCAAAAAGAAATCAATAATAGTTTATGAAAGTTGAAAATGCTCAGAAGATATAACTTTGCTGGATTTTTTGGGGTACGTCTGTATACTCGTGAGCCAGCCATCAGCTGACTCATTTTATAGTTCACCAATAGAAGGATTAACCAATCAAAAGGCTCAAAATATTCAATGCGACATGTATAAAAGGCGACCATATATTTTTGAGTATTGGCGATATAGTCCAATTCAGGAGAGTGTCTGACTCGTGAGTGTTTATCTTTGATGTTGTTTTATTGAACAGATTATGTACTGTGCTGTATTCTATATTCATAAACTATGGTGGACATGGTCAACAAACTTATGTTCGAATTATCACTGGAAATAAGAAAAATGATCTGAACTGTAGAAATAATAAAGAGAAAAATCTTAACAACCTTTTGTCACCCTTACTCTAATCGTTTAGCATTTTAGAATTTTTCTTTATTAATCATATCACCCCATGCAAGGTGGTAATGCCACTGATTTGCAGGGGGTTACATAAGAGTAAAAAGATTAGATAGGAAGAGAGTAAAGAGAATGTGAAACCAGTTAAGGATGGGAATACAGGTGTGATGACAGTTGCAAAGGTAGAGAGAAAGGAAAATATATACAGGCTGATGTAAAAAGAACTAGAGTCAAGTGGTTAAGAGATGGGTATTGACATCGCATTTAAATTCCTGGAGGTTGTAGCCATCAGGAAAGCAAGAATATGGAAGAGAGTTCCACAGGCGGAAAGTGCAATAAAAAAAGCTGCTGTAGTAGTATTGTCATCTGTATTTGGTTGATCTAACTGTGAATGGGTGGGACCTTGTTGCCAGTCTGGTTGCACGAGTGAACACATGTGACAGAAGCACCAGTGACCTAAGTTTGTTGGAGCAGAATGAAAATTTAATTAACATTTGCATTCTTGTATATTCAGAATTTTTTTAACCAATTTCTCAAATTGAATGCTTGGATTGAAATGTAAAATCTGACATGAAAATATCCATTTTTGTTAATTAGCCTGCTTACTTAAGAATTTGATGGTATAATCTACTCAATTTGAATAAGTCAAATATCATGTTTATTTATAGACACAAATTAACATCTTCTAATGGCACTATAATAATAATATCATAACGTTTTTCTATGCATACATCTGACCTACACATGTAGTGAAGCTAGTTTTAATCATGGAATGGGAATTACCTCAAAGCAATGAGCTAATCATCTGGTGTATCCATGTTATACTGGAAAACAAATATCAGAAAATAAACAAAGTAAAAAATGAAATAAAAAATAATGTTATAAATCTAGAGAAGGAATTAAAAAAAAAGGAAAGAAATTTCATTTGTTAGAAGAATTAACTTCATTTGCTTCATCACACACATTTTGATAGCCAGCAGCTATTTGCATATCTATTTGGTTGTGTTTCTTTTTGTAAAAGTCTAATGATTACCATATTGAGATTATTAAAATAATTATGGATGCTTTGAATGAAGTAATCTTCTGATTAGTTGTGGAATTGCAAGCTGCAGCATAGTTAAGAAGATAATGAAGAATATCTAAAATCTAAGATATGAAGTTAATCATTCATATGATAAAGCAATAAGCAAGTGAAATTGTATTATTAATAAATGCAGTTATATGTGCAATCAGATATTGTTGGGAAATATAGAAAAATAAATACAAATATATTTTCAAATTCCTGCTACAACTAGAATTTCATCAAACCTAAAAATAGGCACATAAAAGTTAGCTTATGCTGACATAACAATAAACAACATCACGTGACTTTTTCAACCAATGAGAACACAAAAATATTAAATTTTGGTATTCATTTAGAGCTTGTCTCCAATCAATGCTAAGAGGCAATGGTTTGTTTCTTGCTTGAACACAATCTAAAGACCATGTGTGTTCTGTGGTGACTCAACAATTTATATGATCAATGGTGTATTATGGGTAGCAAGGTCAGGTGTTTCTGGTTTATTTTATTATCATAATGGTTATTTGGTAAACATCAATGGTTATATTTCAAATTATTCTGAAAGCTATTTCAATATTTATTTGAAAACTTGATTTAATTTTTTCTGTTACCACTTTCTACATCCCATTTTACAGTTTTCCTTTTACTTATTATCTGTACAAAAAGAAAGGGATTATATTTTTTCTGGTAGTACAAATGGTGTCATTTTCAGCTTTCAGTCATTTAAGTGCCAGACGTGAAACACACTTGGGCAATCATGTCCCAAAAGAGACATGACTGACTGGGCAGAAGATTATCCGACAGTAGGTTGCCATTGCTTTCTGCAGTAGACTGGTTGCCAGCCAAGGCTATAGAACCCAATCTGTCTTGTTATTTAACCCATAACTGGAAGGAAGAGACAGATTATTACCTTTCCCAAGGGTATTTGCGCATAAGTGAATGCAATGAATTCAACTGGAATTCGAACTCATCTCCCCGATTTCTCGTTCTGAGCTGATATCCACTGCATCACAACACACATCCTAGCTTTACACAACTGAAAAAAAGAGACCTTTCAGATCTTCTACAGAAGGTAAGCTAAAGAAAGTAGTAGATATAGACTACAAGAAAACTGAATGCCTGGTCATCAGTAAAAAGAGGAGCTCAAAATGCCAATTACAAGTTGGGAATGCTGAAATCAAGCCGGTACAGAAATTTAAATACCTGGGACACATTCAAACAAACAACACAAAAGGCAACATTGAGATCTGACTGTGTATTGGCAGGGCCAATGATCCATTTCAAAGACTGGTTTCACTGGAAACAAAGAAAAGAGTACTGGACTGTTATGTGTTATCTGCCCTCTTTTATGACTGCTAATGCTGGGATGATCTCCTCAAGGATGTAGGAGAGACTTGAAGCAACAGAAATGTGGTTCTACAGAAGGATACTGAGGATACCATAGGCTGAACATGTGAGCATTTCAAAAGCTAAGCAGAGTATTGAGAGGCAGAAAGATTTTGTTGGAAACAAAAAAGAGAATACTGGACTGTTATGAGATATCTGTTCTCCTATATGGCAGCAAATGCTGGACATTCTCTTCAAAGATGAAGGAGAGACATGAAGCAACAGAAATGCTAAAGATACCATGGAGTGAACATGTGAGCAACAATGGATTTTTGGAGAGGATGAAAACAAAAAGGAAACTTATACTTGATATCAAGAAAACACAGCTGAAGTTTCTGGGACATGTAGTGAGGAAGGTAGGCTTGGAGAATCTGATACTCACAAGATGGACATACAGAAAGAGAGACAGGGAAAAGTAGTGCAAGGCATACTTGATGGGCTTGAACAAGTGGATGACAGAACAGTTTGGGAGAGATATCAAGACAAGAAATGTTAAGAATGAAAAGGGATAGGGGAAGTGGAAGTCCATGATTATCAGAAGGGACATGGCACATAAGAAGAAAAAGTATACCCAAAGAAAATGAGAAAGTGTAATTGCGGAATAAATACTGTTAATAGAACAAATGATTTCACATGTTCAAATAACACTTGGAATACATTGTTTTACTTTGGAAATAAAATATGAAACCATTTTGGATGGCTTCTGATTTTAATAATTCAAAATATCCAAGAATAATTTATAATTAAATAAAGACAAAAATAACTCATTTGCAATAAGGTAAATAACCTTTGAATTTGAAACACACTAAGGAAATATTTATTTTTGCAGCATTGTCTGTCATAGACAGATGTTGTCTGCTTCTTTCATAAATTTATAAAACTCATGAGCAAACAATTTTATTTTTAAATTAAAGATTAAAAATATATGAAATAATTTAATAAAGTTATCTCAAGTATCAACAGTTGCAGAGATTCTTATGAAAATAATCTCTGGCCATTGTAAGGATATCTTAAGCACCAAGGAAGCAGTTACCATTCTATGTTTTTTTTTGTTTCTTGTTTTTGTTATTTTTTTTTTTACATGTTCAGAAGAAAAAAGATTTTCCTGACACAAAATCAATGAAGTATTTGACAAATGTTTTTTTGACAGTCCAGATGGTGTTTCTCAAATATGTTTTTTTTTAATTAATTTTGTTTTATTTTTGACTGGCCTTTTTCTTTGAACATTATGCCAATATGTGGTGCATTTTGATTTTTCTTTATTCTTTTTATCCCCCTTTTGTTTTGAAAAAAAAATATGGCAAAACATTATTTTAGCCCATCCTGGAGCTTTTGATCTTTTATTGATTTAACTGTAATTTGTGTTTACTTTGACACCTTCAAGACTTCTACTGATTATTCCAGGGTGCCCAAAATTTTTGTGCTTAAAAAATTGCTATGATTTGTGGTTCATTTTATTGTTTATTAAGTTTGTTGCTTCCAAGATAAAAGCTAAAAACAATTTGAGCTTCCAAATGGATATCAAACAAGAGAAGAGAGGGTAGAGTATTGGAGAGCTGTGCATTAGGCTCATAATGAAATTTCAACTAGCTTATCTAGTAAGAAAATATATTTAATTGGAGTAGATAGACTGAACTATCGCCCTGTTCACACTCCACCCACATCTATTGAACAGGTGTAGAGGCTCATCCCTTGTTCCCTGTTTAGGATGTGGTTTCCGGCTTTCTCTTTTCCAATCTTTTCACTTTTCCTTATTTTTTTTTTTCAATTGGAGTAGATAGACTGAACTATTGCTTGGTTCACACTCCACCCACGTCTATTGAACAGGTGTAGAGTCTCATCCCTTGTTTCCTCTTTAGGATGTGGTTTCTGGCTTTCTCTTTTCCAATCTTTTCACTCTTATGTAGTCCCCTGCACACCAGTGGCCTTACCGCCTTGCCCGGGGTGATATGATTAAAAAAAATAAGTGTGCTGCTAAAATGTTCACTTATATATGAAAGTGTTCTGTACAAGAGAAGATCAACAAGGGCAATTAATTTTAGTAATTAATATTGGTTGATTGCATTCCATAAGGTCTTATTTTGATTGTTACTTTCATTAGAATTTATTAATTTCTTCTAGTTAGATCTGCTGACTTTTGTGTTAAATAAGAGAAAGTTCCTTCAATAATCCAGTATTCTCAAATATTTTTTGTGGATTTTAGTAATGCTGTCATCTGGATGCTTTTGTTTCTTCTTTGAAAACTTTTTCATGAGTAATATCCACTAATACAAGTCCAACAGTCATTCAAGCAAGAGGGTTACTGAGTGAGGTGTGTGATACAGAAGTAAGGGTAGAAAGTGAGGATTATGAGGATATTCAGGATATGTAATATCGATTAGCTCTCGGCTTGGAAAGGTTAAGATTGCAGTATTTAGGAAGCATCCACATTGACATCAGTTCCAAAAAATGAGCTTTCTGAGTGACACTAAATACACTCCCCCTACTTTTTTTTAGCAAGGTACTTTGAGGATGTGCTTTGTTGTGCAGTGGATATCAGCTCAGAATGAGAAATCAGTGAGCTGAGTTCGAATTCCAGTTGAATTCATTGCATTTACTTACGTGCAAATACCATTAAGAAAGGTATTAATCCGCCTATTCCTTCCAGTTATGGGTTAAATGACAAGACAGATTGGGTTCTATAGCCTTGGCTGGCAACCAGTCTACCACAGAAAGCAATGGCAACCTAGTGCGGGTTAATCTTCTGCCCAGTCAGTCATGTCTCTTTCGAGACATGATCGCCCAAGCATGTTTCACATATGGCACTTAACTGACTGACTGACTTTGAGACAGTCCTTTATGATGGAAACAACTTCATATACTGTAATTTTTTTTTCAGTTTACTGAAGAGGTCAATATTATTTTCAGCTGTGCTTTCTTTTTCATTTTCATTTTGTGATTTGCTAGAATGAAAACATCTTCTGACAAATGTTTCTTTTTGATGACTAGATCTAATATTCTCATATTGATTGGGTGATCTATTTGCAAATCCTAGATGTTTTGCACAGGTCTGAGTAGGTTATTATTCCTACCCAAGCATGTCTATTTTTATATTTTTTTCTTGATTAATTTAATACTTTCACCTCTGTTCCGGCAGTGTAAGTAATATTTGTTATTTTGTCTTTATTATTGTTTTTATTTATAATCTTTCTATTTTCCTATCCGTAATAACTGGTAGCTTTCACTGGAGATTAAGTAAGTCTCCTAAGACTTCAGGGTCCTGGGTATGACCTTAAACTGCATCCAGTAGCAAGGCCTCTGATTTGGAAGTTGTGAGGAGCATGGAATTACCTCTTAATTGCTGTTGTTCCCAGGTCCACCCTGACCCAGAGTGGTAGCACCTGTTAGGATCCCAACTATGGGTAAATACTAAACCCCTAAACTGGGGTCAAAATGTGATGAAAGTATTTACCAACAAAACCTTTTTGAATTAAAAATATTACCAACAAAACCTTTTTTGAATGAAAAATGTGAGCAACTTTTTGAGTGAAAAATGTTAGCAACTTTTTGAATGAAAAATGTTAGCAACTTTTTGAATGAAAAATGTTAGCAACTTTTTGAATGAAAAATGTTAGCAACTTTTTGAATGAAAATGTTAGCAACTTTTTGAATGAAAAATGTTAGCAACTTTTTGAATGAAAAATATATTACCAACAAAACTTATGTGAATGAAAAATATATTACCAACAAATTATTTTTAAAGACTGACCCTTAAATGACCAAAATGGTTGATGGGTCGTTAAATTTAAACCAAACAAAAACAAACCAAGACTCCAGTAATCACTTTAATATTTTTGTAAGGCTGTTCAAGAGTATCCCAGGAATAATGGGCAGAACTGTCACTGAGATATTCCTTTATTACTATTTCTTTCTTTGAGTGTTCACATCATTAGTAATTAGTGGTTTACACTGAAAATGAAAGGATAAAAAGACTTCCAAATACTCTAGCATGTTCCTTCGTAATTTACTATTTCCAGAAACATCTGGAATTTTCAACTCTTTTCTTGATATTCAGCTCCTCTAGCATTTTCCTAGGCTGTTCAGGACCATTTCTCCTGCTCTGATAATGATTAGCTTAACTGTCTCTTTCATTTCCACAAATTTCTTAGCTCCCTGACGAGGTCAACATAACTATTTACATTTCCATTTTCTTTCTGAAAGTAGTCTTCACTTGAGGGTGTTCCTAAATATGTCGATGTGACATTCAAGTTGCCTTGACTATTTCATCCTACATATTAAAGCAAAAAATCTTCTCTCTTGACATCTTACCATGATGCTACCGCACTACTCTCAATCATGAACAGGGCATCTGCCCCTAAAGGACATACCCAACTGGTTAGGGTCAGGTAACTGACAATCAAATCTGTGGCACTGAATGAGATTTTTACTGAAGCACATCTTAATGCACCAAGACAAAACATGTACATGCTTCTTCTTCTTTTTCTTCTTCATGTGTCATGTCCCTTCAAGATGTGGCGATCATGGACTTCCACTTGGCTCTGTCTCTTGTCGCTCTCAGTAATTTTCCTCTTCCGTCAACCATTTGATCAGACCTAACAAGTACGCCTCATGCTGCTTTCCCTATCTCTTCTTCCATTTATCTGACCTGTGAGTATCAACTTCTCCAGGCCCTCCTTCCTCATGACATGTCCCGGGAACCTCATTTGTCTCTTCCTGACATTTATTATCAGTTTTTTTTTCGTTTGCATCCTTTCCAACACCTCATCCTTATACACATGCTCCATCCATGGTATCCTCAGCATCCTTCTGTAAAACCACATTTCTGCTGCCTCAAGCCTCTTCTTCATCCTTGATGAGATAGTCCAGCATTCACTTCTATACAGAAGGACAGATATCACATAGCAACCCAGCACTCTTTGTTTTTAATGAGATTTTCCTGTCTTTCAGTATTCTGGCTAGCTTCTGAAATTCCTTTTTGGCCATACCAATGCATCTAGGATCTCCATGTTGCATTTTCCATCCTCTGTCAAAACACTTCCCAAGTATTTGAATTAGTTAAAATCAGAAACCGTAAGATCTGTGCTTGATATAGCATAGGGCATTAACTATTTTTTATTATTGATATATCTTTTCCAAAGTCTTGCAACACTTAGTGAAAAATGCAATATTTCAACAGTATGTCTGTTTTCATTTTTGTAAATATAACTTGAAGAAGACAGACATACTGTTACAATATTGCTAAGTATTTTTCAATAGTATTAAGTATTTCTTAAATTCTATATATGAATTTACTCCAGCCATAAGATTAGCAACTAGGTCCCACCCTTTTACTGTGAAACCAATAAAATGTAAAGGCAAATTCTACTCCATCAGCTTCTTTTCTCGCACTTCCCACCTGTGAAATTCTCTTCCATTTACTTGCTTCCCCGACAGCTACAATCTTCAAGAATTTAAATGTAAAGTCACTCCACTCTCATCAATATTCTCATCCTTCTCTTACCTATTTCCTGACACCCCTTCTCATAACTTTCCTCCTATGTTACCTCCTGCAAAGCAGTGGTAGTGAAATGCCTTGCTTGGGGCGATATGATTATTTAAAAAAAAAAAAGAAAAGAAGGTATGCATTGTGATGTGATGTAGAGGAGATTGGCTTAGAACAATAAATTGGTGAGCCGACTTCAGATTTAAATTGAATTCATTGCATTTACTTACATGCAAATAACCTGGGGAAAGGTTATTAATCTTTTTTTTCTCCATCCAGCTATGGGTTAAATAGCAGAGCATATTGTATTCTATAGCCTTGGTTGGCAACTAGTCTACTGCAGAAAGCAATAGCAACCTACTGCAGGAAAATATTCTGCCCAATCAGAAAATGACATGATTGTCAAGTGTGTATCACATATGGCACTTAACTGACTGATTTGTTAAGCACTCTCTTTTCCTTTTTTTTTTTTTAAATTATGCTTCTCTAATTATTATTAATACAAATAATGTTATAATTTCCTTCATTTGCATATTCAAATTAGACGTTTGGTAATTATTGCTGGCGATAAACATCAAACTTTTCTTTCTCTATCAACAGCAGCATCATTTTATTTATTTAAACTTTATTGTTAGTTTTACGATACTTATTAATTTTCCAACCTCGAATCAAGAAGCCAAATAGCACCAAATCTCTGCAGTTTTATAATAACTGACCAATATTTTTTTCTGTCCTCTTTTCTTGTTATGGTGATGATACCAGAGCAACAACTGCGTCAATAAAATCAATTGTATTGATTATGCATATTGATTATAGACTACCAACATAAAATCTTACTTCCATTATCATTTAAATTTGCAACTATTTAAATAGCTTTAATCTGTGATTAAAAGAAAAACTTGAGAATAAGATCAAAGGAAAGGAAAAATTCAATTAAATAAGGAAAATTATGCTTCATTTTTTTAAAAAAAATGATTGACCAGATTTATAGGAAATAAAATTAGTTTTTGTTCATAATGCTTATTTTATAGTATAAAATAAAGATCATTTGCAGTGTTCTTGTTTTTTGTTTTGGTCATCAAGTATAAATGAAATTGCAGTTAATTTTGTTTGTTGGTTTTGCATTCAAAACAATTTGTTTACAGACTGCTAAATTAAATTCTTTGAAAATTTTGATTTGCTTTGAAAAACAAAAAAATAATTTTTCTAACAAACTTTTTATTTCCAATTTGTTTTGAAGGAACTTTTGATTTGTGTTGATATCTTTATTTTCTTTTTAGTTACAATAAATGCACAACTACTTTGAATAGAATTATATATAGACTGCTTTAGATTTCCATGCATAAACAATAGGGATTGAAGTCATACTGGGGATAATTTTAAACTGTATTTGCTGGATGACTGTACTGTTTCCTTGGAAACTTAAGAACTCCTTGTTGTCTGTATAATTTATGACAGACAAAAAAGACATGTAAAATTTTCTTTCTTAAGCACTGCTGAAAAGTTCTGTTTCCAAAAATCTGACCAAACATGATAATTTTTTTTAAGGGCTTCTTGGTCAGGCTTGGTCAGTCATATTTAGTATTTTAAATGATAGCCAACAGTAAAAGTTAACTCCAAACCAGACTACCTAATTTGTTCTTTTCATTATATTTAGAGCAAAAACTATATAATTATTAAATGTACTAACCATGTGTCGAATTTTAAAAAACAATTGATAATTGTCTGAGTATTTTAATCATTTTATATGGTTTCTTCAGACTAATTCCTTCATCTTTGTTGAATTTTTTAGTTTTTATTTGCTTGTGTATAATTTTAAATTGTACTTACTGGATGACTGTACTGTTTACTTGGAAACTTGAGTACTTTTTGCTGTCTATATCATTTATGATAGACAAAATGTACATGTAAAGTTCCCTTTGTAAGAGCTGCTGAAAAGTTCTCAGTTCCCAAAAATATGAGAAAAACCTTCATTGGGTTATCTATTGTTTCCAGAATGCTTTATTTTGAGATTGCATGTGCATTTATCACCTACAAGAGAACCACAGAAATGTAAGAACTAGTTATGTTGTGTGTTGAGGAAAATGCACTTGTATCTCAAAAGTAGGATTCAATACAACAGAGAATACACAGCTGAAAATCAAAAAAAATAAAAATGCAAAAAAAACAAAAACAAAAAAAAAACAACAACAATAAAACCAACATAAAAAAATAAGGATGTTATTTTTTAAAAAAAATTATTATTTAAACCATGCATAATTAGTTGTGAAGTAGCGGTCTGTTTAAAAAAAATTTCCCAACACTCTCCAGTTTTTATGAACCCTGCAACTAAGATTTTTTTATACTTCATACAGACTTATTTATTAAAAGAGAAGGCACAAGCTATACAAATTTATTTTAACACCCTTATTACTAAAAATTTACAAGAAATTTCCAACCCTCAGACAAAAGTTCTTAGATTATCTTATTCTGCACAGCAGAATAAGTCAAGATAATCTAATTGATAATTTTGATAATCTATATTCTTTATTAGTAAAGACCATGACAGTTTATAGTTTATATTGTATATTTTAAACAGTTACAAGCATTAAATTTAATAGATTTTCATCTCTTGATTGTATTAATTTATTAATAAGCAAGATAAGAATAAGTTTAATAAGAACAATTTATTAATATGTTATTAGTAAGTTATTAATAAGTTATTAATTATTTATTAATAAGTTTAATAAGAATAATTTATTAATAAGTCAAGATAATCTAATTGATAATTTTGATAATCTATATTCTTTATTAGTAAAGACAATGACAGTTTATAGTTTATATTGTATATTTTAAACAGTTACAAGCATTAAATTTAATAAATTTTCATCTCTTGATTGTATTAATTTATTCAGTCTGTATTTATTTTCTTTTCAGTATAAAAGCAGTTATTTTCTCTTTATCATTTATGCAACTGGCTCTTGATAATGCTGCATAATCTGAAGGATGGCCTGGTCATGATCATTTAGTTTTATGGAGAGCTTTGTTAATTGCATTCGAGAATCATAGAAGTGAAGGAAATTGATTTTGAAGTAAAATTTTATTAGCTACATTATAGCCAATTCTAACAACCTAATATTCTTGTGAGTCTTGTATTTCATCAATGGATCAGTTGTTATTCAAATGGGTAGACAAATACTGTTGCCATTACTTGGATAGCCAGGTAGTCATGGGAGAGTGGTTTGCTCAAGTTCTTGCCCACCCTTTCTCTTCCATCAACCATTGTGTTATGCCAATAAGATTCTTTTGGCAAAATACCAAACAGTATAAAAGAATACAGGGAAAAGGTGGATTTACTGCACCCCCTCCCAAATATTTTTCTTTATTTTAATGCTATATCCCTATTTTAAGCATAAAATATGAAATTTACCTCATAAACATGTATAAATCCCAATATTTAATAACAGATAAATTTTAAATATCCTTGATAAAATTAAGAAAATTCTTTTGTTTAATCTTCTATTGTTTTCAGTAGTGTATAAATTATAGACAACACTGTTAATTCTAAGAAGATGGAATATATGGTCATAAACAAAAGGGTAAATTATGGTGAGAGTTACACATTGGGGATGTCAAAATCAAACAGTACTCATGCAGAAATTCAACTTGAAAATGTAATAGTAAAAAGAAATGACACAGAAATTCAAAGGCATGTAGGAATAATGAAATAAACTTGATTAAGGTACTCATGGATTGAAAAACAACTTTATAAATGAAGACAAGTGATGGAATGAAATCTACTCTACAATACAACAGTGTAAGTGGGACAATCACAAATAAAAAACTTGAAGCAATTAAGTTATTGTTCTGTCAACAAATGTTGAGAATATGGACAGTGTATATGACAAATGAGAAAGTGACAGCTAAAATCTTGTGGACACTTAATGAAGAAAGAAGGCTTGGAGAATTTAAGACTTGAAAGGTATATTAATAGTAAGAGATGCAAAGGAAAGCATCAAGTAACACAGAGTCATTAAAGAGGGTATATTGTTGAGAGCAGGAAAAGATAAAAAGATGTCGAGAGCCAAGATTTACCATATTCTGAAGAACATGGTATATCTACATCGAGGGATAGATAACGTTCCTGAGATATATATATAGAAATGAATTAAATCTTCTCTGGAAGGGAAGTTTGTCTACATTTTTTAAAGCTTTTGTCAGACTTTCATGCAAGTTATTCTTTGGTAAATACTTTATTGAGACATTGTCACAATATCTTATGCAGTTGGGTATATGATTTTATTGATAACCACTGTTGTTTTTCAGTAGTGTGTCATGCCAATTTCATCACTACATTAGTTTCTATAGCTTTCTTGGGACTAATATACTCAATTTGACCTGTCTTTGCTGCTTACTGAAAATCAAATTCATTATATTTTCAACAGATGAAACAAGCAAAAGGATTCTTCTTGTGGTGTTAAATAGCACAATGAATATGGTCTGTACTGACTGTTTTTATTGCCCTCAGTGGGGAAACACTGCTGACTACTTGACAGTGTAGGTAAGTGAGAGAATAACTTTCAATTTCTTTTTTCGCTCACTATTATCTTTTGTTTTCTAGGAGACAAAAATTCTGGCTAAAACATTCTAGAGGTAGAAACTACTTTTATAAAAAAAAATCCCCTCACCCTCTTGTTAACTGCTAATTTGTTAATTCATGATCAATATAATGGCACTCAAACCTACCACATCCTTCCTCTTCTTTTGTGTTATGGCTGATACCAATCCTGACTTGAGTCTTGTGACCATCATAAATTATACTTTAGAATATGTACAAACTACAATCTACTACAAACGTGTACATTTTATTTTGACATTGAAAGAACATTGTCTCATCAGGTAGTTTGTACATGTTCTAATGTATAATTTATAATAAATATTCATTGCTCTATTTCTATATTGAGCACTGTTTTAAATTAATGTTTTGAATGTTGTAAATATTTCTTCGTTCCTTATTCATTTGGATATATATATATATATATATATATATATATATAAATTCAGATAAAATTTAGAAGAGAAATAGCCATTTTCAATATGTCATCTTAAGACACATTCTCAGCCCCATTTTAACAAAGAATGAGAAAAAATTCTAAGCTCAGAATTTAACTGGAATTCGAACTCATAAAGGTAGAAAATAAGAATTTGAATTTGTAAAGATAGAAAATAAGAATCAAGTATTTACTGGAGTTGTACAGGAAGCTGACCTTTTTTCTGGTGTCTTTAGTGATTGATCACATGAATTCTACTTGAAACTGGGATTGATCTCAAGTCTCAATAGACACTCATGTAGTTAAGTTTAAGGATTATCAAAAGAAAAAATAATCTAAATAATAAACAGACACACGTTGTTGGAAGTATAACATATTTTTAAAATACATTCAATACCAGAATATACTTCTAAATAAATGGAAGGAGATCATTAGTATGTGTTGTCATAGAAATAAGTATAAATTGCAATAATTATCCTATTCTTCCAGTTAGTCACAATAAGTTTTTTTTTAAAATTTGGCTAAGCAATTACTTCACCACAACCTACCACTACTAACTCAAGGGTCAAGCCTCCCACTACCAAAGAAGAAATTACTACTAAAATTTCGCTAGCTTAACCCTATAAAAACCAATATCCCTCAACTCCTTCCTTTACTAGAGTAAACCTCTGAGCTTAGAATTTTTTCTCATACATACAGGACATGCAGAGAGATAAACAGACACACACACAAACATCTTGCCCTATATATATATATATATATATATATATATATATATGTTATCAATTTTCTGCATGATTGTAAGAACTGCAACTTTGAAACTTCTGAATATCATTTCTTATGTCTTTGTCTATGAGTGTATCAAATTTGATTAAAATCGGACCACTCCTTCTATAACCTGATTTTTTCGATTATCGATATTTATCGGGGTACCTTGACACAAAACCTAGCTAAGAACACTCGCAGACAGTACAACTGTGTAAATTTTCAAGAAAATCGGTTCAGCCGTTTTGGGGTCTATAGGTAACAGAGACACACACACACAGACAAAGTTCCATTTATAAATAAGTTTAGATTAGATAAACTGTACATCTTACTCTGTAACCCTCTATTTCAAGTCATTTTGTTCCCCTTGTACATTAAAAAAAAAAAAGCACATATACAAAATGTTACATTATTTGAACTGACTTAGGTACTGACAAAACAAGAGTAACAAAATCCACAAAGAAAATTCCATCACAAAACAAATTTCTCTTTGTTTTTTTAAAAATATAATGAAAAAAAATAAATACTTTTTCTCAAAAGGTGATATGATTTTTTATTCAAATTAAAAAATAAAACTTTTTTTTTTAATACAGAAAATATAACCTGGAAGATTTGTCTTGGGATCAGAATGACTGAAATCTCTTATTGGATCAAATGATTTTTTTTTAACAATGATGAGGATATCAATAAATCTCTTCAAAATTAGCAACTCTAAAAAATAAAATTAAAAAATGCTTAAGAATTAAAGAGACAATAGGATGATAAAATATATTAGTCATTTAATCCAATTTGTATTCTAAAATGATCTAAAAATTATTTGTTGTTATTGCTATAAGTACTGGAAATAAAAATCTATTAACAAAGTGAGAAAAATTCAAATGCATACCATGAAAAACACAACAGAAATATTTGTATGAAAATGAAGCTTTATTGGGAACACATAGATTTTGACATCAAATAAAATCATTCTCCATGTAGCAAAGAAGAATCTGCAACGTTATTGGTCCTGACCTAGCTTGTTGGTTTCACTCACTTTCCCATTGCCGTAATGAAGCTTACCTTTGCCTTTTCTGTAAATACTTTCATGGTAATTGTCCTGATGAACTTTCCCCTATGGTACCTAGACTTTTTGAATTTAAGTGCAATAGTAAATTGGTAGGATGCACATTGTGGTGCTATGGATATCAGCTCAGAATAATAAATTGAAGAGCCAAAGTCAAATTCCAGTGGAATTTGTTGCATTCACTTACGTGCAAATACCCTTAGGAAAGATATTAATCTGTCTCTTCCCTCCAGTTATGGGTTAAATAATAAGACAGATTGGGTTCTATAGAATTGGTTGGCAACCAGTCTACCACAGAAAGTAATGGCAACTTATTGTGGGAAAATCTTCTTCCCAGTCAGTCATGTCCTTTTCAAGGTGTGATTGCCCAAGAATGTATCACGTATGGCACTTAACTGACAGACTGGTAAAATTAGCAGCAAGGTTTCATCATTTCTGATTTGAAATGGCTACATATAACCTTAAGTTCTATTCTAACAGTTTTTTTTTTACTCTTCTTTCTTGTAAAACTGTCTTCCAGCTTCTTGCTTTGCAGTTAAATTTGCTTTTAAAAAATTTACATGCAATGTCAGTGGTTATCTTCTGTCTTCTTAATTTACATTCTTTTATTGTTCTCACTCCTTAATAATGTTTTTATTTTTCTTATACATTTTTTCACACTCAGTAAATGATTTAAAAATAGCTATTGATGTCATTGTATATTTGTTGTAAGAATTTATTAAATTCAGTTTTGTTTGACCTCAGCCCTTCAAAAAATAATTATAAATCATCTGAGATACCCCTCTCTGCCCTTTGCATGGCTGATGCTGACCTCAAAGACAGTGACCTCCAACACCTTCTCGAGCTAATGTTCTCAGCTAACATGAAGTAGAAAGACTATATTGAATCTATTGCTAGGTCAGCTGCTAAGAAAGTTGGTTCCCTATGTCATGTTAGGTTCTGGAGAGAAATATTGTCTATCTTACATATCTATAACATACATCATTTGTCCATGCTTAGAATATTGCTGCTACATTTGTTCAGTGCTCTTGCTATTTATATAGAGCTCCTTGATAAAATCCAAAGAAGAATCAGCAATATTATTGGCTCTGTTCTGACTGCTCGGTTTCAATTTTCCCACTGCCATAAAGTTGCCTCTCTCTAACCTTTTCTATGAGTATTTTCATGGTAATTATTTGGTTGAGTTTTTCATTGTGGTGTGGTGAATACGGAATAAAAATGACTCTCTTTTTTTCACTGTTTTCAAATTCATAAGCCAGTGTGAAATTTATTTTTGACCAGTAGAAAAAGGGATTTGCTTCGGGCTGAAGAAAAGACCAAGGCAAGGTTTCAGGAGCCTGTGTAAAAATTTATTCAGACCAATAAAAAAAAGGGAACGACTTACAATCTGAGAAAATGTAATGAGCTGATGCCAAATCACTTTTTGATATAAATAAATAAAATTGAATTAAACAGAGTGACAAGGGAGCAGAGAACAGAGAGGACACCAACCACAATGTAACCAGAAATTCTTGGTTGCCAATGGACACAATTGTCTCGGCAACCTGTATTTATACCCTCTCGTTAATTCTGCTTGCTTAATCTCTCCTTCTTCCTCTTCACCTACTCACAATCCACAAAGGAAAGAAAGGAACAAAAATGTTACTACTACTGGTTGATGCACACAGGAAAATATAGACTTATCTTTTTCTGCACAAATCACATTTTGCTATAACAAACTTTTTAAAACTCTTTACTGCTATAACTTTCTCTTTAAAACATTTTTGCAGTTTAATAATTTCATACATACAAATTAAATGTTATTCTGCTCAATAAATAAATTTTCACTTATTTATACAGTGTAACCCGGATATAAGATAGTTGTCGGGAGCGGATAAGAGTTATCTTATATCCGGGTTTTGTCTGTTTTATATACATTACCACAGGCTCTAATTTGGGACAAGAGAAAATGGCTCTTATACCAGGGTTTCTCTTATATTCGGGTTTCTTATATCAGGGTTAAATGAGACAGTTTTATTTTTTCAACCTTTTGATAATCTTGAATTATGGGGCATTTGGTTATGTATGGCACAAGGCCAAATGATGAACATAAATAGGTCCCTACAGTTATACCTAGACTTTATAAATTTTCACCAATTTACAATTGAGTTGGTGAGATGTAACTGTAAATCCTATGCTAACAATTTCTTTTCTCACACTTCTTGCTTCTGGGACTCTCTTCTGGCTCAGTGCTTTCCAGCCAACTTTAATCTGCAAAAATTCAAATGGAATTCCAATCACTATCTACTGTCCTTCTGATTATTCTTTCCTTTTCCTACTCATTTTTAATGTTTCTGTCCCTAATTCTTCCACGCCCTGTAACCTTTTGTCTTAGTGGCTTTACTGCCTTGCTTGAGGCAAAATCAATTGAAAAAAACGTGTAACACCTGCTGAAAACTGAACTCATTAAATTAACAACACTCAGTGAGATGAATTTGCTTACCTTCTCTTTATACAGGCATCTGTTTTGCTCAGGAATGCTTGTGAAATTTATCAATTAAGAGTAGGTTGTTTTAAATATTCTTTAACAAATTTTAAATCTTACAGATAAAATGAAGAATATTTTTTTGGCTAAACTATTTAATGTCATTTAAGCTGAATATATTCAATTCATTTGATTTACAGCTTTATCTGAAATTGTATTAGGAAATTACAGTGGAAAACTTTAAAGTGATTGAATATTTTAAAGTAAAATTGTTTCAGTGAAAATAATTTGAAGTTGTATTGAGTTATAAAAGTTTTTTGTATCTATTGGAATTTAGCCATTTGTCACCAATTTTTTTAGCATTTAAAGTAAATTCTAATTATAAGATACAACATGAACTCCAATCATTGAGGATCAATGGAAATACAGATTTGTGGCAGGTTATAGATGTGCGTTGTGATGCAGTGGATATTGACTTGGAATGACAAATCGGGGTTCCGAGTTTGAATTCCAGTTGAATTCCTAGCATTCACTTATGCACAAATACTTTTGGGAAAGGTATTAATCCATCTCTTCCCTCCAGTTATGGGTCAAATTGAGACATGGGACAGATTGAGTTCTATAGCCTTGGCTGGCAACCAGTCAACTGCAGAAAGCAATGGCAACCTACTTCAGGATAATATTCTGCCCATTCAGTCATGTTTATTTCAAGACATGATTGCCCAAAGCATATATCATGTATGGCACTTAACTAACTGAGTGAATATAATAGTTGGAGATATTATTAAGGCTTCTACTGGGCATAAAGTAGGGGATTGGTTTTCTATTGTTATGAAGTAATAAACTGATCCCTCACTATTTACTTTTTAATAATATTATAATACATCTCTTCTCCCTGTAGCTATGAGTCAAATAACAGGACAGATTGGGTTCTATAGCCTTGGCTGGCAACCAGTCTACTGCAGAAAACAATGGCAACCTACTTTGAGATAATCTTCTGCTCAGTCAGTCATGTTTCTTTCAAGACATGATTGTCCAAAGCACATCTGGCACTTAACTGACTGATGTATTAGAAATTTTGTTTTATCTGGCAGCTTTGCTTTGTCATGTTTTCATAGCCTGTGATAGTTTTTACAGTAGCTTGTGAAAGTTCTGCTTACATGTGATTTTTATCAGTGGTATCTCTGGCTGCTGATAGTATCTAAAATGAGGAGATGAGTAATAAACAACAAATACATGCAAAAATGGATGAGGACATATTCATTTAGGGCCTCTGGACAGAGAGTAAAGACTAAATTAGTTCTATTCATCTTTTGAAAAATGAATATGAAACCTTAGTCCATCTCCCTAATAAATGTGCCACCCATCTCCTCACAATGAAACTTGGATCTTCTGGTCATTTTGTGCCAGTTCGTAAGCAGTTGGCTTGCTAAAAGAGGGAAAAGAAAAGAGTCTTTAGATCTAATCTAAACTTCTATAGTGAGAAGATGATGCTTAGTTTTGTTGTCATCCATTTTCAAGTTCTTTCTTTTTTGTGGTGTGTCTCAAGGCAATTTTTGTTTGGTAATTTACTTTTATAGTGTTCTCACAAGGCTCCAAAGAAGAATCTGTTATGTGATAGGCCCCGACTTAGCGGCTTAACTCCAGCCACTTTCTTACCGTTGGGATGTGGCTTCCCTCTGTCTATTCTATAAATATTTTCATGGCTTCTGCTCTGATGAACTTAAGTCACTAGTGCCCCTGCCACAAGAATTTACTCGTGCAACCAGACTGGCAACAAGGTCCCACCCATTTACAGTTAGATCAACCAAATGCAGACAACAATTCTACTCCAGCAGCTTCTTTTCTCGCACTTTCTGCCTGTGGAATTCCCTTCTATATACTTGCTTTCCTGATGGCTACAACCTCCAGGAATTTAAATGCAATGTCAATACCCATCTCTTATCCACTTGACTCTAGTCCTTTCTACATCACCTCGTATATCTTGTTCTTTCCTTTTCTCTCTGCCTTTGCAACTGTCTTCACACCTGTGTTCTCATTCTTCTCTTGCCCTTTCTCTGGCATCCCCTGTAACTGGTTCGTCTTTCTCTTTACTCTCCTCCTGTCTAAACTTTTACTCTTATGTAGCCCCTGCACATCAGTGGCGGTACCGCTTTGCTTGGGGTGAAACAAAAATAAAATAACAAAGTGATTTGCAGGTTGTGAGTTAAGCAAAATATTAAGGAACAGAAACAATTTGTTCAAAACAAAAAAAAAAGAATTTTTATATAATATCAGTTCACTTAAATGTCATTGACTACTAGACACTCTCATAAATGATGAAGAGACTTGAAGCAGCATAAATGTGGTTCTACAGAAGAATATTAAGAATACCATAGACTGAACATGTGAGCAATGAGAAAGTTTTAAAGAAAATATAAACAAAAAGAACATGTTCTTAACATCAAAAAGAGACAGTTGAAATTTTTAGGGAACATAATGAGGTAAAAAGGGCTTGGAAAAATTGATACTCACAGAACAGATTCAGGGCAAGAGGGAGAGATGAAAACAATATATAACCCACCTAGAGCAAGGTTTAGAAGGGATAACAAAAAGACAAAGTTTATTAAGAGCTACAAATAACAGGAAATTGTGGAGATCCATGACTGCTTGTCTCCTGAATAGACAAAGAAGAAAAGTTAAGGAGAGAAAAAAGGGAGAAGGAAAAATATATTTTAGTGTAGCCATCTTTGAATCTGTAGTCCTGCATTTTTTATATCTAAATTTTTATCCTTTTGTTCTGTGTTAGCTTCAAGTTAATATGGATTCTAAGACCACTGTTTGAATTAAGAAACTTTCTGAGGATATTGTATTTTCTTTTATGTAAAGTAGTCTTTTAAAGGCTGTCAAAATGAAAGCAATGAACAGTACAGCTTTGTACCTAAAATATTAACATATTGTGGTAGTGGATTTGATTTATATTAAAGATACTTTTTAGACATTTGTTTTCTATTGCTTATTAATAGCTTTTGTGATGAACAACTAAGACAAGATAATAATCTAGAGCATGATGGGATACATTCTATACAATGCATGAGACTATTAAGGGTTATGCAAATTAATAACAATTACAGGATTCAGCAAGATATGGTAAACTTTTCAGTAAAGTACAAAAAAATAAAGAAATTGAGATTGCAATATTTTGCTTAATTCATTTAAAAGCTGTGTGGAGATGAGAAATATTTTGTAGATGCACAAAATTACAGTGCTGTATCTTGTTGAATGTGATAGAGAACTTTGCGTATTTGAAAGTTTTTTTTTATCTTTTTTTTTTTTAATTGCATCACCCCGAGCAAGGCGGTAATGCCACTGATGTGCAGGGGGTTACATAATAGTGAAAAGATTGGAAGAGAGAAAGCTGGAAAGCACATCCTAAACAGGAAACAATGGATGAGCCTCTTAACCTGTTCAATAGACGTGGGTGGAGTGTGAACCAGGCGATAGTATTGCATGCACAATCAGTCAAGTGCTTGGCAGTATTTATAAGTATGAGAAAAAATTGAAAATCCAAGAAAATGAGTCTCATATGTCGATATGGGAACCCAGCAGTGCTGGAATACTTGTCTTTCTTTCCTTCTTAATCGGTACAGAAAATATTATTTTTGGACAGAATAGTCACTGACAAAAAGAAATGGATTTACTACGAAAATTCAAAATAAAGAAAATTGTGGCAACATCCCTGCCTGACAGCTTTTAACTTTTTAAGCAAAAATGGGACCTACTGGGGGAAATTTCTTCTGTGGTCTGGGATTCAAAGATAATAATTTTTTTCTATCATGAATTTTTGGAATTTGGGTGAACTGTTCCTGTGCAACAATGAAAATTGGTGTTTTTTTTTTAATGATGTATTTGAAGTAAATGACTTTTCTGAGCAAGAATGTCAACTGGGGATTTTTTTTTTTTTTCACTTTATTGCGAATGAATGGCAGAAATGATCATGGAGGTGGGAATGGGAGGATTTTCTGCATACAACATAATTTCTAAACATGTCTTCAGATTCACACATTTTGTTCTATGCAACACTAATTGCCTGCTCAGCAGTCTTAGTCTGTTCAGAGAATTCAAAAAGATCTCAAAATTTACTGAATCAAATAGGAATTATTCCTTTATGGTAGAAGACATAGTTGAAAAGTGGTTTTAAAGTTATGGAAAACACGTTAAAATAATTTGAAACCTGAATAAAAGTTATTGTCAGAAATTCTGGAAACTTTGTAACTAATTTATATATTAAGAATGACGTTATCATCATCAAGAAACTATTTTTCATATTTGTATGATAAAAGTTTTACAAGGGAAAAAATTTTGAAAAGTTTTCATACAGTCAGACTTCAGATAAAAAGATGTTGTTACAATCAGATTTTCAGATTTCATATAAAATGATAGAACATTAAAGAAATAAAAAGAAAGGAAATTCAGAATATTGAATATTTTCTTATATTGCTTTAGTATTTTTCTGTAATAATTTGAGAATTAATATTAATCATTTACTGTTGTTTTATTCTTGCTATATATATATATATATATATATATATATATATATATAGGTAGGTATGTCCACTCATTTTCGATATCTAACTTTTAAATTGAATAAAAATGTTTTCTTGAAACTTTTATTTTAGTTTTAATTGAAAAATAAATGTTAAAATTTACTATTTCCAGTAAGCAAAATACTTGGTGTATTTCAAAAAGAAATTATATTGATTGGAACCTAAAATTTTTCAATATTTTTTTTTACTCTTTTAATTTTTCTGCCATTTTTTAAGCAATTGGCACATTTGTTGACAAAAGTTAATTTTCGGTTTTAAAAATCTTTGAAAAATAAAATATACATCTGTGATTCATGATTTTTGGAAAATGAGCAAATTTAATGTTAAATAATCTGATTTACACAAGTACTACTTATTTATAACATGAAATTTACAAGAAAACTGTTTCTTAAACACAGAGTTCAACTTTCTGACCTTTCAACCATGTGTGTTGACAGATGCAAGTGACATAATTATGCAAATTTTTTTTTTGTATTGGGAAGAAACTCTGAAACACATGACCTTTATAATTTACACATAGAAATTATCATGCAAAAAAAAAATTTGAATTAGTTTAGAAATAGCAAGGCATGATGATTTGTATTAAACTTTTTTAATTTTTGATTAGTAAGTACAAACTTTGCTTAGGTTTTTAAACTAACCACAACAAATTTTTGAAATATTTTAAAAATATTTTTGAAGCTTTATAAATTCTTAATTTAAAAAAAATGAAAACAATTTCTTTAAAATTTCATTATTAATCGATGAACTTTTTTTCTTTAGACTATAATGTCCTTAATTTATATTATTTATTCAAGCAAGAAAAACTTATAAAATTAAATAATATCATAGTTAATTTGCATTTTTTTCTTTTATTATTGGGAGTAGATTTTTGGAAATAAAGAGAAAATTTTCAAAAAAATAATAGATGATTTACATTCCACAATAAGTCCTGTGTTTACCTAATAAAATGAATCATCACAACAAAATTTAATTTCTTAAAATTTTATAAATTGACCTGGAGAGTGGTGGAGTAACAAATGTAAAAAAAATAATTTTACCAAGATTTTTTAAAAGTAATCATTTCAAAAATAATTTTATTCATTTGTGAATAAGTTCTGAAAGTTTCATTAAAATCTGACAATTATTTAATTATTGCAAGAATTTCCAAATTAATGTGTTTGTCATTGAAAAAAAAAACTGAGTTAGGTAATATTACATTTTCCATCGTAAACTCTCATGACAATTTGCTTACCCACTAACTAAAATCAAAACACGATTTTTTTTACCAAATTTTCAAGTGTGTTAGAAGGGATTAAAAATTTTTTTAAATAATAAAAAAATACTTTGATCTTTCCTCTTAATAATATAAACATTTTGATGGAAAAAGTTGGTTTTTATTAAGTTTTGGGACTTTTTTTTATTCATACTAAGCTATTTTTTCAGTGATTTAGTGGAGGTACTGATGTGTGTGTTTGTGTGTGCATATATATATATATATATATATATATATATATACATTTGTATGTGGATATGTGTGTGTGTGTGTGTGTGTGTGTGTGTGCACACATCTGCATGTTTGTGTGTACATATATATCGGGTAATTATAATAATAATAATAATTACCATATATTCATGCTCTACTTTTATATGAAGCACTTTTCAAAAGTATATATCTAAATGTGGAATGTATGTCCAATTAGTAACTATTTTATATATATATATATATATATATTTGTTCCATAAAGCTACTATAGTATATTGTTCCATCCAGATGTATATGGATTGATGGTTGGCTTATATTCTATACAAAGAATCTGTTTTGGAAAAATTACATTTTATCAAATGATTTTGAATGATTTAATGATGTGCATAGAATAAATCTGACAAAAAATTAAATTAAGCATAGTTTAAAAGTAATTGAATAAATTTATTCCATTCATTATATTGACAAAATAAAGAGATACAAATTTCTGAAAAATTTCCAAATTCTATATTTGTTAAAATTTCCTCATTTAGAAAATGGATTTTAACTGAATGCAGAAAGATTACCTAAGGTTGGCATAAGGCTAATGTACAGATTCAAATTCCGAATTTGCACAAGTGGACAACACCAATATGATAGTATAGGATGAAAATGCTTTATCATCTATCAACTAAAATACACAAAGTAAAATAGCACACCTGCAAGAGTGGATTAAAACAACTAAAAACATTTTGGAAAAACCCAGACCAAGGCAAATTTCACAAGTCAGTGTGAAAAACAAAATTCTGGATCCTGATTGGATAAGAAATAGAAACTTATCGCAGACAGTGCATCCATGTTGTTGCTATTGTTTTCTTTGGCTGTGTGGAGTAAGAATAAAAAAAAGAAAATTGGAAGTAAAGTTTGAACAAATCTGACATGCTCTTACATCTGAGGAGGCTTCTTGAAATTTCTTTTGTTACTTTGCTGGTCCATCAGCTAACTGCTCTTATGCTGGGCTGATCGTGACCAATCAGCGTACTTGTTTTAAATAGGGAAGTTTATCATATTGCCGCCTCCAGCAAGCATTTTCACTCTTCGGTGTGAAAAAATTCTTGACGAACATCATATACAAATTTTCTATTTCTTATCCAATCAGGATCCAGAATTTTGCTTTTCACACTGACTTATGAAATTTGCCTTGGTCTGAGTTTTTCCAAAATGTTTTTAGTCATTTGAATCCACTTTTGCAGGTGTGCAATTTTAGTTTGTGTGTTTTAGTTAGTTGATGGATGATATAGGATTTGTATCCTATAAAATTTGTATCATATAATAGTCAGTATCATCATTGACAATCATGTATCTCTATATGCTAACCACCTTGTGATAGTATCACTACTAATCCTCATATAATAATAAGTATCTTTGCTGACTATCTCGTGATAGTATTGTTGCTAATCATCATACAATAGTAAGCATCTTTGGTAATAACTACATGATAGGATTCTTGATATTATGGGATGAAAAGTACTTTTGTTAAATACCATGTGATAGAAAGTGTCTCTGCAAACCATGATGTGATAATAACTTTGCCATGACTGTAATAGTGCTTTGCAAAGATACTTTGCCTTTTTTCATAAATATTTTCATGGTAATTGTTCTGATGAGCTTTCCTCTTTTGGTAACTGAACTTTATGAAATGCAGGACTAGATTGGCAGTAAGTTCACATTATTTTATTGTTGAAAAAGCTAGATATAATAAGTTCTTTGCTAGCAGTTTTTTCTCTCACACTTTTCACTTGAAAAAGTCTTTTCTCATATTCTCTTGCACTGAATTAATCTCGTAATTTTAGTGGTTTTAATGTCTTGCTTGGTTTTATAAAGTCACTCTTGTAAAGTCACAAATACAAGAATAATAATGCCTTCAAACAATACTGTGTTAGACATTTATTCTTCTCAACGCTAATCTTCGAATGCTTATAATATATATATATATAGTTTTTACACATCACATGATCCTAGCAGCATGATACTTCTGATTACTTCAAGACGAGGTTGACTGTGTTTGCTTCCTGATGATCTATGTTCAAAACCAAGTGTTGTCAGTGACACTTTATTCCCACATGACACTTGAGGTGAAATGATAAAAAAAAAATCTTTGTTAATCATCATATGATAATAACTATTGTTGCTATTATGCAGTTGTATCCGAGAGAAGGTAAATAAAAATTTTACAATTCAACAAATAAAGAAAAAGATTTGTGTGAAAAATAAGAATATTATTTTGAAAATAAAGACTATTAAATTTTAATGACATCAAGAACTTGTAACTTGTCATAAACAGTTCCAGAAGGTTTTAAATCAAAGCCAGTCTGTGTTTATCCCAACAAAACCTAGCAATATTGTTTCAGGATCATATTATTAGCTTATTTGTTTTTTTTGTAAGGCCTGTAAATAATCAAGATAAGTGCACAACTCCAAGTTATATAGAGATAAGGGACAAAAAGAAATTGTTTGCATCTTTTGTATTCTTACCAAACTGTAGTTTGAGCTCAGTCTTACAGGCAGCCGTCTTATTCATCTTCATTGTTTATTTCTTGTGTATTGTGCCTTTGTTATGACTTGAGATGGTTATTTATTTGCTCATAAATATCTGGACTTCTCGAGAGAGTCATTCTATAAATTGCTATAATTCTAAGCATTATTTTATACTAGAATCAAAATGGTTGTTTACCATCTGAAGACTGATGTTTTATCAAAGAAGAACCATGAATATACAGTCAAGTTTTGTTTTATAACACAGCACCAGAAAATGGTAAGAAGGAATGTTATTCAATGGTGGGATTGATTAAACAAGTGTCAAAACTTATATTCAGCCTAATGATTGCAGTACACAATAACACAACAAATACTGAAAGAGAAGTGCAATATATATCTGTCCTTAACTAAATGTTAATATATCCATCAAATGTATCATCACATATGGCAAATATAACATTAACCAATCAAATTTATGAGTTGATTAATCACCTTTTAAAAGAAATTTGTAAGGTGTAAAAAGATTATTATTAAATTCAAACTTTGAAGTTTCTTCTTTCTTTGGAATCATGATCACAATCTGGAGTCCCCATAATCCATTAGGATCATAGGTAAACCACAAGAACTGTAGTTATAACATCAGTGGTTAGGATTAGATTTAGCAATTTTAACAATGAAATAAGACCTAATTGCTAATCTAGTACTATGCTTAAATGCATGATGTTGAGGTACCAAAGAGTACAGTTCTTTAGAACAATTGTCAGTGATATATTTATAGAAAAGGCTCAGAGCAGGTATATTATAATAGTGGGAAAATGATTGAAGTCAAAATTCCAAGTCAAGACTGCTAACATTGCAGATACTTCTTTAGATTTTGTCTAGAATCTCATGAAGATTTATAGCAGCATTAAACCAAATGTGGTGACAATGTTCAATGCATGGATGAATGTTAGACATATGCAAGCACAAAATAAGATTCTTGCATGAAAAATTGTCTATCAGGAAACAAAGTCCAAACTTCCTTAGCAGAGGACTTAAAAACTAATTTGGTATAATTATTCCGATTCATATCACTAGATAATGTTTGACCAAGAAGGTACAATGAATTATTTTCCTGGTGGTTAGCATCAGCTATGCTGATGGAAGACAAAAAAGTATTCTAAGATGATAAGAACAGAGCAGTTTAGCTTAGGGGATATTAAAATTAACAGCTATTTCTTGATCCAGCCAACAATAGATTGAAAGACATTTTTTTAAATCAGAAGCCAGTTAGACTTTATCTAACTTATAAAACTTTGCATTAAGCCTGAAGTTAATGGTTGTGTCATTGGTATAGATAGTTGGAAACTGATGATATTGAGTAGGTAATTATAAAAATTAGGAATAAATTAGGTCTGTAAATAGAGCAGTAGGGAACACCAGCATTTAGATAGAAAGATGGAGAAGAGTGACCATTCAAGACAACCTTCATTTAAGCAATTGGATAAGAAAGATTAATTCAAATCAAAAATATAACCAAATTTAGTTTTTACACACTCTGGACAAGACGCTTTATGAATTATTTCAACTCTAAATAACAAATAATGTCAAAGTCAGTAGATTGCCAATGAGATAACATGACCAACTCTAACAGACGCGTAATTTCAGAGTAAGAGTTCATTTTCAATTTCTTTTTCGTGTTATGCTATTTTTTTATTTAATTTAAAAAGTATTTTTATAAACTTATCCCAGAATGATCTTAACTGGACCAAATTAGTAACTGTGGATATTTTTTACTGAAATTTTAAATCTTATTTGCTTTCTTATATTATTTCATGGGTTTTTGTATATTTTTTTACAAATCTAAATATTTATTTCTAGTAGGATAGCTTAATGCCCAACAGTAGAGATATACTGGAAGACCTAAGTAGATATATTTTTATAGCACTATCTAAGAAGTCAGATGAAATGGATGCAAACTCCCAGACAATCAGGTTAATGAGCCATATACTGAAATTTGTTATTTGAATCCTGATGAATATAACATGCAGCAGTATCAGACCTTAAACAGGACAGGAACCGTGTAAGTTCATCAAAGACACTGGAACAAGGAATGCAATATTTATGCTCCAAATATTATCATAAAGAGCAACACAAATGCAGAAGGATGTGTGCACCTGAGTTTTGTAGATTATGCAAAGGTGTTCAATAAAGTACATCACAAAGATCTGTTGGAGCTACTCAGCAACCTTCATATATTTAGGAAGGATATTAGCATAATCAAGAACCTATACTGGCATCAAACTGCCTGATAGAAAATGATTACAGCAGATATACAAAAATAGAAAGGAGTGTATGACAAGGATATGTCTTCCCACTGGATTTATTCAACCTATAGAGTGAGGCAGTTTTAAGCGAAACTGCAAAGATTCATTATCAGTGGCCACAATTTTAACAAATGTATGTAGATAACAGTGTAGATAGCAGACATAGAAAGAAAACTCCAAAAACTCCAACAGAAGGTAGTAAAGGAAAGCAAGTAGAAATGATTAAACATCAACTGTAAGAAAGCAGAATGCATGGCTGTTAGCAAAAGGATCATCCCAAGGTGTGAATTGCAAATTGAAGATACCAAAATCAAGCAAGTGCAAAGTTTAAAGATCTGAGAATTGTTTTAATAGAAGACTAGCAGTATAGCCCAGCATTGCTCGAGTGTAATGAAAGCTTTAAAACTAATCCATAGTCCTGAAGCTCAGACTCTTTGAACGTTGGCACGAAAGACTAAAAAGCAATAGTTGTTTCCAGTTAAAGCAAAACCGTAGACTGAAAGAAAAATGAATGAATGTAAGTCAAATTTTGATTTCCTAGTATCAATATCAAATAAGTTTTTTTTGTCATAAACTGAATTTTGAAGGCTAAATAAGTCCTCGAAGTAAATGGTATCATGGCTGAGACTAAGAACTACAATTATACCTACTTAGAGCCAAACCCGAAGCAAAAACTAAAATAAAAGGGCTGAAAAAAATACAGACATACAGGCAAATAAACAGACACGCACACAAACATCTTGCCTTTTATATATATATATATTATCAACTTTCTGCACTATTGTAAAAACTGCAACCTTGAAACTTCTGAATATCGTTTCTTATGTTTTTGCCTATGAGTGTATCGAATTTGATTAAAATCAGACCACTCCTTCTATAACCTGATGTTTTCGATTATCGATTTTCAATATTTATAGGGTGTACCTCAACACAAAAGGCTAGCTCAGAACACTCGCAGATGCTTATAGTGTGTAAATTTTCAAGAAAATCAGTTCAGCTGTTTCGGAGTCTATAGGTAAGGGGGGGGCACACACACACACAGAGAAACAAAGTTCCATTTATAAATAAGTTTAGATTTAGATAGAAAGTGCGACACTGAGATTTGAAGACATATTGGGATAACCAAGGTAGCATTCCAATTTAAGCTGAGTACTAAAAGGCTGAGTACTAAAAAATTATATGTTGTGGTGCAGTGGTTATCAGCTCAGAATGAGAAATCAGGGAGCTGAGTTTGAATTCCAGTTGAATTCCTTGCATTCACTTACGCACAAATACCCTTGGGAAAGGTATTAATCTGTCTCTTCCCTCCAGTTATGGGTTAAATAACAGGACATATTGGGTTCTATAGCCTTGGTTGACAACCAGTCTACCGTAGAAAGTAATGGCAACCTTTTGGAGAAAATTGAAACAAAAAGGAAACTTATATTTAACATCAGAAAGAAACAGTTGAGATTTCTGGGGTGCCTTATTGAGGAAGGAGGGCTTGGAAAATCTGATACTTACAGGACAGATAATGAGCAAGAGGAACAAAGAAAAACAACACATAACATACTTGATGAGCTTCAGTAATGGCAGAACAGGGCTTAAGAGAAATAACAGAAAGACAAAGTTTATTAAGAGCTACAAGTGACAGGAAAGTTGTGGAGAGCCATGGTCTCCTATGTCCTGAGGGGACATGGCACATAAAGAAAAACATAATGTCACATTAAAATTTAATTAGTTTAAGAATTGCAGTGTACTTTAATCAATTCTTATTATCAATTTTCTTTTGTATCTAAAGTGGTTTCCAATTTGTCTTTTGGGCATAAAAACAGGAACATGTTCTCAAGAGAAAATATTCCAATAATCAAAAATCAAAATATAAATTAATTTGTTTCAAAGACAATATATCTGTTTTCTTTTGGTTATTTTACTCTCAAATTATTTTTCCAAAAATATTCCAGCTTTCTTCGAAAAGCTGAAATCAATTTAAAATGGTGATCAATTTGCCAAAATGTTTGTTACCATCAACAAAACATATTCTATATTTTTGTTCACATTGTTTACTTTAATATTTTATATATTTTGTTTATCATCAAAAAAACATACACTATATATCCAATTACATTAATTCACTCTATTTGAACTTAACATTTTCTTTGTTTTATTTCTTTTTCACTTTTATCCTCCTCTTCAGTGATTTTTTTAAAAAGCAAGTATAAATAAAATATAACCAAAATACATATTTTTGACAGGTATTGAGCTTAATTTCACAACACTAAAATTTTCCTTATTAAATGTTAAAAAAGTTTTTAATTTTAGATTCCTTTTTCTTATTTTCATTTCTACTCAAATATTGAGTCTAAAGTTATATTTTTGTGTTTGTCTATACTTTTGAGATGAGGTAGTATTTACGCTATTTACATTATTCGGACTATTGTCCTCATCTTTATTGCCCAGGGGATATAGATGTAGGTTAATTCCAGTGACTTGACCCAAATAGCAGTGAGTTCAATAACAGGCTATAGCAGTAGTGAACAAATAACTTAGAGAGTTTAAGGGAGATAACTACATGGCTACCAGAAGTGGCATTGCACATGGAATGAGAATGATATACCCCAGTTTAATAGTTTTGGTTCAAAATTCCTAGCCTCTGAAGATGGCCAAAGTGTGCAACAATCAAAAAATTGTAATAATGGCAATAAAGACAAGGACAATAGTCCAAACATTGTAAATAGTGTTATATTTTTCTTTATGGTCATTAGCCTTAAGATTTTGTCCAGCAGTGTATATATAATCTATTAAAGGATACTTGTGATTAGGATCACAGACAGTTGAAATTTCTTGTATAAATATTGAGAAAAGAGGTTTGGAAAATTTGACACACCCAGAGTATACTGAAGGCAAGAAAAGCAAAGGGAAACAGTGTAATTTGTGTAAATGGATAACATAACTTGAACAGGGATGGATTGTTAGGAGAAAAACATTGCAAAGTTCTACAAAAGAAAAGAAGTTGTGAAGAGCCATAATCACTTACATTCTGAAGGGTATGTTACATAAGATAAAGAATATCATTAAATGTATCACTCTCTTTGTGTAGTAACTTTTTATTTCAGCTTATAAACTTCATCCAATAAATATTCATTCAAAACCCAAATGATGATATCCTGTCCAGTCAAGATTCAGTCAGTTAAGTCCCATACGTGATACACGCTTGGGCAATCATGTCTCAGAAGATTATCCCGCAGTAGGTTGCCATTACTTTCTGTGGTAGACTGGTTGCCGACCAAGGCTATATAACTCAATTTGTCCGGTTATTTAACCCATAACTGGAAAGAAGAGACGGATTAATACCTTTCCCAAGGGTATTTGCGCATAAGTGAATGCAAGGAATTCAACTGGAATTTGAACTCGGCTCTCCGATTTCTCGTTCCGAGCCAATATCCACTGCGCCACAACACACATCAAGATTAGACTTGCATAAATCATACTTACAAAATAAGGAGCTTATTTAAATAAGAAAAGGGAAGTCAAAAAATATTTAGTCTCTCACACCAGTTCATGCCAGAATATAATTTGCACTCACTCCCACAACAGATCATCAAAAGAGCAAGATTGACGTTCCTGGTGACCAAGTACAGAAGCATGTGACCTTACAGCTGTACTTGGCTCACAGACAAAAAACATGACAGATAAAAATATAATATTCCCTAATCCTTTCTCTTTCTAGAAAGCAACTCTATTCTATCATCAGGTACTCACTACAAGGTATACATTCCTATGAGTCACAATGATGTTGAAAACTCTCCTACCTGATTGTGAAGACTCATAACAAATGATGGTGTAGAAAGTAACTTTCACCACATTCTGGTAGCATTTCTTTATGTTTTTTATATTATTAATATTTTTGTTTACTCATTATGGTTATTATTTTTTGAGCAGATGTTGCACTACGGTGGTGCTCAAATTGTGTTATACATGTATAAAGTTTTTTGCTTCAAAATGCCACTCAGCTTTTCCATTGTAAATGTTTATATATTAAAGATGCTTTTAGCTTCCTTTAAATGAAATTGAGTGGTTTATCACAAATAGATCAAAAGTTACAGAATTTCGAAAGTTGACAAACTTTAAATTCAATTTTCTCGTTTTTTCTATTTTTCAGCAGATAGTACCTTGTAATTCCAAACACCTCAGTTACACTATACACACATTTTATTATCTTCTTTAAATATTTGGTTAATGGTTGCTGAAGGCAATCCTTAAGTTCAATGTTAAGCCAGTTTCTTATATAATTCATATTTTAATCATTTGTAAATTTTACTAATACACCAAAGGTAACTTTATATTTTGTTAGTTATCTTTCTTGATCTATACACACCAGGCAGCGGTATCATTGTTGTGATAATGGCAGACTGAATCAGTGATACATAGAAAGGATCATCCCTGTGAAATCTAGCTGGGTTGAGGGAGGAAGAAAATAGATTGGATCATATGATGAATGTTCAGATGAGTAAACTATAATTGGAAAAAAAACATTTCAACATTCGCAGGTGAAAAATGTAGAATAATATTAAGGACTTATGAAATATGCTATCATATTTTATGGCATAGATAAACTAGTAAATATATAGTTATGAATTAATTGTACCTTGCGACACAGAAATTTCTACGTCTCGAGATACATAGATATCTCGAAACATAGAAATTTCCATGTCGCAATGTACAATTAATTCATAATTATATGATTATATTAAGCCCTCTAATACTTATTATATTGAGCACTGTTCATAATAAAATTAATGCCGGAGCACTCAAAATAATAAAATTTTGAGTCTTCTTCACCTGGAATTAAACTAGTAAATAATAAACAGGGTGAACTATTGTGTAATTAGCCAAGTTAGAACTGTATTTATGATGCAAAATTAGCTTTACTTGTATATCTACATATTCATAATTGGCAGGAAACTAGTATTAAATGATTTTTTATCATACGTGCTTACAATTTAGAAAAATAGTCACATTTTTATAAAAGTATAAGGATTATGACTTATTAACCTTACAGTTTATTTTCCACAGATACTTTGCAAGTCTTTTGCTTCTCTATCACTACCGCAATGGTAAATATTTAAATGAGTTGCATTCTTTACTGTGACCACCTCATACCTCTATCCACAGAGTTGAACCACCCTCATTTCCTCTATATTCTTGTAAGAAGGGATTTCCACTTGTTTGTTTCCAAGAACTGCTATGTGGAACAGACACCCATGTCTATACTTTTCTAAAGTCTTATGCTTTTTAAGTATCAGCTCAGTTATCTGCCAAATCCTTGCATTCATAGCCTGCACCTCATTCAGTATCTATCTACCTTAAGTGACTCTTGGGCCATGTATTAAGTGAAACTTAGTATAAAATTGATGGAAGATTTATCATTTTGTCACTGGAAATAAGGATGTTTTCATTTTGTAAAAAAATTAATTGCTGTATTTATTCCATACGTAGAAAAGTTATGAATTTATCTCATCTCCATGCCTATAGGTTAAGCAGTAGAACTTCTATCTGTGAAAATCATTGTTATTCTCAAAAACTTAATACAATATTTACTATAAAGAAAAGAAAATATTCTTACAATCCAGAATATGTTTGAGCTTTAAATAACCTACAAAGGGTTGATAAGTCATAAAAAAATCAATAATTTGTATTCATTTCTATATCTATGTAAAAATACATAAAATAATTTTTCTTTTTAGAAAATAAATGTATATTAGGCAAAAATTAGGAATCTCTTGACTTCTCTTTCAGAATTGTTAGGATTTTCTTTTGAAACAAACACACAATCAAGTGTAAGTCTAGATACCAGACTATTATAAGTAAGTTGTAAAATGAAATAGAATTTGCTTTATTTTTCAAGTAAAATGTAATTCCCAAGTAGAAATCAGGCTATGATATATTGTTTTTTTCCAGGTACAGTAACATATATCACAATCAAAAATGGATCATTTTAATAGAGATTAATATATTTGTATGTGGAAAAAGAATGATCACATATAACAAATATATAAATTATCCAATTTTTAAATAAGATGTCCAATGCTTTAAATGAATATGAACAGAAACTCAGAATATTTATTAATGGAGATTATATGTCTATGCAAAGGGAACCGACTATATAAGAAAGACATGTTCAAAGTTGGGTGAGCTTCTTGAATTATTTCATGCAAGGATAGAAATTACTGCCTCAGATCCAATTATGCCAAGTCATATTGAAAATTAAGCTATTATAGGGAGTGTGGTGATTATTGAAGACAGAGATAATGAAGGATTTGTTCAAGTCTTCATTGCAATATTCCTTGGAGTGAAATTTACCAAAAGATTCACGTCATCCACTCACTTTTCAACCACTAATGAAAAAAAGTTGCGTGAAAATTTTGCTCAAGGTCAAAGGGCTGATATTATTACTTGAATGATGTGAGTTAGTGAAAGAAAAGACATTTTATGAAATACTCCACTCTTTTTTTTCTTTTTTTTTTTTTTGGCATATTCACACAAATCTCAGTTGGTTAAAAGATGGATGACAGCAATTTGATGATGATAATGATGACTAGAAAAAAACTTTTCAACTATTTTTAAAAGTTTTATTTCATCAACTACTAATAAACAGACTCCAGCTAATTTCTAACTGTTATCTTTTGTTCCTTTTATTTTACTAACAGATTGTCTTTAATGAAAATGTTAATGTGATCACTTTATGAATAAATCAAAGCTTTTAAGTCATGCAAGTTGCCCAACTAATTTAGAAATATCTAAACTGTCAGTTGTATATAACTTCTTTCACAGATCAATGATTAATAATGTCTTTCAACAGATGAATCTGTGGGTCCATACTGTAATATATTACTTTGATTGGTGGATGTAATTGTCAGATATAATTGGCTGCAGATAAAGTAGACAAAATGACAAAGATGTGGTTGACAGGTACATCAGGCCATAGATAAAAGTCAACAAAAGAACGGCTACTTCCTTTTTCCACACAACTATCACCACAAAAGAATAAAAATATAAGACTATATATATATATATATATATACACACACACACACATATACAAGGTCCTTATTGTTTGTCCAGATTTAGTGGCAGTATATATAACATACACTTTATGAACATAATTCCTTGCACATTGTGGAATGGCAAGACAGAAGCAAAAATAAATGTACCAAATAACAGATACATCATTGAGGACTTTCAGCAGTCGCAACAACTAAAATGGATAGGAGAGATAACTCAAAAAGAAAAAAAAATGACATATTCAAGATGTTAATATTCCACACTACTCCAAACAAAATGTTAGGAAGGAAACCCCCTATCACTACTAAAAAGTGCTTTAAAAACTTAGTGGACTTTAGAAACCAATTATCCTAAAAGATTGTTTTTATAGAAAGATTTTATAAATTTCAACTGAACATATCATTGGTTACTCAGTCAATGAATGCCAAATGTTTCTTTATTAACCCCACCCATCACTTATTTTAGTAAAACTACATTATTAGATTTCTAAGTAAAAATACATATGAATTCTGAATGGCTATAATTATTGTTCACTTTATTTATAATTCTTATGCTGCAAGTATCACTTAAACACCTGCAATAGATATTAAGTAATTCACACACACACACACACACACACACACACACACACACACACATCTATATATATATATATATATATATATAAATATATATGCCAAAATCAAAAAAACTTTCTAAAGCTATAAAAAATTGTATAATTGAAACCTATAATGATAGTTGGTTGGTAGGTTGTTTTGTTTTTATGGCACATCAACCTCGGTGGGTCATTTATTGCCAACTAAACTTTATTTATTGCTGGTAATACCTTTTTTCTTTCAACAATTTATTGTTGTTTATATAAGTTTTTGTGTCTAGTAATACATTTTTTTTTCGAGTATCAAGTTTCATTGGGATTTTGTTTTGAAGGGCAGGGTCCCCCAAGTCCTACCCTTGTTATTTAACCTATAACTGGAGGGAAGGGACGAATTAATAGCTTTCCCAAAGGTACCAGTGCTTAAGTGAATGCAGGGTATTTAACTGGAATTCGCACTCGGCTCACCGATTTCTCTTTCTGAGCCGATATCCACTGCACCACAACGCACATCCATCACTATACGCTTACAGCACCTGGTATTCCCAAGCAGTCACCCATCTAAGTACTGACCAGGCTCAATGTTGCTTAACTTTGGTGTATTCAATGTGATAGGCTGTAAGCCCATAATGATGGAGAAGACTACAAAAGCTATCAAAATTATTTGGAGTTGATATGAAAAATCATTTAGAAATGGAAGTTCTTTTTGTATGATGGCATCACAATTAAGAAGTTGATGTCTGTGAAAAATAACTACTAGAGCAAGTAGACATTTAGTTTGGCAAGCCAAGGCATTCTCCAAGGCTCTTTGGCCAATGTCAGAATCAATATACATATGTCTATAGTACGATGAAATCTGAACAATGACTGTTTTCATGACAGGATGCTTAGAAAAAGCTAATGCTTATAAAAAAGCACAAACTAGCTCAGGTTAATTAATTCAAAGCTCATATTAATAAGTGAGAAATGTTATGGCAAAAGGTTTTATACTCTGATGAAACCAAAGTAGAGCTTTTTTATAGGAAGAACGATAAACAGTGTATCTGGTATACTCCTCATACAGCTTTTGAAGAGAAGAATTTGATGGCAACATAGTGATGTCAGCCTTGTGATTGGGGGGGTGGGCTTTACTGCAGCTGAAAGAGGCAAAATAATATACATTAATGACTGTAAGGTACTAAGCAATGTTGAACAAAAGGGTTTTCAAAAGTTGGGTTAAAGTTAGTGCTGGATCTTCTAATATGACAATGATTCAGAGTATCAAAGCAAATTCACGAAAAAAGTGAACCATTTTATTGGCCTCCATGTTCACCAGATTTGACTCCATTAGATTTTTATTTTAAGAGAACATGTGAAAACAATTGTGTATGCAACCAAACCTAGTTCATTTAGAAGATTTGAAAGCTAAAATAACTAATGTGATTTTAGGCATTACTGTAAATCGGTTGGCAAATGTTTTCCGTGAATTGTAAAATCATATGACCCTTTGTATTGCGAATGATGGAGGACATGTGGAAACTAAATAAAATTTGAATAAAACCTTAAAAAAATATAGATTTACTTCTTTTTAATACTTTTTACAAATTATTTCTATTGCAAATACAAATAAAGTTTTTTAAAGTGCACACAAACTTTATGGACACCCTGTATATTATATTGCTTGGATACTATTTTTTAATTGTATAAATTAATTTGATTTGGACTAAAACATAAATATTAAATAGGAAAGTAAAATTTTAAAAGTTAGATGTATTAAACTTTAAATTAATACATAGAATATTTTTAGAGCATAGGTTATATGTTTTGTGTCTGTGGGTCAAGGAAGATTACTTGTTTTTATTTTAGGGGAAAACAAAGGAAATTAATAATTAAAATAATATAAACAAGTCTACATAGAAGAATCTCTGTTAATCTGGGTCTATGTATTAAAGTGGATATTTAGTTCTATGTTTGCATGTCACCATCTATTCACTTCCTTTGTTTAGTAAATCAAGGTTATTTAAGTGTTTTAAGATAACAAGTTTTCTGAAAGGAATAAATTACATTGATTTCTTTTTTCATTATAAGACTTTGTTTCTCTGATGATATCCCAGATAATAATTAGGTTTTTGTTGGTGTTTTTAATTGTCAGTAATATTTTGAGATGGTATTGCTTTTACTGTATTTACAATTGTTTAAATCATTTGATGATTGTAGTAACAGTATTTCTATTAGTTTTAAGTTGAGTCAAAATAAAATTTAACACCGCCATCAGAATGGATGCTAGCTCATTAATTTATACTTTTAGTCATGTACTGGCTGTTTAGTGGGCAGGTCTTATTTTTCAGCAGTTACAATTATTTTCAGTCGCGTTACTATTATTTTGCAGGTTGGACATGTGTTTATTTCATATCATATTGTTATTTATAGTAGAGTTACTATTGTTTTTCAGGTTAGATGTACTTATTTAATATCATATTGTATTTGTTGAGGTATATATTTATCAGTGTTCTTAATGAAACTCTAACCATAACCTTGTTTTTGTTGAAAATGTTTTTCAGTGTAGGAGAATGGGTGAAACGCTTGTGAATTAAATTTAGGAAAATTCTTCTGATATTTGTTTTTTACATTAAAACAAAAAGGTGGATTAAACTATATGATGTTATTACTTATATGTTGTTTTGATTATTTTTACTTATATATATGGTCCTGGGTATGACCTTAAACTGCATCTGGCAGCAAGGCCTCTGATTGGGAGATTGTGAGGAGCATGGAACCACCTCTTAATTGCAGTTGTTCCCAGGTCCACCCTGACCCAGAGTGGTAGCACCTGTTAGGGTCCCATCTATGGGTAAATAGTTAACCCCCAAACTGGGGTTAAAATGCTATGAAAGTATTTACCAACAAAACTTTTTTGAATAAAAAATGTTACCATCAAAACCTTTTTTGACTGAAAAATAACTGTGATTTAAAATAACAATATGCTTCCAAACAATCCCACCACAAAAAAATATAAACAAACAAAAACAATAAAACAAATAAACTAAATAAAACAAATCAAAACAATTTTCAGCATTAAATGACCTAATGAAGGTTGATATGCTGGTTAAATGAACCAACCAACCAACTTATATATATATAGTCATCTGCAGACAGATCTGTTTTGCTGGATCACAGCTCATCAGGATGGTTAGACATTCTATCCAGGATTGAAACACAACCGAATTGACATCACTCAGCGATTCTACCTCTAAGCTATGGGTGCTTGGTAGAGGAAGGCAGACTTGAGTGTGTTATGTACAATGTAAACACACACCAGTAGCCGAGAGTGTTCAAATTCATTACTGAATTAATAATATATACAATATATATTGGTCTAAGGCAGAAGGGCTTAACTTTTTAAAAATAACCCAGTTATTTTTGACTGGTAGTATGCTACTTATTGAAATAAAATTGTTTCTAGTAAAATGAAAGTTTCAGCTGCATAAATATCACTTCAATTCACTGCAGTTTAAATAACTTTTTAAAAACTTTTTCAATTCCATCAGTCAATTAAATGCAATAGATTTTTAGAATCTTAACCTCACATTTAAAATGTATGTGTGCAAGAAGTAAAAAAGTTCTCTAGAGGTTTTAATAATTTAAATACAAGTCTGTTAATATCCTTTATGGAATTGCCTTTCTCATACTGCTAACATGCATGTGGAAAAGAATTCTGAATGTAAAATCAAAAAGATTAAAATAACTAAAATTGAATCTGTAAGCCATACATTAACATAAGGAGCAGATTTATAAGCATGTAACAAAGCTTATAGAATCTGTGTGGATTTCGACATAGACTGAATCAAAGTATAATCAACAGCTTATAGTAAGAATAACAGCTACTGTCTCATAACAACTGAGTATGTTGAAGTTAGCGGCGTATAAGTAGATAAAGGGGCCTCATATATTTCATCTTTTGAATGTCTTCTGACTGAATTAACCTTTTCAGTAAGTGTATCGTAAGAGAATAGAATTATTAGAATTTATTATTCATGAGCACATTCTTAACAATATCAGATATGTACATGACATCATATTGTTAGTAGACACAGAAAAATCCAAGAACTCTGAGACAAAGTAGTGAAGAAGATTGGGGAAAAAGGATTAATGATCAACTGTAACATGAGAGAATGTGTAGTCGTTAGCAAAAGAGACATCCAGAATGTGAGCTACAACTTATAGATGTCAAAATCAAGCAAGTACAGAAATTTAGTTAAATGGGTTGTGTTTTAACAGATCCTAGAAAATGTTACAGAAATTCAAAGGTAGATTGTCATAGCAAAAGATGCCTTCCAGAAACAAAGCAAAAATAAAAAGATTTTTGTTATGACAGAACAGAGACTGGGAGAAATAGTAAGAAGACAAACATAACTTATGAAGGATATGAAGTGGATGAGAATCTTGTATTCCTGAGTCCTGAAAGGTCAGCATATTAAAGAATTTGTGTGTTATTTAGAAAGATTTAAGTGACTTTGAGAAAGCTCAAATTGTTATGACTAAATCAAAGAATTTCAAATCTAGCATGGGTTGGAGTACCCATAATATGTACCTATTGGCTGTGGTTTAAGATGAAAATACAGTTATCAACCACTGACAAAATATTGGGCAGCCAAGATTTATCAATGTTAAAATGAACAAAGACTTTGCAACCAAGTATTTGCCAACAGAAGAGGTAATAAATTTCAAATTGCTTATTTAAGGTGAAGAAAAGAATGAATTATAAAACCAGGTACATTAATCTTTGTTGTATATGGATGTGTAGTCACAAGCCAGTTAGAGTACCCATGCTCACTAATGTTCAATGTCAAAAGAGCCTTCAAGCAAACATTGAAACAAGACCTTGTATTAATGGAAGAAGTCTTTGATCTGATGAGCTACATTTTCTCCCAAATAAGGTGGATAGCAGATTATAAATACTTCATTATCCTAGTGAGAATATTAGGATGCATAGCAGAGAAACAAGTTAGTTTGAGCATTGTTCTGTTGAAAAATCTTTTTCATGGAAAATACTTTTGTCATATACGACCTATCTAAACATACCTAAAAACCTGATAGCCTCTTTCATTGCAATTGTCTTCTCCAATACCAATGATACCAATAATACCTTTTGACATGGAAAATGCCTCCTGCTCACTGCATGCATTGTAAAGGAATAGTTTTCAAGAAAAATAAGGTAACTTTGTTATGTTTCACTGTTCACTAAATACCTTAAATTCTAATATCTTACAGGATGTATAGGAACTCCAATTCCACTTCGCAGAACTGCATCAGATCTGAGAAAAGCTTTGAAAGACTTGTAGAATTAATGCAGACAAATGTAGGACCAACACTGCATGAGAGAAAAACACTATGAGAAAAAAAACCAAGGTACAGGAGATGTTGAAGAAAGGATAAGAGAATGATGGGAATCAAGGAAATAGAAGATGGCAATTGATGTTTCATTTAAACTTTTGGTGATTGTAGCTGTCAGGGAAGCAAGCAAATGGAAGCTTTAAGAGGGCAGTGCTCTTAGTGTATTTACAATTGTTTAAATCAGGTAGTGCAAGAATAGAAACTTTTAGAGTAGAAGTGGTGGTTACATTTAACTGCTTCAATGGTAAAAGGGTGGGACCTAGATGCCAGTTTAGTAACATCCATAAATACATGTGGTCAGGTCACCAGGTAAAGAATCTCATCAGAGCAGTAGCCATGAAAATACTTGTAGAAAAGACAGAGGGAGGCTACATTACATCGAGTTAAAAGGAAATAGCTAAAACATCTGGAAGTTGTATGACTCATGGAATGACAACAATATGCTCCAGTGATTGAAATAAAGGGTTTGGTTCAAAATTACAACCACCTGAACAAGGGCAAAGTGTACAATGACTGAAATGTTATGAATATGGCAATACAGATGAGGACAACACTCTGAACAATGTAAATAAGGTAAATAAATAAAAAAAGAGTGCCGATCTGTGATGTAATATCAGTTTTCTTATATGGTAGTGAATTCTAGACTTAAAGCAGCAGAAATATGGTTCCACAAAAGGATGTTGAGAATACCATGGACTGACCAATGAAGTTTTAAGAAATGGAAAGCAAAAGTAATCTTAGAATAAGATAGAGATAATTAAAATTTCTAGAGCACATAATGAAGAAAGAGAGCTCAGAGACTCGACACACAGAAGGCAAGATAGACGCAGAGAAAAACAACATATAACATGTCTAATCAGCTTGTGTAAATGATTGGTAGGCCAGGAATTTGTGGAAATAGTGAAAAGATAAACTTTACTAAGAGCTACACAGTACAGGAAATTGTGGAGAGTCCATGACCACTAATGCTTTGAAGGGACATGGCGCATAGAATGATCAACAAAGTGGATCAACTAGCAAGAAAATATTTGAAACTAGTATTATAAATATCAAGAGCTAAAAAGTTTAAAGTAACCAGTCTTCCACATTTAAGTCACAAAGACAAGCATGTAAAACGAATAAAGAAGTACATGAAATCTAAGTAATTTTTAGTGATGAATGTAAAGCTACATTGGATGGATCTTGATGACTGAGCAAGTGATGAAATCATAGAAGTAGTCAGCTATTTTCAAAGAGAAGTGTGAAGGAGGTAGAATGTTTTAAATTAGTAGTGTAGAAACTAAAATAAAGTCCTTTCAAAGTTGATGAATATTTCAAGATAAATTTAAAGAATTATTGCAAGTTCTTTTTTTTTTATTTATCTAATACTTTACTTGAAACATTGGGTGTGGTAAAAGTGCTATTTTTTTCTGGAGTTAAGTAGTTGCATTTGCACTTTGACTTGTGTCCTAAAAAAATAAAATTCCTAATGATGCAAGAATAGATCAAAATTTCTTATATAAAACCATTTCTGGAATGGATGATATTTAGACTTTCATTTGTAAATTCTCTTTCAGATTTTTTTTTTTTTACTGAACATAAAGAACTCAATCATTATATTTGACAAAGAATTAGATTTAAAGAGCTTACTTTTAATACTAAACTGATCTGTTCTGATTAGCCTGAATAACTTGTCACTGAAATAAATGTCTGCACTTGAATGAATTAAGATTCAGAAAGAGAGAAGTACAGTTCATGATATATAATTGAATAGAAAGAAAGTGAATATGGAATCATGGGTAAAAATGTTTTTCTTAGTCAGTCTAATGTAATTTGAAAATGCTGAAGCATTTTTCCAAATGTAATCTTTCTAATTTCAGTGTGATCCCAGAAAATAGAATCAGCTGTTTATTTTTTAAGTAAAAAGATTAAATTATGACTTTGATTAAATCCCAATAAATTAAAATTTGATTGTTGAGTACATAATCTTAAACAGACTTTGACAGAAATTATATACAGAGAGTTCCCCCCCCCCCCCCAAAAAAAAAAAATTGGCATCATTTTGTAGTTAAATAACATAGACAAATTTTAGTAAAATGTTTAAAAACAAAATAAATTGTTTCGACTTATCTCAATGGGAATTTACCAAGATGATTAAAGCATGCCACTGATGATGACAATTGGCTACTGAAATGACCACCACATTCACCTTAATTGACAGCTTGTGATTTTTTGTATGGGGCTATGTGAAAAGACAGGTCTATATCCCCAATTTTCCTACAAGACTAGAGAAATTTAAGCAGAGAATCACTAAGGCACTGGAAAATGTTAGACAAGAAATGCTACAGCATGTTTAGTTGGACTACTGACTTGACATCTGTTGTATCACATGGAGTGCACATATTGAACATTTGTGAAACTTTGTGAAATCTGTTATATAATCCACATCCCTTTGAATATCTTGTCTAAATTTTGATAAATAAAACTTTTATTGATCAACATGAAACCTAGTTAATTTTGTTTGGTTGGAACATGTAGTTACTCAGATATTTAAATTTTAAATCATGTCAATTTTGGATGGTACTTTATGTAAGTATAAACTTATAACCCATCTTGCACATTTATAAATCTACCATTTGTCTGTGCACTGAATACTGTTGCCAAAAATGGTTAGGTGCTACTGCCAGTCATCTTGAGGTTCTCAGCAAAATCCAACAAAGAATCTGCAATGTAATCAGTCCTGCTTTTGCATCTCAACTTCAGTCACTTTCTCACTAGCATGATGTGGCTTCCCTCTGTCTTTTCTACAAATGGTAACTGCTCTGACAAGCTTTTTTCCCTGGTGCTCCGTCTATGGGAATTTAAGTGCACTGCTAGGTTGGCATCTAGGTCTCACCCTTTTAAAGTTGAAATAGTTAAATGTCACAACCACTTCTACTCCAACAGTTTTTTTTCTCGCACTTCCAGCCTGTAGAACTTCTTTCTGTTTATTTGCTTCCCTGACAGCTACAATCTCTAAAAATTTAAATACAATGTTAATTGTCATCTTCTATCTTCTTCAATTCCATTTATCTTTTATCCTTTCTTTGATACCCACTGTACCCAATCTTTTTTCTCACTGTTACACCTGTGCACTTGTGGCAGTCTCACCTTGCTTTAGGGTGAAATGATTATCAAAAAAAAAAAATTATTCTATAATTTGTTCAGATTGCTTGTTTTTACTGATTTTGTTGTGGAACAAATGCACCATATCAACATTTTCATGGAAGAACTAAGCCAGTCTCTTGTTTTATGACCAGAGAGAATATTACACACAGTTATTTTTCTTTTGTCAAGAGCATAAATAAGCAAATCTATTTGGCTCTAATCTTTGAGAAATTCATGTAAGGCAAAATTTTGTCTATGTGTTCCCACTTTACATTTTATTTTTTCATAATCATTTCACCCCAAGCAAGGCGAGACTGCTACTAGTGTACAGGAGGTTACAGTGAGAGAAAAAACTGGGTACAGAGGGTGTTCAAGAAAAGATAACAAGGGTAGTTAACATTTAACAATTTCAACAGTAAAAGGGTGGGACCAGGATATCAATCTAGTCAGTCAGTTCAGTGTCATACATGAAACACACTTGGGCAATCATGTCTCAAAAGAGACATGACTGACTGAGCAGAAGATTATCCCACAGTAGGTTGCCATTGCTTTCTGCAGTAGATTGGTTGCCAGCCAAGGCTATAGAACCCAATCTGTCCTGTTATTTAACCCATAACTGGAAGGAATAGACGGATTAATACCTTTCCCAAGGGTATTTGCACGTAAGTGAATGCAATGAATTCCACTGGAATTTGAACTCAGCTCCCTGATTTCTCGTGCTGGATAACAAAACACTGCCAAATGAATTTCAGGACAAATCAGCATCAGAAAAACATTTTTTATAACTGGATAAAAGTAATTCATTAAGGATTAAAACCTTAATTAATGAATACTTTTTTAAACAAGGCATTTGAAAAGACATTATTTAAAATATCAACTATATTTTTGTTTTGAATTATTTTTGATAGAGTAAATTGTGAAGAAATTTATTTTTTAATTGTGAAGAAATTTATTTTTTAATTGACATATAAAAAAATAATTCATTAAAACACAACTTTTTTTAAATTGTTATTTAATAAAGTAAATTGAGAAATGCAAAACAAAATGTAGTAGTTTTTTGTATTCAATTATTTTAATGTCATTTATCTTTAATAAAGTAAATTGACATTCTAAAATATTTTTATAAAAAATAATTTAATAATTATTTTATAAAATATAGCTAAAAACAAAAACTGGTTGATGTTTTACATGCTGTCTTTTCAAATGCTTTATTTGAAGAAAAATATTCACTAATTAAATTTTAATCCTTCCTGGTGCTGAGTTGTCCTAGTGTTGAGTTGCCTCTTTCATGTAGTCAGTAATCCTCTACACTGTCACCCAGAGGATATATTAATGATAGTATTAAAGCAGAAAGAGAGAAGAGAAAAGATAGTATAGATAGAAAACACATAAGCATCACTATATATATATATATATATAGTCGTATATACATACACACACACACACACACACACACACACACACACACACACACACACACACACACACACACACACACACACACACACACACACACACACACACACACACACACACACACACACACACACACACACACACACACACACACACACACACACACACACACACACACACACACACACACACACACACACACACACACATATATATATATATAGTCGCATATACACACACACACACACACACACACACACACACATATATACATATATATATATATAGTCGTATATACATATATATATATATAGTCGATATACATATATATATATATATAGTCGATATACATATATATATATATATATATATATATATATATATATATATATATAGTCGTACATACATATATATATATATATATATATATATATATATATATATATATATATATATATATATATATATACGTATATACATATATATATATATATATATATATATATATATATATATATATATATATATATATATATATATATATATATATATATATATATATATATATATATATATATATATATATATATATATATATATATATATATATATATATATATATATATATATATATATATATATATATATATATATATAATATATATATATATATAGTCACATATATAGTCACATATATATATATAGTCATATATATATATATATATATATATATATATATATAGTCACATAGTCACACACATACATATATAGTCACATATATATATATATACAAATACATATATATATAGTCACATATATATATATATATATATATATATATATATATATATATATATATATATATATATATATATATAGTCTCTATATATATAGGTAAAAAAATCATAAAAAAGAACGATATTTAAAAATACAGAAAGATGTTTACAGTCAGATAGTAAATTTTTAAAAAAATATTCATTTTTGGAGATCAGATAATAAATATATTAGTTTGGCCAAAATAAGTACAAAATTTACTTACAAACAAAACAAACTTTTTAAACAGCCTAACAGGATTCTACTCTTTTTATGTGCAGTATCCTTTCAGGATTTACACGATGATGGTTCTTCACATCTTCCTGGCCTTTGTAGCTCTTAATAAGTTTTATCTTCTTGTTATTTCTAACCAAATTCTATTCAATCATTCTTTTACTCAAGTTCATTAAGTATGTTACATATAGCTTTCCTCTTTATCTGCCTTGTAATTTTCCAAACTCTCCTCCTTCATTATGTTGCCAGAAATGCCGACTGCCTCTTCCTGATGTTTGGTATAACTTGCTTTTTGTTTCTGTTTTCTCCAAAAGTTTGTTGTTGCATACATGTTTAGTTCATGGTATCTTCAGCATCTTTCAGTAGAACTATATTTCTGTTGCTTCAAGTCTCTTCTTCATAATTGAGGAGATTGTCCAGCATTCATTGCCATACTAGAGGACAGATATCATGTAACAATTCAGTACTCTTCTTTGTTTCTGATGAAATTTTTCTATTTCTTAATACTCTGCTTAGCTTTTGGAATGCATTTTTGGCTATTCCAGTACATCTTTGGACTTCAGTATTGTGCACTGTTCTCTGTTAAAACACTTCCTTGATATTTGTACTTGTTTGATTTGAGAATTTTGAAAATCTAACATCTGATTTAGCCCCCAGCCAATTTAACAACTCATTTTAACAACTGATTCAAAACTTTTTTTCTTTTGTAGTGCCATACTTGTAACAAGGAATGTAAAGCAATGTTTGGTTTTTTAATAGAGTTCTCATTATTTATGAGTCGATTAGCTACAATAATTTTACTTTCTATATTATTAAATAAATAGAAGTATAAATAATGCATAAATCTGAATATATAAAAATGTGTCCTTTTTGTCTTTCTGAAGATAAAGTATGTATTTTTATAGACAATTATCAACTTCAATATTTCTGTCTTAATCATGCAGAATATTTTCTGAAGAGTCATAAAAGTAGATACAAAAGGTAATAAGATATGCATATACAGATGATATCAATTTACTCACAGATCTTATCTCATTGAAGATCTCATGCTGTCCAAAAAATATTTTTTGTTGACTGTAGCTTCAGGCTTATTGCCGGTTATTTGTTGATGCTGATATGTTTAAAATAATCTATATGGATTGATGTAGAAATGAATAAATTTACAATTGGTTATAATCTGTAATCTAAACTTATTTATAAATGGAACTTTGTGTGTATGTGTGTCTCTGTGTGTGTCTGTTAACTTTAGACTCTGAAATGGCTGAACCGATTTCTTGAAAATTTACACAGTTGTCTTATAAGTGTCTGCGAGTGTTCTTAGCTAGGTTTTGTGTCGAGGTACCCCCGATAAAAATCGATAATTGAAAAAATCGGGTTATAGAAGGAGTGGTCCGATTTTAATCAAATTTGATACACTCATAGACAAAAAAAACATAAGAAATGATATTCAGAAGTTTCAAGGTTGCAGTTCTTACAATAGTGCAGAAAATCGATAATATATATATAAAAGCTTTCATTACACCCAAGCAATGCCGGGCTATACTGCTAGTCCTTCATAAGAGTATACTTATTATGGCTTGTTTTATAAATATGCCTATAATAGCTTGCCTTATAAGTCTGTTTATTATGGTTTGTCTTATAAATATGCTTATGTTTTTTCTTATAAATATGTTTATCCAGAGTTATAATCATCAGAATGTTGGTGTTATGTCTTATAAATATGTTTGTTATAACTCATAAAAAATGCTTTGTGAGGCACTAGTTTAGAAATGATAGCAGAAACCATGGTCAGAGTTATATGCATATCACTCAATAGAAATGATAGCAGAAACCATGGTCAGAGTTATATGCATATCACTCAATAGAAATGATAGCAGAAACCATGGTCAGAGTTATATGCATATCACTCAATAGAAATGATACAGAAACCAATGGTCAGAGTTATATGCATATCACTCAATAGAAATGATAGCAGAAACCATGGTCAGAGTTATATGCATATCACTCAATAGAAACTTGGTTCTAAATGGAAAGTTATGTTTGGCCTTGTATTGAACTTAATCAAACTCCCTACAGTTTACAAGTTTTATCCAGAGTTATAATCATCAGAATGTTTTCATCATCAAAAGGTTGGTTGTAGGCACATTGGAATGTGTGGAATTGTGTGAATAATATAAGAATAAAATATACATTTTTGTATGTTAAAATTAGTAATTTATTAAAAGGAGGAATAACAAGAATTCCTAGACATTAATGTTCACTGAGAAAGTTTTCAAGAGTTCATACATGTCCTGGTCTCTTGAAGTTGAAAGTTACATTTTAGTGTTGTCTTTCTCCATGCTTCCATCTGACTGACTTGATTGACAAAGTCCTTTTATTGTAATCTAGATATTTTCACACTTATATGAGAAGTCCTTTTGGTCTTGCAAGTAGCTCTCATTCATCAAAAATCATTTTAACACCTACTTGCGAAATCTGGTTTCCACTTGACTTTTTCTTAAGCAGCCGGTCAATCCTTTTTCTTTTTGGGAAAACCAGGATTTCACATGTTGTAGTGAATTTTTGTAAAAGTGAAGAGAGTTGATTTGATTAGCTTATTATCTGCAACAAATTTAAAGAGAATTTATGAGTAAGAAATTCTGCTTTATCAGCAAAAGATGTCAACACCTCAGAGGTGAGTGAAGAAGAGAAGGATAGAAGGCTTACTCTTTATTTAACACAGAGCCATGTGAACCAAACTTGTTAGAGGTTATATGTTTACAATTATTTAGAGCACTCACAAGTAGGCATCTATTGTGATCAAAATTATTATGCTATTATACTCAGAAAAATTGATTTCTATGGGCTGTAGTGTCTGAACAGGCTGGTGTGGACCAAGAAGAAAATTGAGGTTTTAGCTGTTATTTATAAGAAGATAGAAAAGCATCAATGCTGGCTTTAGCCCAAGAAGTAACCTTGTGGCACAATTTTCAATAGAAAGTTTAAGAATATCAATAAAAGGGGTGACTAAAATAAAATCACTAAATGAATCCCAGTGAGTATGCTAGTAATAGAAAGAAGTCTTGTAAATAAGAGGTTCCTTTATAATAGATGACTCAAAAGAAATATCAATAGATACTACAGTGTGATCTGAATTTCCAAGAAGACACAGTTGTGATACTCTCCAGGAGCTCAGAGAGGAGGTAAGGAACAAATCAAGTAAAGAAGATTGTTGAACAGATTTATTAAAGAAACAAGTAGGGAAATCTACAGTTTTACTGAGAGACTAAACAATGGAAAAATTAAAAGTCTGAATAACAGAAACTTCATTAACATTAAAATGCTTTTTCTACTTGATGTGATGAGCATTAAAATCACCAAACACAAAAATATTTGCAGATTAATGTAGAGAGAGAGAGCTATTTGTATATTATCAGAAATTTTGTTTTAGTTTAATATGTTACAGTCCTGAGAAAAAGGGCAATAAAGATAAAGTGTGATTTATATATATATATATATATATATTTATATATATATATGTTTGAACATTATTTTTTATCGATACTTGTATTTAAGTAGATATTCTGTTTTTTAATTAAACAGTATTATATATTTATATCTACCGGCCTGATTATTTACGATAAATTGTTATTACGAAAATGTGTGCTATTCAGCAGTATTCGAACCTGTGACCCCTATTTGCATAGGGGAAGCTACCATTTGATCTGGCAACATCTTAGACCACTCTCGACCACGAATAGCCTCTAGTTTAAACAAGGTTTTTATCAAGCCTATATAATACAATTTTCAATTCATCGCAAACAACCATATCTGTTTTGAAATGTATCGTAATGTCAACAAATGTAAACATATTATGGAAATTAACAAATTTTAATGAAACTTGGTTATAAACAACCAACAATTTGAAATGATTTGTTTGAATATTATTTTTTATCGATACTCGTATTTAAGTAGATTTTCTGTTTTTTAATTAAACAGTATTATATATTTATATCTACCGGCCTGATTATTTACGATAAATTGTTATTACGAAAATGTGTGCTATTCGGCAGTATTCGAACCTGCGACCCCTATTTGCATAGGGGAAGCTACCATTTGATCTGGCAATGTCTTAAACCTCTCGACCACGAATAGCCTCTAGTCTAAACTATGTCGGTTGTTTATAACCAAGTTTCATTAAAATATATATATAATTATTATTATTATTACTATTCTTTCAGTCCTGTCATAAGGAGTTTAACTAATATAATATCTTTCTATACTGTGGCTATTTTTTATGAATAAAAATTTTCTCTATGATTGTATTGATGTTTTTTCACATATAGTTTACAACATATATTTATGAAAAAACTAGCAGTATAGCCCGGTGTTGCTCGGGTGTAATGAAAGCTTTAAAACTAATCCATGGTCCTGGAGCTCGGACTCAGCCTAAAGAATATTTGAGTGAAGTTTGGTGAGAATTGGATAAATATTGTGGATTTGTATAAAGGACTTACAGACAGATAAACAGACACACACACAAACCTCTTGCCTTTTATATATATATATCAATTTTCTGCACTATTGTAAGAACTGCAACTTTGAAACTTCTGAATATCATTTCTTATGTCTTTGTCTATGAGTATCAAATTTGATTAAAATCAGACCACTCCTTCTATAACCTGATTTTTTTGATTATCAATTTTTGATATTTATCGGGGGTACCTCGACACAAAACCCAGCTAAGAACACTCGCAGATGCTTATAGTACAACTGTGTAAAATTTCAAGAAAATTGGTTCAGCTGTTTCGGAGTCTATAGAGAACGGATACACACACACACACAAAGTTCCATTAATAAATAAGTTTAGATTTATGATAATTTTCATTTTAGTAAAAAATTATATCTTCTGTTTAAGTTTTGATTTAATGTATATTGTAACAGAGATTGCCTGTTATTTTTTCAGCAGTATGACAATGTTTTACATAATTGTAAAGTTATAAGTATTTTTGTTTTGTGTGGTTTAAACACCTCTGGGGAAATCCCATTTTCTAAAATCTAAGGTGACTAATGCATGGTGAAGGAAAAAAAAAGCCAAAAGAAGATTTCTACTTAGAAAGAGACAGTTGAAATTTATTGGAATCATAATGAGACAAGAGGATCTGGAGAACTTGATACTCACAAACATGTTGACGGCAAGAGGATCAGAATGAAATAGTGAGTAACCTACTTAATGAGGTTGTGTAAATGGATAGCACAAAAAAAGACTGAGATATATAGTAAGGGGACAAACACTGCTTAGAGCTAAAAACAATAGAAGATGTGGAGAGTCATAATCCCGTTTGAAGGGTTAATAAAAAACTTGTATTAATTTCTTGGTTTAAAACAGAAAATTTAAAAGAATGTTTGACACATTTAAAAGAAATGTTTCAAGAAAGAGTAACATTAGAAAAGTATCTAGTAAATTCTTTTATGAACCCATAGCTGGAGGGAGAAGAGATGGATTAATATGTTTTCCAAAGGTAATTGCACATAAGTGAATGCAACAAATTCAACTGAAATTTGGATTTGGCTCTCCTATTTTTCGTTCTGAGCCTGATATCCGCTGTACCACAATATACATCCATCATAAATATAAGGACTATATTTTCTAAAATGTGACATGTTTTTTTGAGATGTTGGTGATCATGGCACTCCACAATTTCCTGTCTTTTGTAGCTCTTAGTAAATTTTGTCTTTTTGTCATATCTTCTAAGCCCTTTTACTCAGGTTTTGTATGCACTGTTTTCCTTTTTTCCCCACTTATCCTCTTTTCTCATGATGTACCCAAGAAATGTGTGTTTTTCTGATTTGAAGTATAAGTGCCCTTGTCCTGTTTCTTTATACTTTGCTTAGCTTTTAGATGGCATCTTCAGTTATCTCAGCACAACTTCAAATTTCAGTGTTGCACTTTCTGTCCTCTGTTTAGACCCTCCCCAGATATTTAAATTGTTGTAATTGTTTGATTTTGGTATTTTTAATTTGTAATTTGAATGTTGAAATGTTCCTTTTGCTGACAATCATGTCTTCTGTCTTCTTACAATTAATGTTTAGTCCTGTTTTTCTTGCTTTCTTTCACTAGAAAGAAGAACCACATTTCTGTTGCTTCAGATCTGTTCTTTGAAGTGATTGTCTAGCGTTCAGTGCCATATAGGAAGATTGACATTACATCACACTTTATTGTTCACCTTTGTTTCTAATGTAGATATATATTTAAATATAATTTAAATATATTTATAAACATATTTTAATTTTTATTGTAAAATGAAGCTAATATATATATATATATATATATTACAAATTAAAGAAATACGAATTTAAAATTGTAAATTTAACAAAACATTAAATTTAAATTATTATAAAACCTTGTCATTGCTCACATGTTCAGTCCATGGTATTCTCAGTATCCTTCTGTAGAACCATATTTCTTGTTGCCTCAAGTCTCTTCTTCATTAATGTGGAGGACTGTTATTATGCAAATGTTTAGTTGAGAGAAGCATAAACTATCTTAGCCCGATGTTACTAATTTTTAAATAGTAAGCTGTCCAAAGATAATTCTCTGGAATAAGTTTTTGTCAAAAAATAATGGATTTTTAGAGAAGCATTTGCAAGATAGAAATCAAGAAATAACTCTAAGCATTTTTTTTTATTGGCAGCCTATGAAATACTTGTGTGTTTGAAGCCAGTGAAGTAATTTAAAAACCTAAAAACTATTTTGGAAACAATTTCCAGAAATAGCTATCTTCCATCAAGTGATCTTGCAAACAAATTTGAAGTTGAGATTTTTTTTTTGCAAGTCAAAAATACATTTAGATTTGTATCTTCACCTTGACTTCTTTTATGTGATGTGTCTCTTCAGGACATTGGCAAATATGGCTCTCCACAATTTCCTGTTTTTTGTAGTGCTTAATAGATTTTGTATATTTGCTATCTCTTCTAAACCTTGTTCAGCCATTTGCTAGGTAATCATGACTCCAATATACCAAAAGATATAATCATGACTTCAATATACCATGTGAGTCGCAAATTTTCAAAATGCTCTTTCCTCATTGTGTCCTCTTATAACTCTTTCTGATGTTAAGTATAAGTGTCTTTTTGTTTGTCCTCTTTTTCAAAACATCACCATTGCTTACATGTTCAGTCCATGACATTCTCAGCATGTTTTTCAAGAACCATTTAACTGCCACTTCAAGTTTCTCTTTCATCTTTAAGGAGATTGTCCAGCATTCACTGCCATATAAGAGGACATATCATGTAACAGACCAATATTCTTGTCTTTGTTTCTCTAACTTCAAGTCTCTCCTTCATCTTTGAGGAGATTTTCCAGCATTCACTGCCATATAAGAGCACCAATATTGCATAACAATTCAGTACATTTTTCTGTTTCTAATAAAGTTTTCCTGTTTCTTTATACATTGACTAGCTTTTAGATGGCATCTTCAGCTATCTCAGCACAACTTCAAATTTTCAGTGTTGCACTATCTGTCTTCTGTTAAGCCCCTCCCCAGATATTTAAATTGTTGTAATTGTTTGATTTTGGTATTTTTAATTTGTAATTTGAATGTTGGAATGTTCCTTTTGCTGACAACCATGTCTTCTATCTTCTTACAATTAATGTTTAGTCCTTTCTTCTTGCTTTCTTTCCTTACATTCTGTAGGAGTTAATGTAGTTTCCTTTTCTTGTCTGCTATCAGCACTATGTCATTTTCATATCTTATGTTATTAAGACTGTGGCCACCAAGAATGAATCTTGGTAAGCCTTTTGGTTCTCAGATGTTTCGGAATCACCTCACTGTATTTCTTATTTTCATTTTCTGTTCAACTGTCATTCCTCAAATGTTCAGTTCATTATATTCCCAACATTTTTCTCTAGGACCACATTTCTGTTGCTTTGAATCTATTCTTTGAAATGATTGTCCAGCATTCATTGGCCATTTGGAAGATTGACATTACATCACACTTATCTTTGTTTCTAATGAATATGTTCTATTTCATAATACTTAGCTTAGCTTTTGAAAAGCATCTTTTGCTATCTCAGTTTGACTTGAACAAAAATTCTTTTTTGTTCTAAGTTGAATGATATATTGTTTAACTGAAATATGTGAACATCTAGAAGTCACAAAACTGATCAATTATACTTACACATATTTTCACATTATATATATATATATATATATACATATTACAGAAATTAACGAAGATTAATGAAACTTGGTTATAAACAACCGACAATTTGAAATGATTTGTTTGAACATTATTTTTTATCAATATTCGTATTTAAGTAGATATTCTGCTTTATATTATATATTTATATCTACCAGCCTGATTATTTACGATAAATTTTTATTACGAAAATGTGACATTCGGCAGGATTTGAACCTTTGACCCCTATCCACATAAGGGAAGCTACCATGTGATCTGGCATGTCTTAGACCTCTCGACCACGAATGACCATTAGTCTAAGCAAGGTTTTAATCAAGCCTATATAACACAGTTTTTGATTCATCGCAATAATTATATCTGCTCTGAAAGCTATGTCAACAAATGTAAACATGTTACAGGAATTAACAAAGATTAACAAAACTTGGTTATAAACAACTGACAATTTGGAATGATTTATTTGAACATTATTTTTTATTGATACTCATATTTAAATAGATATTCTGTTTTTAATTAAACAGTATTATAGATTTATATCTACCGGCCTGATTATTTATGATAAATGTGTGTCATTCGGCAGGATTTGAACCAGTGACCCCTCTCCACATAGGGGAAGCTACCATGTGATCTGGCTCGTCTTAGACCTCTTGACCATAAATGACCATTAGTCTAAATACGAGTATCGATAAAAAAATATTGTTCAAACAAATCATTTCAAATTGTTGGTTGTTTATAACCAAGTTTTGTTAATCTTCATTAATTTCCATAACATGTTTACATTTGTTGACATTACAATACATTTCAGGGCAGATATGGTTATTGCGATGAATCAAAAACTGTTATATAGGCTTGATTAAAACCTCGTTTAGACTAATGGTCACATGGTAGCTTCCCCTATGTGGATAGGGGTTGCAGGTTCGAATCCTGCCGAATGACACACATTTTCATAATAAAAATTTATCACAAATAATCAGGCTGATAGATATAAATATATAATATTGTTAAATTAAAAATAGAATATCTACTTAAATACAAGTATGGATAAAAAATAATGTTCAAACAAATCATTTCAAATATATATATATATATATATAATTATAGGGTAGCTATGGATAGAATAAGATTTCATATCCAAAAAACACACTATTCATAAAAAAGCACTCAATACAGAGTAGAGCAAATAATATTTATTTATTTAGAATTTATAACATAAATATGTAATAAAATCACTACAAAAATAGCCATTTTGTTTTAATACTATCTTATGAAGTAATGCTGTTGAATTCAAGTTGAAGAGATTTAAAAGGTTCAAAACCAACCAAACCCCCTTAATCATGGAAACATTGTTATGTAGTCAGTGGTAACCAATCAGAATAATACAAGCAATTTCTAATGTGAAGAACAAAAGAACAGACCCTAAAAACAATTTAGTGGGACACCAATATTAATATATGATTAAAAAAGAGATCATCATAATTTGACTATTAGCTTCATTTTACAATAAAAATTAAAATATTTATATATATATATATATATATATATATATATATATAAAAACATATTTTAATTTTATTGTAAAATGAAGCTAATATATATATTACAAATTAAGGAACTACAAATTTAAAATTCTAAATTTAACAAAGCATAAGATTTAGATTATTATCAAGTAATACAAATATAAAATGAAGAAAAGAGATAGATGCACACATATACAAATATATAGATATCCACCCTGCCCCATGACTCCGTGTTGATGCCCACGGCTTTCATACCACATTTTATAATGTCACGATACCACAGTTGTGGCCACCCAGTGGGTCTTCTTCCAGAGGTCAACTCTCCATACAGGAGGCCTTTTGGAATGTGACTGTCTGGCATGCGATGGGCATGGCCTAGCCAACAATGTCTGTGCTATTTAAGGTGTGTGAACATGGTAGGCAGACTGGCTCAAGACAGGACTTCAGTGTTGAGTACCTTGTCTTGCCATGAGATTCCTAACCGATGTTGGATACTTCTCACATGGAAGGTGTAGCAGTCAACCAGTTCAAATGAAGAGGAATCCTGGCCCAACAGCTCAAATCAAGGGAGAAGCAATTCACACAAGTCTCCATGGACAGGCGAGTTTGCAGAAAGCAATATGACAAATTTTAAATTTAATTTTTTAAATTAAAAATCAGTGCTATAATAAGGAGTTATTAAATATTAACCAGATGGTATATGCTAGATAAAATCTATCAATGGAGTACTAATGTTTACCCAAAGAGTAGGAATAACTATCATATTAGAAAAGTAGATATTAAATGAATTTTATAGTGGACACCTGGGAATTTTAAGGATGAAATCTCTTATGAGTATTTATGTACACTGGACCAAAATACATCAAGGTATTGAAAAATTAGTAAAAGCCCTCAGAGGTTGTGCTCTGGCAGCAAAATCACCTACCACAAAATTATTACCTTGGCTGAAGACAGATAATCTGTGATTCAAACTGTACATAGATTTTACAGGTTTAATAAATGGATCACATTGAATAGCTTTGCTAAGTGGCCTGAAATTTGTAAGTGCAAAAAACAACTATTTGCAAGATATAGCATTCTGGATATCATACTTTCAGATAACAGTACACAATTTACAGGTTACAAATGTAAGAACTTTGTAAAATGTTTTGAAGTGAATATATTACTGTCCCACCATATCACCCAAGATCAAATGGACATGCTGAACAGTTTGTGGGTACTTTTAATAGAGCAAACAAAAGTAAGTGCAGAAACACAGCAAAAATTCTTGAGAGTATACTGAATCTCAATACACTAACAGGCATGTCAATGACAAAATTGATGTTCACAACAAAAAATATGAAACAAGTATTTGACAAGTTGTTAGCAGGTCAAAAATAAATAAAAACTGATAAAAAAAGACAGAAAATTTTTCAAATTTGTTAAATACTGCTTTTCAGAGTATAAAAAAATAAAAAAGCAATGTGAGAAGATGGCATAAGATCACAAAAGGAATAAATGATTTATATGATGAAAGGAAAAAAATGGAAACACAAAATGCATTGGAATCCGTTGAAAAAAAAATTACTGAAGGAAAGCCCACAAGAAAGGAAGAACCTATGTATGATGTTTCTGACATACCAACACCCCAACAATTTGTTGAACATACAAGTATGAGCACCAGAAAAATGAAATGTATGGAAAAACCAGTAGTTGACCCAAAATGAAAGAGATAAAAAGTTCAGTATGTGGCAAGCTGAACAGAAAGAGGAGGGGGTGAATACTAAGAAATAAAATAAACTATTTAAGAAAATAGAAAAAATCTAAAAAAGAGGAGATATGGAATAAATAAGACACACTCAGTAACACAAATGAACTTGGCGAAATGCCTTAAATAACTAAAAGAGAGTTCAACGTCAAAGTTGAACTTGAGTTTGTCAGTCTCTCTGTCTTTAGGAAGAGAGGGACTCACACAAGGTTATGTCTATGGGCAGAGGCTTAGCTAGAGGAAAATCTGAACTTATTTATAAATGGCACTTTGTGTGTGTCTGTGTGTGTGTATCCGTTACCTATAGACTCCTAAACAGCTGAACCGATTTTCTTGAAAATTTACACAGTTGTACTATAAGCGTCTTCAAGTGTTCTTAGCTGGGTTTTGTGTCAAGGTACCCCCTGATAAATATCGAAAATCGATAATCAAAAAAATCAGGTTATAGAAGGAGTGGTTCGATTATAATCAAATTTGATACACTCATAGACAAAGACATAAAAAACGATATTTAGAAGTTTCAAGGTTGCAGTTCTTACAATAGTGCAGAAAATCGATAATATATATATGTAAAAGGCAAGATGTTTGTGTGTGTCTGTTTATCTGCCTGTATGTCTGTATTTTTTCATCCCTTTTATTTTAGTTTTTGGTTCAGGTTTGGCTCTTAGTAGGTATAATTGTAGTTCTTAGTCTAAGCCATGATACCATTTACTCAGAGGACTTATTTAGCCTTCAAAATTCAGTTTACGACAAAAAAAAACTTATTCGATATCGATACCAGGAAATCAAAATTTGACTGACAAATTTTTTTTTTTCAGTGTATGGTTTTGCTTTAACTGGAAACAACTATTGCTTTTTAGTGTTTCGTGCCAATGTCCAAAGAGTCTGAGCTCCAGGACTGTGGATTAGTTTTAAAGCTTTCATTACACCCGAGCAACGTAGACAAACAATAAATTGATCCCATGTATGTGAGAGTCTAAGTAATTTTTACCTGAGTTTACAAGCCCAGAAACCCTATGTTAAACCCAACATTGTTTCATGTCTTGCATCTGTGGAGAGGACTTGGGTAAATACCCAGAGTTTTTTTTTTTTTTAATCATATCATCCCAAACAAGGCGGTAACACCACTGATGCGCAGGAGCTATGTAAGAGTGAAAAGATTGGCAAAGAGAAAGCCGGAAACCACATCCTAAACAGGGAACAAGAGATGAGCCTCTTCACCTGTTCAATAAACGTGGGTGGAGTGTGGTGATAGTTTAGTCTATCTACTCCAATTAAAAAAAAGGAAAAAAAAAAGATTGGAAAAGAGAAAGCTGGAAACCACATACTAAACAGGGAACAAGGGATGAGCCTCTTCACCAAGGAGAGAGTTTTGATAGTAATCTTTTGAGTATCGTTGTTGCCAGTCACAACAATATTATAACAGTAGTGAGTTATAACAATATATATAAAGTGGTGACAAAGATATTGTATATGTTTTGTTTTTATTTAGTTAAAAAGTGTGAGCACTATAATGATTTTGGAAAATTATCAAATTTTCAGCAATACCTGCAGCCTTCCTCAATGTTTGTTATTGAATAATGTTTTTTCTTTTAAATGGGCTTAATTTCAAACCCAGTTGGCATTAATAACCTCAGTGTAAGAAACACCATTCTCTTGAAATATGGCACAGAATAAAGATTATTATTATTTCTTCTTTTTTTTTTCCCACAAGGGTCTGATGCTCACTCTATCAGATGATGCTGACTATATATGGAGAGCTACATAGCTGAAAACATTTTTCACTTTCTTTTATTGGGGTAAAATAAAAGTTCATATGTGATAACATAAAATAAAGTATTAAATAATAATAATAATGAAAATAATAAAAATGGTCACCTGTAACTATGGGAGAGTAAGAACAATGATAATAATAACAACAACAATAATAGAAGTATTAATGAAAAAGAGAAAAGTAGAAGATAATAATAACAAAAACTAAATACCTATATGTGTAGTGGACTAAAAAAATAATTGATTAACAATGTTTTTCTTTCTCCTTAAACCAACACATATTTTCCTTGACACAAACATTTAACTGAAATTACCAAATAAGTTTGAAATTTTGCTCTCAACTACACCTGCCTGCTACCTCATAATATGTCAAAAATAACCAACAGGAGATTTAATCTTTCCAGTAAAGGGAATGGATGCCTGAGATGATGCACCCTATGGAATGTGCACTGCATCAACAGCCAGGTCATGGACTAACAACCCACTTCAGGGACACCAGATCCTCTGGCTCAGTACAAGCAGATAAATAAAGACTTTTTCTCATACACAAACACACATATATGTGTTGCGTAGATGCCTATCAATGCTAACACATGCATATGACATGAACACCCCGAGATGTGTGTATGCACTTTGCATATACACACATCTCAGTCCGATGCAAGCATGCCAAAGTTCACGTATCTGTAAATGTATTTTGCATTTGGTAAACCATACTTTTGTCTTTGTTTCAAATTGTTACTTGTCTAAATGACATGAACTCAAAACTATGTTCAACATAGGTAAATAATAATGAAAATACACCTCTAGAGCAAGGTAACATATAATTATGTACAAAAACAGTCAAGTCTTGTTATTGAGACTTTCCATCCTCTGTTAAAAAAACATTGCAAGTATTTTCAATTTCTGTACTTGCTTGATTTTAATGTCTCTGGCCTGTAATTGGCATATTGGCTCATATTTTTGATTGTTAGAATACTTTCTTACCTCAGTGGGGTTAAGAAGTCCATCAGAAATATATGTTAAATACCCATATTTTATAGATTATACAAAAGTATTTGGTAAAGTATGGCATAAAGAGCTGTTGAAACTGCTAGGTAACCTTGACATATTTGGGAAGGATTTCAAAATGATACAGATAGAAGATTAGTTCAGATATACAAAAAGAAAAAGGGATGTAGGATAAGCAGGCATCTTCTCACCAAACTTATTCATCTTATACCACAAGGCGATTCTGATAAAATTAAAAGTTTTACTAGGTTTCATGATTAGCGGACACAGTTTTAACATCATAGGATAAGCAGATAACACAATGTTGATAGTAGACAGAGTACAACAACTCTTACAGAAGGTAGTGAAGAAAGGACAAACATTAATTACAAGAAGATAGAATGCATGGTTGTTAGCAAAAGGAACCGTTCAACATACAAACTGATGATCCCAAAATCAAACAAGTACAACTCTTAAAAAATCTAGAAAGTGTTCTAATGGTAGAAGGAAAGTGTTGCACTGAAATCTGAAGGTGCATTGGGATAATGAAAGATGTTGTCAAAAAGCTAAGCTAAGAAAAGTAATAGAAAATAGGAAATATTTTTTAGGCACAAAGCAAAAATTAATAAAGTAAAGAAACACGTACTGAATTGTTATGTAATATCAGTCTTCCTATATGGTAGTGAATGCTGGACAATCTTCTTATGAGACCCGAAGCAACAGAAATATGGTTCTACAGAAGGATGCTGAGAATACCATAGATTGAAAATGAAAGAAATGACAAAGTTTTAGAGAAAATAGAAATGAAAAAGAGACTTAGTTGATATCAGAAAGAGATAGTTGAAATTTATAGGGCACAGAATGAGGAAAGAATGCTTGGAAAATGTTATAGCCAAGAATTGGATTATGACCTTTTTGGGCCCCTAAACTACTGAAATTATAGGCCACCCTTCAGATGAGCCACTCTCTAACTCTTCTGAATGTCTTAAAGAATTTTGAATATTGTGATATATTTAAGTGACATTTACATAACTAGAAGTAAAGTTATTGCAAATTCTTTAAATAAATAAAAATAGTTATATTTTGTTTGTTAATAACAATATTCTTTAAGCAAAATTTTTATTATATTATAGTTAAAATATATTTTATTATAGTTAAATTATAAATTATATTTTATTATAATTAAAAATTTTCAGTATTCTCATTTTTCTTTTTACCCACTTCCTGACACCCCCTATAAACTGTCACTCATTTTTTATAACTTTCCTCCTATGTAACCCTCTGCACAGCAGTGGCAGTAAAATGCCTTGCTTGGGGTGATATGATTATAAAAAAAATATCATTATTTTATTATTTATTGCAAACTAAATTAGACATATATTTTTAATAAAACTGTAGTAAAAAAAACTGATAACAAAAAACACTCAAATGTGAGTCTGTCATATTGATATAATTTCAGTTTATGAAGCTATTTAAAAATTATAAAATCTAGAAAATAAAAATAACTGCTTTATAAATGCTTGAGGGGCTTTAGGCTGCAGCCTATATTAGTCTAAAGGATCATCTGGCTCTTCATGCAGGAGAGATTGAAGGCTTGAGGAATAGAGAAAAACAGCGCATAACCTACCTAGTGAGTCTGAGTAAATGGATAGCAGAACAATATTTAGGAGAGATTAAAAAAAAAGACAAAATTTCTTAAGAGTACAAAGGATAGAAAATTGAGTAGTGCTATGGCAACTAACATCCAGAAGGGACAAAACAAACAAGATGATGATGTGCAGCATAATAAGTGGACTCAGCAAGTCAACTGCAAATTCCTACCTGATAAGTTGTATTAAATTTTACACAAAAGCACTTGGGGAAGGCATGAATCTTCCCCTATCTATAGGTTAAATAGCAGTGCAAACTTCTTGTTGCCTCCATTCTTCTCTTTATCTGTGAGGAAATTCAGTCATATAGGAGGACTGATATAACATAGCAGTTGAGAACTAATTTATTGTAGATTTTATAAGAGCAAAAAATGATACCCTAAATTTAAAAGTAAATTTTTCTTCTTGATACAATTGCAATGACAATTATAACAGATTGAGTGATGAGGAGAAAACTATGGACAACTAGGTCCATATTTTCAGGAATTGACTGAAACTAAGAGCAGATTATCTTTTATAAAGCTGGTTGTTTTTATCCAGAAATCAATGATCAACAAATATATAATTTATTCTATTAAAAAAAATAAACAGCTGAACAGATTATCTGTTGTTGATAAAAATGGTTAAATTCATTTAATAAATTTCAAAGCTGAAATGAATTTCTTTGGCTTGATTGCAAATGGAAAAGATAATAATTTTTAAATAACTGCAATAAAATTGTCTAAAATATTAAGAAACAAAATGAAAATGATAGATTTTGGTCATAAAGTAAATGTAATGTGGCTTCCCTCTGTCTTTTCTACAAATGTTTCCATGGCAACTACTCTGGCAAGCTTTTTTCCAAAGTGTCTCAACCACATGAATTTAAGCATATTCCTAGATTGGCATCTAGGTCCTACCCTTTTAATATTGAAATAGTTAAGTGTAACCACCACTTCTACTTCAACAGTTTCTTTCTTGCACTTTCCACCTTTGAAACTCCCTTCTGTTTACACGCTTCCCTTATAACTACAATCTTCAAAAATTTAAATGCAACTTCAATTGCCATCTTCTGTCTTCTTGAATTTCAAACATGTTTCATCCTTTCTTTAATACCACTCTACTCAGTCTTTTCTCTTACTGTAACCCACTACTCACGAGTGCTGGCCTCACCTTGCTTTGGGTGAAATAATTTAAAAAGAAAAAGCATCTTCATTTGTAAGTATAAACACAAGTTCATTTATTATTGTATAATGTTTGCATTTGCTTTTCTGAAATAAGGTAATTTATTGATGCTTTATGGCAAGCGACTGGCAGTTTAATCTTCTGAGGTCAAGTTACTCTTGAACATGTACAAAGTGTGCTAGAAAAAAATTGATTATATGAATAAAAGTTTTATTTGTTGAAATGACAAGATACTATCTAGTCAGAAGGAAAGTTTTGAACAGTTACTAAATAAATCGTTTATTCAAAAACTGCAAGAACATTTCTTCAGTCTAACTTTTAAAATAACCTCTCTAGTATTCAATACACACTCCCATTCTTCAAAATACTTTTTGATAACATTCAGGAAGCTTTAAACATCTTTGGATGTTCCTCACATGCTAGAAAAATGTTTCTTTGGGACCAATCTTCAAATTGTCAAAGTCTTTAAGAATTTAAGTGCAGTACTAGATTAGTACTAGATTGCAGATGTGCGTTGTGGTGCAGTGGATACCAGGTTGGAATGTGAAATTGGGGAGCCAAGTTCAAATTCCAGTTGAATTCCCTGCATTCACTTACGTGCAAATACCCTTGGGATAGGTATTAATCTGTCTCTTCCCTCCAGTTATAGGTTAAATAACAGATTTGAATCTGTAGCATTGGCTGGCAACCAGCCTATTGCAAAAAGTAATGGCAACCTCATATGGGTTAATTTTCTGCCCACTCAATCATGTCTCTTTTGAGACATAATCACCCAAGCGTGTCTCAGGTATGGCACTTAACTGACTGACTAGATTTAGCAACAAACTCTCATCAATTTACAGTTGAACTGGCTCAATATAACTGTAAGTTCTATGTTAACAGTTTCTTCTCTTTTACATCTTGCTTGTGGAATACTCTTATAGCTCAATGCTTTCCAGTCAACTTTGATCTTCAAAAATTTAAATGCAATGTCAATCGTTATCTACTGTCTTCCTCATTACTCTTCTGTTGTTCTCATGCCATAATATTGTTTCTGTTTTCTAATCCTTTCACACTCAGTTACCCCTTGTGTTTTTCTGGCTTTTGCTGCCTTAACATGTTGGGGAAATGATAAGAAAGCCAGAAGTTGCATAGTGTAATATCTGGCAAGTTTAGCCGAGTTAGAATTCCAGTTGAATTTCTTGCAATCATATACGTGCAAATACCCTTGAGAAAGGTATTAATCCGTCTCTTTTCTCCAGCTATGGATCAAATAACAGGACAGATTGGGTTCTATAGCCTTGGCTGGCAACCAGTCTACCACAGAAAGCAATGGCAACCTACTGAGGGAAAATCTTCTGCTCAGTCAGTCATGTCTCTTTTGAGACATGATCGCCCAAGCCTGTATCACATACGGCACTTAACTGACTGATTATTGGATGTAGCAAAATGTGATCCCTGTACACTTTTAAACATAGCCAGATTCTCTGTTGTTTCTTCTCAACTTTAACTAAGAACTTAATGTTGATTCTTTGCTATAGATTTATATCATTACAGGGTGTATTTCAAAGGAAGTTGAAACCTACACAGCAAAAGAAACATGGGAAATGGTTAAATAATTAGATTCAGTACAGAGTATTAATGAATATTCTCAGAGAGATAAAATTTGTACATACGTAGATTCAGATTTATCATCCTGGTATGGGATGTCATAATGGCAAATATGTCATCAAACAACTCCAGGAAATTGTATCCTTGCTATGTTTATTTCCCAGCAGCATATGAGCACATCAATAGAGACTTCCTCTTCCTATCCATTAGAAACTACCTTCTCAGCACTGAATCCACTAATCTAATAGAGGAATTTTATTGGACCACAAAATCTTACATGTCTGGTGAGGGTTGCAAATACTGAAACATTTCCCTCGTCATTATCAGTATGACGAGGAGGAAATGAGCATGCCGGTCTATCTAAGCTTTTACTTGAATATGCTCTGTGTATTTACAAATATAGATATGAAAAGACTGGCTGCAAATTCTACATTATGCAAATTAATTGAAACACCAGTTTTAGTTTTCTTTCTAACACCATACAGTCAGTTTTAGACTCACTGGAGTGACAGGGTGTAATCGATTACTATTTTTTCCTCAAACTTGGTCATTGGTGTGCAATAATATAAATCTATTTTTTGGGTGTATGATGAAATTTGTTTGGCTTTAAAAAATATTACATTATCCATGATTTCATCAGATTTTTATCATGCCCAGACACTATCATTTCAACTGTCCTAGTTGTCCTATGGCCTTTGTCTGCAATGGATGTTACTCCAAGGAGACATAAAAAATTCAAATTCTGCATGAACACACTGGCAAGCCTTATAGAGAGATTGCGGATTTTGTTGGTGGTAGTCTTTTAACTGTCAGTTGTGTCATCAAGGTGAAGAAACAAACTGGTTTAATCAGTCCAAAACCTAAAGGAAAATACAGTCATGAAAAAAAATCAAGGCCGATAGACAATGTCTATGTGACCAGGGCAAGTGTGAAAGATCCTAGGAAGACATTATCTGTTTTGTTTCGCAAAGGATGTATACTACATTCAAAATGAGTCAACTAATAGAAGACAATGATGCTGATTTCTCTTCTGAGGCCAATGTACTGTTGATGAGGGGAGCCTACACCAATGACCATGGGTATGTATAGTTGAGATAAGAATGATCTTGAACAAAAAGTCAATATTCTCTACCAAGTGTTTGGAGAAATAGGATTCAAGACAAACCTTTCCAAAACAGAGACAATAATCTGGAACTAAAATGCAAGCAATGATAGCACATATTTTACTTGACCAGCTTCTTTTCTCACATTTCCCACCTGTGGAATTGCCTTTCATTTACTTGCTTTCCCGACAGCTATAATCTCCAAGAATTTAAATGTAAAGTCAATAGTCATCTCCTATTTCACTAACATGCATTCTCTCTCTCATGCTCTTTTCTCTGTTCATTCCACTCTCATCAGTATTCTCATCCTTCTCTTACCCACATCCTGACACCCTTTATAACCTGTCACTCTTTCTCATAACTTTTTTCCTATGTAAGCCCCTGCATAAAAAAGTGGCAATAAAATGTCTTGCTTGGAGCGATATGATTATTAAAAAAAAAATATACTGAATCCATCTTAACAATTCATGATGTTGAATTAATAAATATGAAACACTCTTTTAGAAGGGCACCTCGGCATGGTGTAATGGTTAGCAAGCTCATCTTGCTAGAATCATTATAACTGAATAACGAGTTTGATCCACATTGGGTACCCCCATACTTTTGGCTGTATCACACGTCTAAGCTACGCTTAGAAATCACCTTCCTCCAGATTTGGGGGTTGGGCGCAGGTCTAACAACCTTGCCCCATAAAAAAAAACAGTTTGTTATGGAAACAGCAAAAATTCTGCCATACGCACCATTAGGTGTAATGGATGATTTATTTATTATTACTCTTTCATAAAATTTTATTAATCATCTCATCCCAAGCATAGCAGGACTGCTACTTGTGCTCAGGGAGATGAAAACCAAGAGCTGCTACAAAAATATAATATTAACCTGGAAACTTGAGTCATGTTCTGAAATAGCCTTATGAGATCAAGACTTCTATATGGATGCCATGCATCAGAAATAGCTAAAATGCTTTCTTAGATCCATGCCTAAAAATGTCTTTGAGTGAATCTTGAGGAAGATCATTCTTCTTTGAACCTTGTTGACTTGGCCTAAAGAATCACAAACAAAGAATATGTTGCACGTCTCTTTCATTTCTCCTGTAGAGTCTCTCTCAACTCTTCCTTTTATACTGTCCACGTGGATAAAAAAAAGAATTGAACATTAGTTTCAAGCAGGAACTTGTCCAATTGTTTGACTACAATTATTTTACCTGAAGTCAATACAGACACCAAATCAGAGATGCATTTTGTTGCCAAGCTGTTTATTTCAGAATCCAGCAAATGTAGTTGGTATGACAAGCAGTACCAGATAAGAGAAACCACATCACTTAACAGCAGCAAAAACTAAAATGGAGAGCTAAACGTATTTATAAATGGAACTTTGTATGAGTCTGTGTGTGTCAGTTACCTATAGACTCCGAAATGGCTGAACCGATTTTCTTGAAAATTTACACAGTTGTACTATAAGCATCTGCAAGTGTTCTTAGCTAGGTTTTGTGTCGAGGTACCCCTGCTAAATATCGATAATCGAAAAAATCAGGTTTAGAAGGAGTGGTTCAATTTTAATCAAATTTGATACACTCATAGACAAAGACATAAAAAACGATATTCAGAAGTTTCAAGATTGCAGTTCTTACAACAGTGCAGAAAATCAATTTTATATATATATATATATATATATATATATATATATATATATATAAAAAAGGCAAGATGTTTGTGTGAGTGTTTGTTTATCTGTTTGTATGTCCTTTATACAAATCCACAATTTTTATCCGATTCTCACTAAAATTCACACAAATAGTCTTTAGGCTGAGTCTGAGCTCCAGAACCATGGATTAGTTTTAAAGTTTTCATTACACTCAAGCAACGTTGGGCTATAGTGCTAGTTTCATATATATCTAAGATATAATAATGGCATAATCAAGATGCTGACATTTCACACAACTTTAAATTAAAAAATAAAAAATTAAGAAGGAAATCCCTATCAATACTTGAAAGGATGGTAATAGCTACTGAACTTAAGGGTCCTCTTTTCTTAAAAATTGTTTCAAGAGAAATAATTTATAAATTTCAACTTAAAGTAGTACTAGCTCGGTCAATGAATGCAAAATGTTTCCTTATGAAGAAATGGCTAATATTACTATTACTTAGTGCTAATCACGATCAGTCATCAACTACGAAATTTGTTGGTAGTTTTTAATTTTTATGTTACATGTGAATCAATCTCTCTAAGAAACAGTTGTAGACATCACTCTTGAAATTATATAATTGGATTAATCTGTGGATAATATTAAACAACAATTATATATATATATGTATATATATATATATGTGTGTGTGTGTATGTATTGAACTGGAATATTAACAAATAGCATCTTCAATATGATTTCTATTATTTTTGATGCAAAGGTTGATGCACTTTGCAAGATTCATGTGAACTCAATACAATAACACTACATTGCCATCAATTGTAGCACATTTACTCTTTGTTTCTAGTCAAGTGTGTTACATCTGTCATCTTCATTGAGTACACCTTCTCCTATAGAAGACCCCAGAAAAAAAGTCAATTCTTTCTTCTTTCATCAAAACCATGTTTAATCTATGAAGTTAAAAAAATATAGTTAATGAGATTTCCTCTGTGTCCTGACCTCAGAGACACCCTGTATATATTTAATATATTATATATTGTATCATATATCGTTAATCTAGATTTATGTATTGGAACAGTCAATCCAAGTTGTTTATAAAAGTCATTTCATTAGTAACTTTTTTTGCCTGTGAATGCAATCAAATTTTCCTTAACTTTATACTAATATCCCATGAAAAGACAGAAAGTTTTTTCTTCTCTCCCCCAACTATAAGCACAAAAAATCAAAAATACTTTTTATACAATCAAGATCTCTTTCACATCAATAAAGAAACCATTACTATTTAAAATCGTTTATTTCTTTCAATTTCCAATTTTTCTAATTTCTTTTATTTATTTTTGTTTGATAAAAATGTTATTTCAGATATTTGAAAATATTGAGAATTTTTAATATACAGTAGGACCTTGCAGGACAAGTTTAATTCATCCCTACAACAAGCTTGTATTGAAAATTACTTGTATTACAAAGTAATTTTCTCCACTGAAATTAATAAAAAAAAATAATGACTTCATTCCAGTCCCCAAATCCACAATGTTGATTTTTAATTTTTAAGCAGAAAAAAGCAAGTTAGAAAACATTAACATGAATAAAACATAACAAAATATGCTATTTCTTAGAAATTGATGGTGTTAGGTAGAAACACTATTGATTGCTTCCCTTTAACCTCAATCACTAACAACCACTGTGTATGTTGGTTACTTGTACTGTAAATTTTTACTCGTCATACGATAAAATTCTTATGGATGGTGCCTCATAAAGCAAGTTACTCACACAATAGTGCACTCATACTATGAGGTTTTACTATACTTGAATACGACTAAAGAAATTCAGATAGCAAAAATTTGTTGTGAGAAATAAACATGCCACCTTGTATTCCAGATGACACAAAGTATAAACAAAACATCTTTTAGGTATGTAGCTCTGTGTATAGTGAAGTGATTTCTAAAGATTGCTTTTTTTGTTGAAATATTTTGGTTTTCAAGATTTTTCTTTTTTTTCTCCAAAATTGTTTAAAAAATCTATTAATGTTAAAAACTAAAATAAAATTTTTTTGTAAAAATGAAGCCAGGTTAATACAGAGTCCTTTTTTTTTTTTTTTTTTTTTTTTGTTAAACTTGTACACCAGTTAATATTTATTGACTAGTTGAATAATATTTCTCTAAAACCAAGGACATTTCATTTGATCCAGAATGTACAGAAGCAGTATCGATTTCAGTTTTGACAGAAAAGACTCCAGGCAAAGAGCTGCCTCACGTTGCTTTATCTAAATCTTTCCTTCTCCAAAGCTGTTCACACCCCAAATAAATTTTTTTAAAAGATTTCTTTTTAAATAACAGTTTTGTCTTTTTACTATTGAAAAAATATAAAGAAATTATCGATACCTGCAAATCTCAGGATTCAAAATTGTTATTGATTCTGGTTTGAATTTCACGGATATGATTTGTTTGCATTTTGCTGCCCATTGACATTTTATGATTACTTGTGTGATAGAACTAGCTCAAGGGATTCACTTTGTGAAGAAAGTATGCATTGAAATTTTCCTTGTGCTGATCTGGGCAAGTAAAGAAAATAGTGATCTGAAGAGTGTGTTTTCTTACATCACCTGGAATTCTCAAATGATTATTGATTTAACCTTCATCAAAATTGAATTCTGAGAAATCTCTCCAACACTAAAATACTTTAAGAAGGATTCACTTGAAACTTTGGAGACGAATAGAAACTCAATAAAATTATTGGAACTTCTTTGTTAAAATAACTTGATATGACATCTGTGAGGAATGCTGATCATTACACATTTTTATCTCATTCAAAAGTATCTTAAACATCGACAAAATGATGATTGGTTCAAAAACTTTTCAGACAATCTAAACTTATTTATAAATGGAACTTTGTGTGTGTGTGTCCATTACCTATAGACTCCAAAACGGCTGAACCGATTTTCTTAAAAATTTACACAGTTGTATTATAAGCGTCTGCGAGTGTTCTTAGCTAGGTTTTTGTGTTGAGGTACCCCCGCTAAATATCAATAATCGAAAAAATCGGGTTATAGAAGAAGTCTTCCGATTTTAATCAAATTTGATACACTCGTAGACAAAGACATAAGAAATGATATTCAGAAGTTTCAAGGTTGCAGTTCTTACAATAGTGCAAAAAATCAATTATATATATATATATAAGCTTTCATTACACCCGAGCAATGCCAGGCTATACTGCTTGTAAAATATAACTCAAAATTCTTGACAATTTTTAAAAAATAATTTCCAATTCCATCTTCCTTGGTTTCTATTATAATTCTTTAAGTTTTTCTACGAGGGGAAAAATTAATATTTTTGTATTAATTTTGTTTTAAAATCATTTTACCTCAAATAAGGTTAAAAAGCCACTAAGAAGGAAGGAATGAGAGAATCTGAGACAAAAAGAGAGGATAATAAAAGAACAAGAATTAAGAAGACAGAAAATAATGCTTGTTATTGGATTTGAATTTCTGAAGACCAACGTTGATTAGAAAGCAAGAAGCTAGAAGAGAGTTCCACAAGCAAGAAATGCAAGAGAAGAAGCATAGAACATATGATTACAGTTAGCAAATTCAACTGTAAATTGATGAGACTTATCTGCCAATCCAGTACTGTGCTTAAATTTATAAAGTCAAGATACCATGAAGGAAAGCTTATCAGAACAATTACCAAGAAATTATTTAACTGACTTTAATGTTGACTGTTTTAAAATAACAAAGTTTAATGTTAAATATTTTTACAGAACAAAAAGTTAAAATTAACATTTCATTACAGTGACTAAATTTGAATCTACAGAGATTCAAATCAATAAGTATGAGTTATAAATATGGATTAAATCTTATAAAATGATGAAAGAAGAAGTAAAAAATTATAAATCTAAAATGTTTCACTATTAACTTAGCTTCATCAGAAATTCTAGAAGTGTTATATTTTAATTTTTATGTTCTAAGGTGGTTTTGTTTTCATTGCTTATATAAATCTGATATGAAATAAACATATAATTGTGTATGTATGTATGTATGTACCAATTTAAAAATTATATGCTTACAATGATTGTGTGTATTACTCATGATATCTGTGCATATATTTAATCCAGCAATGTTAACATGACTCTGCATTAAAATTAGGTATAATAAGGTATTTCAATTATAAGATAAATCTGATTGTCGGATGTGAAAGTACAAACAAAAGTTACACCATGTGCAAATGATTGGATCTTACCTTTTTTTTTTTTTCACAAGTATATGTTTGATAACTATTGGTAAGAAGTGTCTAAGTAAAGGAGGTATATAATTCATATATATATATAAATATATATATACATATATAATTCATAACATAGCCAAGTCAATAAACAGTCTGATGAAATGAGTTTTACTTTGGTAGATTTTCCCTGTTTGTTTATGGTTTGACAAGCATGAACTTCAAAATTTTTATCATCCAAATTATCTATATTATATTTTTTCAACGCAACTGCTCTAATGAGCTTTTTTTCCTGACCAAATGAATTTAAGCCTGCTACTAGATTAGCATCAATGTCCCACCCTTTTACCATTGAAACAGTTAAATTTAACCATCACTTCTACTCCAACAGTTCCTTTTCTCGCACTTTGAAACTCTCTTCCATTTACTTGCTTCCCTGACAGCTAAAATCACCAAAAATTTAAATGCAGCACCATTTGTTATCTTCTATCTTATTGAATCCCATTCATCTTTTTATCCTTTCTTTAATGCCACCTATACCTCATCTTTTCTCTCACTGTAACCCCCTGCACACTAGTGGCAGTCCTCTATTGCTTGGGGCCAAATGATAAAAAAAAATTGCACACACACAAATAGAACATCTTTAGTTTTCTTAGGCAACAGTCATATCACAAATTACAATTCCAGACAGGTTCATTATATTCACTTATGCACAAATACCTTTGGGAAAGGTAAGAATCCACCTCTTCTCTCACCAGCTATAGGTTAATTAGTAGGACTTGTATAAGTAAATTATTATTATCTGAAAAAAAAAAATTCTTACAATCTAAAATTATTTTCTGTTTTTAAATAACCTCCAAAAAGTTGAAAAACAAAAATAAAAAAACAAACCCCAAATCCATCAATCATAAAAACTTTTTACAAATGTGCAGAGATGTTGACTGATGTTCTTTATTCTTTAAAATCTCCCAGATGTACAAAGAAAAACGTATTCACAAGATTTTACTCTTAACTAGTTATTATGCAATATAATCCACTTGAAGGCAAGGAATCCCAGCTTGAAGGTAAAGTAATGACATATTCATTACCAATGCTGTCTCTTCACTATTATGCATTCTTTTGTATTCATGTAATTAATTATCTCCTGATGATTGTCATAACTCTTATATATCATTATTTGGGGACAATGTGTAAATTGTTGAAAAATGCTAAACCAAGATTTGTTACTTACTACTCATTTAAGAGTAAGATTAAATTTTTCCTTTCTGAAAGCAAGTATAAATAATCTTAGAGTTGATAAACTGTAAAAAAAAATCAATCAATCAAGTACAAATATGAAATCACAATGAAATAGTGAAAGATGCTTTCCAAAATCTAAACGAAGTAATAAGAAACAAAGAAAAAAAGATCCCAGAATGTCAAAATCCATGAAAATTTCTTTATCCTTTAATAAGCCAGTTGTGTCGAGTTTAGTTTGTAATGTATAAATTGAAGATAGAAAAAAAGCAATTGTTGATAAGAAAGCAAGTGGGACAAATCACATCCTAAGGCTCCAATCAGCTCCTCATCTGAAGGTAGTATACACTGACCCTGAAAGCTAGGTTAGTTGAAAGATCAGCTGCCTGGCTCTGATCAGTAAATTTTGTAGGTGGGCCCATACACCATTGTATCATCAGCATAGATATTCACAATCATAGTAAGCTCTTTTATATAAAGTTGAAGGAAGGTTGAATCAAGAAGTGAGCCTTGGGTTATTCCAATTTTTAAGTTATAAACAGAAGTGACAAAATATTGGGGAGCATTGTACAAGTGATACGAGTATTTGATATTCATTCAGCAGATGTTCAGTTCCCATGTATTCAGAAGTAAATTGTATATACAACTGGAAATTTGACAAATATCTTTGGAAATTATTTTTAAAATATCTCATCATTGAGGATGTGTTTATTTTATATCGATACTTTTTTTTCTTATTAAATGAATTTTACACAAATGTGTAAAACAAAAATTTACAAAATCAAATATTATTTTCAATGTATATTTCTCTCAGATGAGTGTTTTCACAAATGATATTTTCTATTTTTAATAATATAGAGGCTTAGTCTAATAAGTAGTTTTTTTATTTTTATCATATCATCCTCTGCAAGTTGGTAAGGCCATTCCGCCTGAATCCATCTTGCACATATACGAATCAACCATCCATTCATGCATGGAATACTGATATCATATATGGTCAGGTGCCCCCGCTGTTCATCTCAGTGTTCTCAACAGACTCTAAAAGAGGATCTGTAATGTGATAGGTCCTGACCTGGCAACTCGACTCCAGCCACTTTCTCACCAGCGGGATGTGGTTTCCCTCTATCTATTCTACAAAGTTTTTTAATGGCTTCTGCTCCAACAAACTTAAGTCACTGGTGCCCCCTCTACAAGAATTTACTTGTGCAACCAGACTGGCTACAAGGTCCCACCCATTTACAGTTAGATCAACCAAATGCAGCTGACAGTTCTACTCCTGCAGCTTCTTTTCTTGCACTTCCAGCCTGTGGAACTATACTTCCATATACTTGCTTTCCTCCAAGAATTTAAACGCAATGTCAATACTCATCTCTTATCTACTTGACTCCAGTTCTTTCTACATTACTCTGTATATCTTTTCCTTTCTCTCTACCTTCACAACTGTTTTCACACCTGTGTTCCAACCCTTCTCTTGCCCTTTTTCTGACAGCCACTGTAACTGGTCTGTCTTTCTCTTCACTCTCCCCCTATGTAACCCCCTGCACATCAGTGGCAGTACCACCTTGCTTATGGAGTATGAAAGAATAAGAAAAAAGAGAAACATTATTAAGGAGTGAGAACAATAATCAAGACAGAAGATTAACAATTGACATTATATTTAAGTTTTTGAAGATCAAAGTTGTCTGCAAAGCATGGAGCTGGAAGAGACTTTCACAAGTTGGAAGTACAAAACCAGTGTTTTAAAAAAATGATGTATTTCATATTTCATACTATTTTTTAGTATTTATTGCCAAGTGAATAATTGTAAATGAATATAGAATGGTTATGTTGTTAATACTGCACAATAACATGTGCATCAAATGAATTTATAAATATTTAATAATTAGCTATATTGCAGTTTCATCAGTGAATGAATAAAAAAAATTAGGGGGATTCAGACAAGTTCCTCTTTGCTTCCTTGCCTTGTAAAATTTTGTAAAGTAATAATAACAAAAGAACCATTCTATTTTCATTTAGAATTATCCACTTGGCAATAAATGCTAAAATAGTATTAAATACATCATTTCTTTTAAAAAAAACTTGGGTTGCCTAATAATTATGGCTGGTAGTGTACGTCTAGCCAATTTAACTGTAAACTGATGAGACCTGTAATATAATAATAATATATAATCATTACTGCCCTTAAATTTATGAAGTGTAGGTACCACAGCATAAAATAATTTATAGTAAAGTCACAGGGAAGCTAACATTATGGTGGTGGAAAATTGACTGATATTGACATGCCAGGTTAGGACCAATAATATGACTGATTTGTCTTTGGACTTTATTTTAGTATTTTTAAATATATAGCCGAAACACGGAATTATTATTACAAAATAAATTTTTTTATTTTATTTATATATTTATACACCTTTACAAAACTTATATTGCTCACTGTTAACATATATATATACATTATGAAGACATGGCTATAAAGTAAGTAGAGCCTAGTGCACTTTCCTAACAATCATAGACATATAGTATTGTTAGATATAATATTTTTATTATACTTGTGTATGGGGGTTGCTTAGTCCATATTGTAGAGAAATTTTCAAAAAGATTTTCTACATAATACATATAGTTAAAGTGATTCATAAAATTTCTGATGTATATTATTAAAAAAAAGATCCAATATTCACATTTTTAATGAGTCATTACTTATCAAAAACATCATATAGAAAAGTTTATAGAGTTTGTTTTCAATATAAATCTCTTATTTTCTTATGACTGTGTAGCATTTTGACAATTGTTTTCTTAATTATTATATTCAAAATACAAGTCACAAACTTGTTTTATAGAAAGCATGAAAATACCTATTTACATTTGTTTTTGTATGATCCAGAAAGTTGTTGATCTTATTTGGGCAGCATAAAAAAAATATATAAAATCTGTTTATACACATCAAAAAAGATTTATATTAAAAAAAAGCTTCAAAGAAAAAATTATTTATAACGAGAAAAAGAGCCAAAGAAAAAAAAGAGAATCTGAAACCTGTATATTTAAGAAACTGTCAACAGGAGTTTGTCTTTTTCTTTATGTGCCGTGTCCCCTTAAAATGTAAGCAATCATGACTCTCCACAATTTCCTGTCTTTTTGTAGCTCTTAATAAATTTTGTCTTTCTGCTATTTCTCTTAAATCTTGTTCTGCCATTCATTTACTCAAACTCACTAAATATGTTAGGCATTGTTGTCCTCTATCTCTCTTACCTTCAATCTGTCCTGTGAGTATCAGATTTCCCAAACCCTCTTTTCTCATTAGAAATAAAACAAGTTAGATACCTTATAAATCATGTGGGATTTCTGGTTAATTATTTGTAATTGGATATGAAACAAATTTTTAAAAAAAATATGCTTTAGCTTTAATTGCATCTAAAGAGTTTCATTATCACTTTTACCACTGCATTATTATAGAATTATGACCAGGTTGTGCTAGTCTGTTTTAGAAAAAATAAGAAATGGTCGTTGACTGCAAACAAATGACTATAAAGATGCTGACAATTTCTTATGGTTGCTGCTATTTTAGTCTTGATCAGATACTCTGCAATATGGTCGAAGTAACCCCCATACACAGTATAAAAAAATATTGTATTTAACAATACTATATGCCTATGATTGTTAGAAAAGTGCACTAGGCTCTAGTTAGTTTATAGCTGTGTCTTCATAATGTATGCATGTTAACAGCAGGCAATATAAGTTTTGTAAAGTTGTATAAATACATCTTGAAAACACACACACATGCACAATAGCAGGAAGCAATGTAAATTTTATAAAGGTGTATGTCGTCAAAACACACTCACATATATATATACACACACACACATTCACAGACAGTCCTGTTTTACTTTATCACAGCTCGTCAGCATGGTTAGACATCCGATTGCTTCCAGCCAGGATTGAAACCTGATTGATTTGACATCAATCAGCAATTCTACTTCTAAGCTATGGGCACATGGTGGAGGAAGACAGATTTTTTAGCATATCCTCTACAGTGTAAACACAGGCCAGTAGCTAAGAGTGATTAAATTCATGACTGAAAGAAACATGCATAAATAGCTGTGAATAGCTACTATTTTTAAAGTCTACCATTTCTCCAGATTGCTCAATCGATGGTCGAGAGCGTTATATGTATAAATATATCTCATATTGCCGGGAACATTTTTGTATTAGAGAGGTCCTGAAAATTAAGCACCTCTTTCTTCTTATCTTCCTCACGTTATTTTACAGTGGAAATGGAAAGTTAAATGTTTTCTTAAAAACAGAAAGATGTCCATGCAAATCCCAGCCATAATCAGTCCACAAAGGCTCAGAATTAACACTCCTATTCAAAACAACACAATAAAATAAAACTTAAACAGTAAAACATAAGGAAAAAATAACCACCAAAAGCAAACTTCCTTAAAAATGGCGAAAAAAGTAGCTGAAAGTACTTGGGACAAAGAAAATTATGGAATATTTCTGTACTCTCTTACAGGAAAAAGGAATATTTCTGGACTTCCTTAAAAAACGGAAAAATGTAAGGACACTGGTGAATAAAAATTAAATTTTCCTTGTTTGCCATATTTGATGAATGATGTTTAAAAGGAAGATTACTGGCCATATATATATATATAGAGAGAGAGAGAGAAGATGCAAGAGATAAATTGTCATCTAAATTATACAAAAAAGAAAATAAAACAGACACCTCATTTTAATAGATATATTTACCAAAATAAAGAGCAAATGCAGACAGGCTAATGAAAACTGGTTCATTGACAAAAGCACAGAAATAGAAATTGAGGATGACAAATAAAGGAGTATGCATAAAAATAAGAGAACTAACATGACAAAAGACATGCTTAGCAACAGGATGCATAAAATTCAAGGACAGAACACTCATATTAGAGAAAGAAAAAATACTTCAGCAATGGAATGATGAATATATCAAAGATATCTTCCACAACACAAGAGAGCAGCTGACAAAAATATACAGAAATACTGGTGAACCAGAAATATTAAAAGCCGAAGTGGAAGATGCACTAAATAAATTTAGCAGAAACAAAGCAGCAAGACCAAACAGTATTGTAATAGAAATGCTGACAGCCTTAGATGAATTTGGTATAGACAGAATCACAGATATAATAAATGAAATCTATAACTAGCAATATACTGGAAGACAAAAGCAGATTAGTTTTTATAGCACTGTTTAAGAAGCCAGGCATAAAGGAATGTGAACTCCACCAAACAATCAGCTTTGCAAGCCATATAACAAAATTCATCATCCAGATTCTGATGAACAGAACCCATGGCAGACTCAGCCAGAGCTATAATAAGAACAGAAGAGATGTGTTAAAAACTGTGGCGGAAACTTACCTTGCCAAAGCAAGAGAAGGCGGGTTGTCTGCACATGCATTTGTAGACATTATAGAACCGTGAGGTGAGCTCATTCAAGGCAGTTTTTTGAATGACACAGCGCATGTGAGAAATTTTGATTTCTTGCTCAAGACCAAAAATGAATGAAAAGGGCCAACTTCTGTTTCAGAGTCAGTTTGGTTTTAACGATTCGTGAAGGCTACATTGGTGTTTGGGAAACAGTGTTTTGTTTATGGTGTGCAGGGAATGGAGTCATAAGTGAAGCAGTGTTCCGAGTTCTACGTGGAGCAGCTGAGAGAACAGATCCAAGCGGTCATTAATTTCTTTACCAACTACACTTCAAGAAACAAATACTACAAAAACACCCGAACAATATTCATGCTCAGAATGCTATCAGAAAGAGTAATACAAATACAGAAAGATGTGTACCTATGGTTATAACCTATGTGATGTTGGTTGCTAATCAACTTAACACACCCAAAATGTTAGGAATTTGGTAATCTTCCACAGAAAGCTAACTCCTTAGTATTTGGCTAACTGCCAACTAACATCAACTGCCTAGTTGTTCTACTGAACTCCAATAGAACTCAAAAGAACTCCTATGAACTTCCCAAGAAACTCTCAAAAACTTCTCCCATTAACTTCCTGTTAACTCTTATTAATATAGGAGGGAGAGTTCATTATCTGAAGAATAGGTGTGTTTCCCCATAACAATAGCAGACACAAAAACTAAAAGAAAACTGAATGCATGATCATCAGCAAAAAGAAAACCGCAAAATATCAACTGCAGGTCAAGGATACTAGAATCAAACAGGTGCAGAAATTTAAAAACCTGGGAAGTGTTGTGACAGTGGATGGAAAGTGCAACACTAAAATCTCAAGGTGCATAGTCATGGTCAAGGATGCATTTCAAAGGCTAAGCAGAGTATTTTTTTTTTTAATCATTTCACCACGAGCAAGGCATTCCACTGCCACTATTGTGCAGGGGGTTACATAGGGTCGGGGAAGTGATGGGAAAAAGGATGGTCAGATATAGGAAATGTCAGAAGGAGGGTGATAGACGGGTAAGAGTACCAAGAATGAGGGTTGGTTAGATGGTGAGAGTGTTTGAGAGAATAGATGCAAGTTAGTGTGTTAAGGAGGTGTCTATTGACCTTACATTTAAACTCCTGGAGATTGTAGCCGTCGGGGAAGCAGGCATGTAGAAGGGCATTCCACAGGCGGGAAGCACGAGAAAAGAAGCTGTTGGAGTAGAAATTATGGTTACATCTTATCTGTTTCACAGTAAAAGGGTGGGACCTAGTTGCTAATCTAGTATCTTGTGTAAATTCATACCTAGGCGGCACCAATGACCTAAGTTCATCGGAGCAGAAGCCATGAAAGTACTTGTAGAAGAGGTACAGGGAAACCATATCACGCCGGTGAGAGAGTGGTTGTAGCCAGTCCGCCAAGACAAGATTGATCACATTACAGATTCTCTGTTGTATTTTGTCAAGAAGCCCGAGGAGGGTAGCAGGGGCACCCGACCTGATGTGGCAGCAGTATTCAATACACGGGCAGATGGTAGATTTATATGTATATGCAGGATAGATTCAGACAGGAAAAATTTCTGGGTCCTGCACAGAGAACCGACCTTCATATCAGCAGACTTAGCAATGGATTTGATATAGTCATTCCATTTGAGGTCCACCGAGAGTGTAAGACCAAGCAGGTGTAGTGTTTTACTCTCAGGGAGGCAAGCCTGTTCCATGCTATTGAGAGACAGGAAGATTTTGTTGGAAACAAAGAAAAGAGTACTGGACTGTTATGTGATAGCTGTCCTTATATATGGCAGAGAATGCTGGACAACCTCCTCAAAGATGAAGGAGAAATGTGAAGCAAGAGAAATGTTGAATATACCATCGACTAAACATGTGAGCAACAATGAGGTTTTGGAGAGGATGAAAACAAAATAGGAAACTTATATTTGGCATCAAGAAAAGTCAGCTGAGGTTTCTGGGAAATGTAATGAGGAAGGAGGGCTAGGAGAATCTGATGCTCACAGGATGGACAAACAGAAAAAGAGACAGGAGAAAGCAGTGTGAGACACTTTATGGACTTGGGCAAGTGGATGACATTACAGGGTTTGGGAGAGATATCAAGAGAAGAAATGTTAAGAGCATTTTCATTGTCTCTCCTCTTTCTTCTCTCTTAACATTTTCTAACTTTCCCTCTTTATTTTCCTCTTCACTTTCTACTCCTGTATCTTTCCTTTTCCTCTTTGTTTTTTTTTTCTTTTTTTTTCTTTATAGAAGTACAATTCTTTTTTTTCTCAATGTCAAAAGTACATTTTCTGATCTTTTCTTCTCTCTTTCTTTTTACCGCTTTTTTAATATCTTTTTACCATGTACAAAAACAAAATTCCAGAAAATAAAGGAAAGTGGTGATTTTTAAGATTTTTTAAAAATAAAACGTTTATTACTATCATTAATAATTACCTGATGGGTTCAATGTCCAAACAAAATGTACAATTTGTGGTAGTTTGCACATGTTCTAAAGTAATAATTAATAATCAATAATAATTGCTCTATTTTTATATTGAGCACTGTTTTAAATGAATGTTTTGAACATTGCATTTATTTTTGTTCTTATTCATTTGGATATATATATATATATATATATATATATAAATTAGTAGCATCTTTAAACTTTTGGTAATATTTTACTTTCTGTCTACACAGTTAATGAAATCTCATTCTTAAAAGAAAACAAAAAATCTAATGCCAAAACAATGAATTTAAAGAATTTTTCAGAATTGTAACATTAAATATGACTAAGTTAAAGATTTCTGTTTCTAAAGCCCTAAGGATTCAGCAACTGTAAACCTTATCAATTCAAATCAAATGCATTTTTCAGGAAGCCATTTTCTGGTTCTGTTTGAAATGTCTGGTTTTCAATCTATAAATGACAGCCTCAACAAAAGATTTAAAGAAAATTGACAATAGAAAACAGTAAAAAAAATGTTTGTAGATCAATAAATCATTGCAAGTTAATTGATTGAACTTTGCTGCCAATATTTGCCTTTCTTGTTTGATTCCACGAACTAATAATAAAGAGTAAAAAGTTGATGAAGCATTGCTTGCTGTAACCCACTCCCAGATTCAGTGTCCCACCTAATTTCACTCTTCCTGACTGGTTGCAACTGACAATATGTAAAGTTGAACATTGGAATGCAAAAATTAAGTATTTTTTCCTTGTCTTTTTTAAATGCTTTCAATTAATTTGCTTTTTTATCCTCATTTATAATACAAATTATAGTGAAAAAACTGCAATATTTAAAATTATGTAATAACAAAGAATAAATGAGTAATCGAAATATTTTTATTTTTTAATAATTGGAGAAACTCGTAAGATCTTTTGTATATTTTATGACACTTGTTTCCTACTCGAAATGTAGCTTCTTTTGATGACCCTTGCTCTTTTGAAAGGTTTTGAATTCTAGTGATTAGGTTCTTTTCTATTTTGTATGTTCAATCATTAAAACTAATGACTAATGCTCAATACTTGCTGGGCTTTAAATAAAGGGACAAATCATGAATCTAAATATGTCTGCTTTCATTTCCTTCCATTTTAGAAATTCAATAAGTAAAATCTTTGTAGTATTCTTGAATATGCCATGTTCTTTCAGGACATGAGTCATCATATTTCTCCACATCTTCCTGACTGTTGGCTCCAATCCCACTGGGAATTTATAGCCAGAAGGACACAAATGCATGCTGGGATTTCTTCCTTGCCAATTGTTGTATTGCCAAGGTGGATATGATATACAGTGTGTGCTGTGGTATTATTCAGCACAATATCCAGTGCTAAATGGATATACACAGAACAGTACAATAGTTACAAAAACTGACAAGACAGAACTTATAACACAAAGAGCAGGGTTTAGATTGCAATAGTTGCTGAAAATCAGCCTAAATATTACTCGAATGACACTCGAATTATTGACTTAAATAGACCATTTCAGGCCATGGGTCATTCCATAATTAAGCGTGTTGCAGGATTGGCATCCACTCTACAACATGAAATAGGCCAGTTTTGGCTTCATATGACTCAGTCCTGGTCTGTCTTACCCTGAAATCAGAATGCTATGTTCACTTATCTGAATTTACTCTGGTGTGCAAACCTTAATTCTTAATTTGTGAATTTTTGCTTTATTACTCTTAATTTGTCTTGCATATATTATTTTGTTGCTTTATAGTATTTTTCCCTGTCCTTTTCTTTTTCTTGTTGTTTATTGCAAATTTTCTCAATTATGTTTATCATTTATTTACATTTATCCATGGACACATAGTCTACACAGAAGAAGCCCATGAAAGGAAGAAGTTAAAATACGACGAACTGCTGGAGAGTTGCAGGGTTAAAAGCTGGAGGGCTAGCTGCACTCCGATAGAAGTGGGGACTAGAGGATTTGCAGCAAGGTCCTTAAGCAAAGCCTTAACAGATATTGATAGTGGAAGTAAAAAAAAGGAAAGCACTCAAGTCCATAACAGAAACAGCGGAAAGAACAGCTAATTGGTTATGGATCAAAAGAGCGAGTGCCTGGATTTCAAAACAAATTATTAGCTAAAATTCCCCGAAATTCTGCATTTCTGATTTCTCTTCATTTTTATTAGTACTCGTAAATAAGATAAAATGCATAAATAAGTTTTAAATTAATGTATTTAATTGTAATTAAGGTTTTCTTTTTTTTTTTTTTTTTTTTATATAATTTATTATATATTTGTGTGGATTCTAAAAGATTTTAAAGTACTTTTGGATATATATATATATATATATATATTTATTTATTTTTCTAATTTTTTCGGAACGATTTTAAATTTATGCAGATTTGTAGATACTTGTATTTTTTTAAACGGATTTTTTTCTTTTGATAAATTCTTAGATAAGTTTTTTTTATCCTCATATTTGTTTTTTTCTTTTAGAAACGACTTAAAATTATATATTTGTAGATACTTATTTATTTTAATTGAATCGTGATTAATTCTTAGTCGAGTTTTTTTTTTAAAAGCCATTCAATAGGTAAATTGTTTCATATATTTTCGGACAAGTTCATGTATGGCCTCCTATTGTAAAGTGGCTCTGACTGTCGCCAATCAGAAGCATTTGCAAAGTTTCGTACTGGGCCCAAACATTATAAATTTTTCCAGTGTCTGAAAGTGCTTATTGAGGGTGGACCAGAAACTGATCATCTCTGGTCGGGTCGGCGTGGTGAGGGGGGTATGATGTTGAGAGACCCGAAACCCCCTAGTGATCCACGCAGTGACATCACTGACGACACCCTCTAGCACCCCCACTACGGTGCGTATGTTTGAAATTACAGGTAATGAACCCAGCACATTTCCATTGCCATTTATTTACAAATAACCATGGCCTACACTGTTCTTTGTAAATCTTAGAATCTTTTTCTTTTTGTTATCTCTTCTAATACCTGTTCTGCCAACCACTTGTACAAGCTTGTTAGGGAGATTATTTGCTACTTTCATCTGTCTCTTGAGTATGTCCTGTGAGTGTCAACATTTCTATGTCCTCTTTCTTCATTATGTACCCTAGAAATTTCAACTTTATGACATTAAATATGTGTCCCTTCTGGTTCTGCTTGCATGTTAAATTCATGTTATTCATAGCATTGTTCTGTGGAACCATTTCTATTCCTTCAAATTTCTTTCATTTCTGAGAAGATTGTCTAGCATTCACTGCCATATAGGAGAACTGACATTATATAAGAGTTCATTTCTATTGTCTTTGTTTTTAATGAAATTTTCCTGTTTCTTAATATTTTGCTTAACATTTGTAAGGCATATTTTGCTATTCAATGCCCCTTCAATTTCTAATTTTCACACTTTCCATTCTCTGTTAAAACACTTTCCTGATATAAAAATTTTTTACTTGCTTGAATTTGGTGTCTGCAATTTAGAGTTCACAGTTTGAACTGTTCTTTTTGCTGACAACTGTACATTCTACTTACAGCTGATACTTACTCTCTTTTTTTTCACTTTTCTTTGTAAGAAATCCTATAATTTCCTTCCTTTTTCTGCCATCAAGACTGTATCATCTTTATATCTTATATTGCTAAGATTGTGGTTACCAAAAACAAATCCTGTTAAGACTTTTAATTCTCTCAGAATTACCTCACTGTAAAGGTTGAACAAGTCTGGGGAGAAGACACTACTTATGCCCCTTTCTATTTTAAATGGTTGCCAATAAAGAATCCTGTTAAGACTTTTAATTCTAAATGAGAGAATTAAAAGTCTTAACAGGAAAGTGAAAAGTGTGGGAAAAGCAAAAGTTACTGTAGAAGTTTTGTGGTTGAATCTAGCTAGTTCAACAGTAAAAGGTTGAGACCTAGTTGCCAATCTAGTAACATGCTTAAATCCATGTAGACAAGACACCAGAGGAAAGTCATGTCTTATTCATGAGAATGTGATTGAATGTGAGATGCCTGGTCAAGCTTGATTACATCACAAACCTTTCTTTGAATTTTGTCAAGAATCTCAAGATGTACTGTAGAAGCACTTCACCTGATATGGCAACAGTATTTAATGCATAGATGAATGGTAGATTCTGATGAGAAAACTTTCTGTCAGAATAGAGTGAACCGACTTTATTTACAGTAAATGTAGAAATTGTTTTGAAATAGTTTAGGTTAAAGTTTTAAGGCAGTTCAAGAAATTAAATCTACAAAGATTTGTGTAATTTTCTCTGATGTTAAATATCAGTCTTGATTTATTCTAATCAGTCAATAGCCAAATTTTGTTTAAATTTCTCTTTGGCTTTATAAATAAAGCATCTTAATTTAGTTTTGTCAAGTAATAATTTATAGTATTCAGAACTTCTATATTTGTCCATTTTGATTGTTGAAAAATATTGCCATATAATTTAAATTCTAAAACCAAAGTCCTATTGATTATTGACAGAAAAACCTAATGTAAAAAAGATAGAAAATTATTTTAACTGCCCAGAAACATGCTCTTCATTTATACAAACAATAAATTCTTATTTTCAAATTGGTAAAAATTCAGAATGTATCTATAAATGTCCAATCTTCCGCAATTACACACTGATTACTTTGGAAAATTTCAATCGTGTTTTTTTTAAAAGAAAAAAAGATGATTGGAAATTTCTAAACAAAATTTTTGTCTTGAGTCTGCTGTGAAAAATCTGCTTTTTTTATCTATAAATTTTAATAAAAAAAAAGCTAGAATAAAAACCAGATACTTGCTAAATTCAGATTATTATAATCTTGCAGGAAAAAGAAAAGCATTGCTTTCTTTTTTGTGGGACAAGCTCATTTGCATTGATTGGCTAATTGATTAGCTAATCAATAACTAATCTGCCATTTTCCTTCTGATTTTCTGATAATCATGGAAAAGTGTAAATAAAAAGTGTCCGAAGCCTGATAATCTGTATCTCTAAATACAGACACAACCATGCTTTTTTTCTAAGACTTATCTCAACATTGTGTGCATCATGAAGCATATGATACAATAAGTACATAAAAGGAATTAAACTGATGTTTCAAATGAAGAATCTGGCTCAAAATAGACTGTATCCTGGTATTGCTGGAACCATAATATGACGAAATAGAAATTTATTTCCTTAGTTTTGATATTGTGCTGAGAAAACATGCATGCAGTTCCTGGATTAGCTCTGACAAGACACTTTTGGGAAATGAGATACATGAAGTCATTTGACTGTAGCAGAAAGTTACTTAAGGGAATTTTGTGATCCGTGTGAACCGAATCCGTGGATAACAACTGTTATTTTCGACCTGAACATCATTGCTAGGAAAAAGGGGCAAAAATTGTGTAAACTTCTCTCTTTGTCCTTGTTATCATTATCAACATTATTTTAACTTTTCTTTCTTCTTGTTTATTTACCATTCTCAATATTAAATCATCTTTTCTTCATCGTCTTTCCTCTCACTTTTCCACGTTATCTGCCATCTTTATTCTGTTGTTTTCATCTTCCTGCAGCATTTTTTCTTCTTTCCTTCTCTTCCATTCATGTCGCTTCTCTCTATTCTCCATTTTTTCTCATTTATTTATTCTTCTCTTTCAAATATTTTTCCTTACATTTTTTTCATTCTCCTTCTTTATAAAATGTTTCATTCATTTTTCTCCATTTATCATCACTAAAAATAATAACTTTATTTTCATTTTTGAGAAATTATCATATTCTTATTTAATTTTTGTGTTTTCATCTTCGATTCTTATAAATGCTATTATTGACACAATGTTTCAGCCAGCTGGCCATCTTCAAGTGTTCATTATTTGTCTAATATAGGTTGTCTTGCATGTATTGATTACTACTGTGTTTTTTTTTTTTTACCGCTATGTTGTTGAACTAAAGTATATGGATTTCATTATTAGATTCAGGGATTGAATTCATGGACACTAGATGAATGTAACACTTCATTAACCAATGCCTATATTCACTCTGTCCACAATACCACTATTCTGAAGGATATTACAAGCCTTTATTTATGGAGCTTTTAAATTCAATGTCTAAGTGTTTAACACTTAGTTATCTTTAAGATTTTTATAATTTTGTTTTGATGTTTGAGATTTTATTATTATTATTATTATTGTCTATTCATTGTTTTCATGTCAGTAATATTGAGTGATATCATCTAACAGCTAGCCTACTCATTACTTCTGTCATATCCTCAGTATTGTTTTTGCTTTTGTAATGCTATTATCTGGTTGTTGTCATTATTATTATTATATTGACTTTGCCTATTTACACTCGATATCTGGTTATTATCACCTGAAGTTGAGTGGCAAAATGTTTCCTCAAGTCTCTAGCAACTTAGTCAGTATTCTAGTAAAACCCAACACTACAGGTCTTGGGTATGATGTTAAACTACATCTGGCAGCAAGGCCTCTGATTAGGAGGTTTTGAGGAGCATAGAACCACTGCTGTTGTTCCTACGTTCACTCTGATCCGGAATGGTAGCGCCTGTTAGGATTTCAGCTATGGGCAAATAGTTAACCCCCAAACTGGGGTCAAAACACTATGAAATTATAAAAATAGACTTTTGTAGAAAAAATATACATTTTTGAAGGAAAAATATTATTACCATAACACATTTTTGAAGGAAAAAAAAATTACCATAAATACATTTTTGAAAAGTTTTCTAAAATAAATAAAATAAAATTTTTCATCAAAATCTGACTAAATCAACCTTCTCACTATAACTGAATATTAAAAGAAATACCTTAAAACACCATCTTTTTGGGATTAAATAACATACAGAGGTTGATATGCTGTTAAACAAAACGCAAACTCCAATGCGGCAATGGTTTTGATATTTTATTTCTTCTCCAGAAGAAATGAACCTCACATCACAGGATTTCATCTCTTTGATTTTTCCCTCTTTGGTCTTCTGATGTAGATCCATCCAGAAATTCATAGATTTTAGTCTCAAAAGTGTAAGCACACTAAACAAAAAGCAGAGTGAGGCTAACCAATCCGACCAATCACAGTTTCACAAACACAGGTAACCCACTCTCCTTGCCATACTGTGCTTTTACGCACTCAATCAGCCATCACTTAGCCAATGAGCATCCAGAACCAGCCCATAAAAATGGCTACAATCAACACTGCCATTTTCACCCACTTCACTTTCAGTCTGAAGCTTGCCAATCTGCCGCTTTCATACTCCATTTCAAAACATACACGCAACTCTAGCCCTTTTGGTTCACCAAGGTAAATCTCTGCTACAGTTTTCTTTTTCTTGTTTATTATTTTCAGATATGTGCAAAAACATTTATCAAATTATGTCACCAAGAAATGCTGGAACTGCAAGGTAACTTTGACATATTTGGAAATGATATTAGAATATTTCATAACCAAGGCTAGCACCAAACTGTTTCTTTCTAGATAACAAATGAATCCAGTAACAATATAAAAATAGAAAGGGTTGCATGACAAAGATGTGTCTTCTGAATGGAGTTACTCAAAAATTGAGGTGAAGTCCTACAAGGATTCGTTTTTGGTGGCCACAATATTAAGATATGCAGATGATACATTGCTGATAGCAGACAAAAAAGGAAACTACAAGAAATCCTATAGAAGGTAGTGAAGGAAAGTAAGAGAAAGGACTAATCACCAATTCTAAGAAGGTAGACTGCATGACTGTTACCAAAAGGGATAATTCAACATGCAAATTAGAAATTGGAGATACCAAAATCAAACAATGACAACAATTTAAATATCTGGGGGGGGGGGTCTTGATAGAGGACAGAAAGTGGGACAACAAAATCTGAAGTTGTGTTGGGTAATGGAAGATGCCTCTCAAAAGCTAAGCAAAATATACAAAAATAGAAAAATTCATTAAAAAACAAAGAAAAGAGAACTAAATTGCTATATACTATCGGTGCTCTTATATGGCATTGAATGCTGGACAATCTCCTCAAAGATGGAGAAACTTGAAGCAACAGTAACATGGTTCTTGCTGAGAATATTATGGACTGAACATGTAAGCAGTGGTGAAGTTTTAGATAAAATGAAACCAAAAAAGACACTTATGCTGAACATCAGAAAGAGGAAGTTGATATTTATAGAGCATATAAAGTGGAAAGAAGACTTGGAAAATTTGATACTCACAGAAGACAAGAGGGATAGAGGAAAACATTGTATAACCTTTTTAACAAGCTGATGTAAATGGATGACAGAACAAGGTTTTAGAACCAATAACAAAAAGACAAAATTTACTAAGATCAATAAAGGGCAGGAAATTATGGTGAACCATGTTCACCAATGCCCTGAAGGTTTATGTTACATAGTAGATTCTCAATGAATGGTCATGGTTGCTCAAAGTATGTTATAATAATGTTTTTATTTATTGACAGATATAAAGAGGCATAGAAATGGTGTCTAATAAAATAGACCCACTAGATAAATTGCTTTTAATTTCAGATTGTATATTTAATAGTGATATGTCCCAGAAAAATATATATATATATATATATATATATATATCTAGTCAAAGACCTGTAGACCTCTATGCGTCCTTGCCTTTGTCTGTATTTATGGCTGGCAGCAGCCAATCACATTCCTGTGAGGAGGAACCAAGGTGTATGTATATTCATTACATCAAATAGTAATAATGTGTAATTGCTTATCCATTGATTTCTGTGACCCATCATTAGAATTTCAGTTTTGTAAAGTCATATATACTAGAAATAATGCTTTCAAAGAATGCTGTCAGACTTTTTGCTTTTTTTTCAGATTTGAATGCTTATTATTTACCCATGTACATATATGATTTTTACAAAGTCACATGATCCCAGCAGCACAATTCTTCTAATTACATCAAAACAAGGTTGACTCTGCTTGCTCTCTGGTGATTCATGTTCAAACTCAAATGTCAGCAGTGACTAGTTTTTTCAAATATGCCACACAAAGATCTCCAGTTGAATTAAAATACAAAGGATATATATATATATATATATATATATATATATATATATATATGAATTGTTTGAACATTATTTTTTATCGATACTATATGGATAGGGGTTGCAGGTTCGAATCCTGCCAAATGACACACATTTTTGTAATCAAAATTTATTGTAAATAATCAGGCCAGTAGATATAAATATATAATACTGTCTAATTAAAAAACAGAATATCTACTTAAATACAAGTATCGATAAAAAATAATGTTCAAACAATTCATTTCAAATTGTTGGTTGTTTATAACCAAGTTTTGTTAATCTTCGTTAATTTCCATAACCTGTTTACATTTGTTGACATTTCAGAGCAGATATGGTTATTGCGATAAATTGAAAGTTGTGTTATATAGGCTTGATTAAAACCTTGTTTAGACTGATGGTCATTCGTGGTCGAGAGGTTTAAGACGTGCCAGATCACATAGTAGCTTTCTCTGTGTGGATAAGGGTCTTAGGTTCGAATCCTGCCGAATGACACACATTTTCGTAATAAAAATTTATCGTAAATAATCAGGCTGGTAGATATAAATATATAATACTGTTTAATTAAAAAACAGAATATCTACTTAAATACGAGTATTGATAAAATATAATGTTTAAACAATTCATTTCACATTGCCGATTGTTTATAACCAAGTTTTGTTAATCTTATATATATATATATAGCAGTTTATATAACCTGTGATATAAAAGGTAGCATTTATTAGACAAGTACATCAAAACTTTCATTCACTCTGATAGCAAATATAGTTACACTGTAAATTCTGGTTTTGATGAAAACGAAACACTATTTTAGTACAGACTGCATTTAAATCTAGTGCGTTGTGGTGCAATGGATATTGACTCAAAACAACAACTCGGAGAGCCAAGTTCAAATTCCATTTGAATTCCTCACTTTCACTTACGCACAAATACCCTAGGGAAAAGTATTAATCTGCCTCTTCTCTCCAGTTATGGGTTAAATAACAGGGCAGATTGGGTTCTGTAGCCTTGGATGGAAACCAGTCCACCACAGAAAGCAAAGGCAAACTACTGCGGGATAATCTTCTGCCTAGTCAGTCATGTCTCTTTCAAGACATGATCACTCAAGCATGTATCACATATGGCACTTAACTGACTGACTGATATGTTGGCAGGATATGCATTTAGTATAACGATATAATTATTGGTAAAGAAACTGAAATTAGTGAGCTAAGTTCAAGTCCTGTTCTAGTTACTTTTGCCCTAATATCCTTGGAAAAGACATAAATTTATCTCTTCTTCCTCCAGACCAACTAAGGGAAATAACAGAGTAAACTAGACTTTTTAGCCTTAGTAGCCAGTGTAGTAGAAGCGCTATTCTGAATTCCAAAAATGGTAGAAGGTAATAAGAAACCACTCCATTATCTTTCCCAAGAAATAATGATAATTCACAGATAATAAAGGAAAAAAAAATCTGTGAAGAGCCATGATCACCTATGTTCTGAAAGGATGCAATATTAAAAAAAATATTCTTACAAGATTTCAGGTTTGCCTCACATAACCGTCTGATGTTATCAACAATCCACTACTTTTTTATTTAGTTTTGGTTATTTTCTGCCTGGATAAATATTGGTGTTTTGTGAATTTCATGATTATTGAATTTTTCAAGTTCTAACCATTTTTACAAGAACCCAGCCTGTATGATACACATTGAACATGAAGGAAGAGATAATTGTGAGTGGGCAGGAACTAATGCAAATGTAACTCATAGAATATGTACAGATTATATTAAGAGTATACAATCAGCTCAGAACAAGAAATCTGGGAGCCGAGTTTGAATACCAGTTGAATTCCTTGCATTCACTTTTGCACAAATACCCTTGGGAAAAGGTATTAATCTGCCTCTTCCCTCCAGTTATGTGTTAAATAACAGGATAGATTGGGTTCTACAGCCTTGGTTGGCAACCAGTCTACTGAAGAAAGTAATAGCAACCTACTGCGGGATAATCTTAAATAATAGAATAGATTGGGTTCTGTGGCTTTGTTTGGCAACCAGTCTCCCGCAGAAAGCAATGGCAACCTACTGTGGGATAATATTTTGCCCAGACAGTCATGTCTCAAAAGAGAGATGATCGCCAAAAACGTGTATCACATCTGGCACTTAACTGACTGACTGATACAATAAATTTAGATTTTATTCATATTTTGAAAAATTTTGTGAAATATACAAATTAGACAGATTGGATGGCTGTATAAAAATGTCAAAACTATATAGAATGGTTAAATGTAGAAAAATTTAAAAACTGAAACAGATTGGATAGCTGCATGAAGATCATCAAAAAGTAAAAAGATTGGATAACTGCATAAAAATGTGGAAAATTAAACAGATTTGACTGCTGTATAAAATGTCTAAGCCAGCAGATATGAAAGCTGTATAAAAATTTTAAAGAATAAACAGATTACCTGTATAAAAATGTCAAACACAATAAAGATTTGATAGCTGTAAAAAATTAAAAAATCTAAACAGATTTGATAACTGTATAAAATGTCTAATTAAGCAGATATGAAAGTTGTATAAAAATGCCAAAAAGGCAAATTTAATTTGATTTACTCAGATTTTACAATATAAACAACATAAAAATGACCAAACATATATAGTAGATAGAGCTTTGATGGTAGAAAAAAGACACACACAACTGTGATATATATTCTTTTTAGCCATCAAGGTCATAACATTATAATTCACAATTAGCTTTTTCATAAAATTTAGGTGGTATTGTCTCCTAAAGCAATTTTGCAAAATCAGTGAGATTTGCTTATTTCAATTCTGCACTTCAATTCTTTCCACATAGATATTTTTCAGAACACTATGATTAGAACATATTTTGAACCAATCTGGTTTAACATTAATTTTGAAGTGTACTTGCTGAGAGACCTAGGTTCAGCCATTTTGCTATCAGCTTCAAATTCACTTCAGGATTTTGTCATAGTCTTCTTGTCTCATTATTTCTTCAAACCAATAAAAAATCTTTTACTATTGGCAAAACAAAATACTCCTACAGTGTGCTACTGCTACTACCATTCTTTACTGTAAGAATCGTATTCTCTGGCTTAAGGGCTCCTCCAGGTTTTTACAACATATTCTGCTTGTCACTGAACCTAAACAATTTAAGCACACTCTCCCAGAATTTTGAATGATGTTAAAGTTATCATTTGCAAATATTAAGCAGGCCAATATGTGTCTAGATTACAGGAGTCACTTGTCTTTCCTTTAGGTCATTTCTATCTTGCCTTTTGACATGTGGATTCTGACTCTTTCCCACATTTTCTTTACTTTTATCTTTGGGGTTGTTTTTTGTTGACAGTTTTGACTAATTTTCTTTTTGATATTATGGATATTTCTTCTTTGTTTTCTCATCTTGTCAAAGTACAATTCCAGTAGGCATGAACATCCTTTTTTTTAAACTATGGCCAGCACTAATAATATGCAGTAGATATGCTTTCTGTATAAACTTTAAAGCTTTATGATGTTGACAAAGAAGACATTGTAGTTTAATTGAATTAACTAACATGGAAGGAAAATTAATGTTGAAATAAAAAGCCTCAATAAGACATTAATGAGCAGTTTATGAATATTTATTTTTAATTGTTTTACCCCAAGCCAGGCAGTAATGCCACTGATGTGCAAGGGGCTACATAAGAGAATAAGATTAGATAGGAGGAGAGTAAAGAGAAAGATGAACCATTTACAGGAGGTTTCAGAGAAAGGAGCAAGAGAAGGATGGGAATACAGGTGTGATGACAGTTTCAGAGATAGAAAGGAAAGGAAAGGAAAGGATATACTGGGTGATGTAGAAAGAACTAGAGTCAAGTGGTTAAGAGATAGGTATTGACATTGCACTTAAATTCCTGGGGGTTGTAGCCATCAGAAAAGCAAGAATATGGAAGCGAGTTCAACAGGCAGGAAGTGCTAGTAAAGAAGCTGCTAGAGTAGAATTATCATCTGCATTTGGTTGATCTGTGAATGGGTGGGACCCAGTTGTTAGTCTGGTTGCACGAGTAAACACATGTGGCAGGGGCACCAATGACTTAAGTTCATCACAGCAAAAGCCATGAAAATATTTCTAGAAAAGACAGAGGAAAGCCACATCCCATCAGTGAGAAAGTGGCTGGAATCGATCAGCCAAGTTGGTGCCTATCACATTACTGATCTCCTTTGGAGCCTGTCAAGAACACTGAGATGAACAGAGGGGGCACCTGACTATATATGACAGCAGTATTCCATGCCCTGACGAATGGTTGATTTGTATATATGCAAGATGGATTCAGGCAGAAAAAACATCCTTGCCCAACACAGTGACCCAATCTTCCTAGCAGTGAATTTAGCTATTGACTCAATGTAACGGTTTCACTTGAGATCGAAAGAGAGGGTAAGGCCGAGGTGGCACAGTGTATTGCTCTCAGGGAGATACACTTGCTCCATGCTTATGAGAGGCAGAAGGGGTTGCCTGTGATGATTGGCAGACAGCAGCTTCATTTTAGACACATTGAAATTTACAAGCCGCTTCTTTCCCCATTCCACCTCTAATTGTAGATCCCTCTCTAGATCAGCAGCGAGGTTATGTTTGTCTGGATTTCTTACTGATGCGGGAGTAAATTGTGGTGTCATCTGCGTAAATGCCTACTTGGGACTTGATCACGTCTGGGAGATCATTTATGAAAATAAGGAAGAGCGTTAGGCCTAGGATAGAGCCCTGAGGGACACCAGCATTTGTACAGTACGATGTGGAGGCATGCTCATTTAAGACGACCTTCATTATGCAGTTACATAGGAAAGATTTAATCAGATAAAGCAACCATCTGGTGATACCTTTACCCTATATCTTGTGTAGAAGGCCAGCCTGCCAAACCCTATCAAAAGCCTTCGAGATGTCTAGGGCTACAGCTCGAGCCTCACCAGACTTAAGGACCTGGTATATGTACTCCGTGATGATCATTAGTATATTGGCCATGGACCTGGCAAAGCTGAAGCCATAATGCCTATCTGAGAATAGTTTATGGGAAGTAAGATGTTGAACTATTTCAGCATTAATAATTGCCTCAAATATTTTCCCGAAAATTGGTAGAAGTCTGATAGGGCGATAGTTAGATGGGTCCAAGGGTTCCTCCAAGTTCTTAAATACAGGAACCACAGAAGAAGACTTCCAGCATGCAGGAAAACAGGAAGCAGAAAGGCAGTAATTATAGAGTTTAGAGAGGACAGAGGAGAGTTCTGGGGCACATCTCTTAAGAAAAATAACCGGGATTCAATCACCTCCGCTCGCCTTATGAGGGTCAAGTTTGATATTACTTTAAATACCAGTGTCAGGGTAATGTAAATATCATTCAGTTTAGCCTCAGTTCTAATAGGGAAGTTAGGTGCAGGTACTCCAGACATGTCAAATGTGGAGTTGGATGAGAATCTGCGAGCAAAGCATTTGGCCTTGTCCGCTGATGCGGTAAGGATTTCAAACTCATTGATTAAGGGAGGGATGGAGGATTTGCTGTTGTTCAGCACGTTTGCATAGTTGCCAATAGTCCTTGGAGTCAAATTTGCAGTCAGCTATGCGCTGTCTCATCCTCTCAGCAAACAACTGCTTGGCGTCATTCAGGATCCTCTTGCACTCATTATCAGCAGAGGTAAATAAGCGCCTATTGTGGTCAGATACAAGTCTTGGAAGTAGTGGTCTCTGTGGGCAATGGCATCCAAACAAGTAGGAGAGAATCAAGGAGAGGAATGAGATCTTAGACGAAACTTCCCGGTAGGTATGAAGGCATCAATGCTAGCTTTCACCCAGAAAGAAATCTCAGAGGCGCAGTCATCAACTTGGAGATCAAACACTTTTCCTTTGAGACCCCTGTTTAAATTTTGTCATCTTTGTCATTAGTATTGCAAAACTTATGCAAATCATATTTGCATTCTTTCTTTTCAATGTTTTATAACTGTCCAACTTACTGAGTTTATATATTTCATAAAAGTATATTTAAACGCAAATAAAATTCTGCTTTATATAAACTTTTGACCTCAGCTTTATAATGTATGAAGTGATTAAATACGGAACAAATATGAAATCTTTATAAATTTGACATGTTTTTCTATTTATTTATACATACAAATTTTGGAAGTGGAATGAACTTTTGACCTCAGTTGTATAATGTTTAAAAGGATTAAATAAGTAACAAAATATCTTTATAAATTTGACATGTTTCTCTATTTAGTTTCATAAAAAAACTTTGAGATTTGAATTTATAATCCAGTTTTTGCATTGTGCTGTTTTGATCTCATTTGTTGTATAAAGATTTTGAATATATTGACATTAGTGTTGGTTGATGTATCAGTTTTTATGTTCTGTTTCATTTTCATTAGTTTTATGGATATCATGGTATCTGTGTATGTATTTAATTCTTGAAATACTAATTTCAGTGATTATTAAAAATTGGAATTAAAATAAACATATTAATCATTATAGTCCTTCAGATTCCTAAAATAATTTCTTAAAGAAATGAAGGGCAAGAAAGAGAATGAAAAAGCAGGTGTGTTTGTATTCAAATGTAGATTAGAAAAAATACTACTTATTATTATTTTTTATAATTGTCTCATCCCAAACAAGGCAGAACTGCCACTAGTGTGCAGGGGGTTACAAAAAGGCGAGTGAAGTGAGAGGAGAACATGTCACAGTAGGTGTCAGAGAATGGGTAAGAGAAGGATGGGTACATTGGTGTGAAGAGAGCTGCGTGAGAGCAGTGTAAAGTAAGAAGGAGGATGAGAATCAAGGAGATAAGAGATGACAGTTGACGTTGCATTCAACCTCTAGGAGATTATAGCTATTAGGGAAACAGGAATACAGGAGGGAGTTCCACAGGCAGGAAGTGCAAGAAAAGAAGCTGATGGAGTAGAAGTTGTGGTTACACTTGATTGTTCTCACAGTAAAAGAGTGGGACCTTGTTATCAGTCTAGTAGCTTGAGTGAATTCACATAGGTGGGGACACCAATGAGCTGAGCTTGTTGGAGCAGAATCCATGGAAGTATTTGTAGAAAAGACAGAGGGAAGCAACATCTCATTGGTGAGAGAGAGACGAGTCGGACTGCCAGGTAAGGATTGACTACATTGCAGATTCTTTTTTGGATCATGTTGAGAACTCCAAGATAAACATCAGAGGCACCCAACCAAATATGACAGCTGTGTTCAATGCACAGGCTGACAGTAGATTTGCAAATGTGCATGATGGATTAAGAAGAGAACTTCCTGGCCTGACACAGGGACCTAACCTTCTTAACAGTAGATTTAGTTATTAATTCAATGTAGTTGTGCCAGTTAAGGTCAGTTGAGAGAGTAAGGCCAAGCAGGCACAGTGTATTTCTCTCAGGAAGATTAACATGATCCTTGCTGATGGCAAGTGGGGAAAGATTGTCTATGATTGTTAAAGGATAGCAGCTTTGTTTTGGAAGTGTTAAAGTTTACAAGCCATTTCTTACCGCAGTCTACAACTGACTGGAGGTATTTTTGGAGAGTAACAGCATGGTTTGTTTTGTCTGCATTGGCAGTTTTTTTTAGTGAGGCAGGAGTAAGTGGTGGTGTCACCAGTGTAGATGCTGACTGGGGATCTGATTACATCAGGGAGATTGTTAATGAAAATCAGAAAAGGTATAGGACCTAGTATAGAGCTATGGGGGACACCCACGTTTGTATGATAAGATCTAGAAACATCTACTTACAAGTATCCAGATATATCATAGCCCTGTAGCTTGCACAGAAGGCTAGCATGCCAAACCCTGTCACATATTTTGAAGATATCCAGTACAACAGCTCAAGCTTCACTGTTCTTTTCAAGAGCCTGGTATATGTACTCAGTTATGGTCGTTAGCATGTCAGCGGTAGACATGGTGAAGTGGAAGCTATACTGTCTGTCGGAGAATAGGCAGTGGACTATGAGATGTTGAATCACTTCAACATTGATGATGGCCTTGAACACTTTGGTAGGAGGCTGATAAGTCAATAATTGAAGGGGTCAAAGGGTTCTCCTGAGTTCTTAAAAACAGGAACCACAGATTAGGACTTCCAGCAGACAGGAAAGCAAGAAGCAGAAAGACAGTAGTTTGGATAGGACAGGAGCATATTTCTTTTATACAATGACTGGGATTCTGTTACCTCTGCTCACCTTATGGAGGTCAAGTTTTGAAATTATTTTAGATACCATCAAGGTTGTAATGTAAACATTGCTCAGTTGAGCCTCACTTCTAGGTGGGAAGTATGTATTCCAGACCAATTAAGTAAGGATTTGGAGGAGAATCTTTGAACAAAGCACTCAGCCTTGTCCACTGTAGCTGTGAAGACCTCTTATTTATTTATTAAAGTTTCTAGTAATATTTACGTTCTATATATGAAATGTGTATGCCACTGTAACAACTATTCTAGGACAAAAGTTACATGCTTTTTATCTATCTGTATATAATTGAGAATAATATATTTTTCTGTTCATTATATATAACAAAACAACTTTATATGAAGTCCTCAAATATAATATGCATATTTTATGAACCAAGAAGACATTAAATAAAAAGAAAATATTCCTTTTTTCAGTGAAAATGAACATCTGCATGTTTTAATGATGAGAAAATGTTTCACAATTACAGTAAGCATTTGTAGCTGTTTTGTGTCAAATTATAATTTCTATTTTATTAGTAACATCCAAACAAGAAAAATATGTACATACTTTAAATGAACAATTTTAGAGAAAAAGTTTTCTTCCAGTTTTCATAAGATATCTTCATTGGAATCTTACCATAAACAAATGGAATCTAATCTTTTTTCTCTTATAATTCTAATTTTAAAATATAATGTTGTGCATTACATGTACTAATAAATAAATAAATTTTGAATAACTTGGTTTTGAAAGAAACAACACTTATTCCCATCAGTACCAAGTCTTGCATCTTGTGGATAAAAACTAAGCTACAAGTCTAATTTGACTTTTTTCACGTTGATAAAATATGTATGGACTGGAGGTAAAAAGGTTGGTATATCTATGTTTGATACTAAGATTTTGATTTTGAGATAACGCAAACTATAAAATATTTCCATCAATTCTGAAAATATTCATAAAATACTCCCTTCAAATCATAAAAAATTCTTTTCAATTTTTAAAATTCATCCTTGCAGTATTAAAATACTTGCATCAACTCATAAAATATGTCCATCAATTCTTAAAATATTTCCTTCAATTCTCAAAAAAAAAAAGAAAGAAAAAATAAAATGACTTTAAACAAATATCTCTTACACTTGACAGATGGTAAATTTAAAAAAATTAACATAGAAACACATCTGGTAGCCACTGAAGTCAGTACTGGAGAAATTATGATAATTTGGATTTGTATAAGGATTGGCACTAACAATCTGTGACCAGTCGTCACTGTAAAAAATAATTGGTATTCTGTAATTTTGTATAATAATTTTACTTTCCTGCTCATGATATGTTTGTTGGCAGGCATCCACTCCAATCATGACAATGCCCAATAAAAATATCATAGATGAAACAATTATAGAAAATCATAAATAATTCTAATTTGGATGCATAATTTTTCTTTTTCCTTTAATACTCAAGCAATAAAAATATTATCAAAACGAATTCAGTGTCTAATGATTCATTAATGATTGTAAAAAGAACATGTTGAGGAATAAGTTTCTTTTTCCTTTTTCAGACAAATTGTCTTTGTGTATGAAGTCTATGTCTGTTCTTAAGTTGAAAGTTATTAGCATTTTATCTTAAAAACAATATAAGAAACTGTTGTTTTTTTTTTTTCATTTATTTTATGCTTCCCAGGAAATAGCTTCATTAAGAGAGATATATTTTGTAACTCAGCGGACCTGAAGGAGATTTTTTTTCAGCACAGTCTTATTGGTTATTACATAAAGTTTCCGATTATCAAAAATAATTTGAAAAAAATTTCAATATTTAAACAATTTAAGTGGGGGCTCAGTTTCTCATACAAGGTTATAGTAAATCGATCCTCCATTTTGGAAACACTCGCGTTGGGGTCGCTTTGTTTGGATTTTTTTGGGATGAGTTGTTGTTACTCTTGTTTTTGTCTTTTTCAAGTTTTCTTCAGTTCTTACAATGGCATCTTCCTCGGAAACTCCATGAATGGCTTTATTCAAAAATTTCGCAAAGGATTCAGTAGTTGGATATGTGCAAGCAAAAAAGTTAATTGCACAGGATCAATTTACTATAAGATTGTATGAAAAACTGAGCCCCTCTCCTGAAAATTGTTTAAATGTTGAAATTTTTACAAATTTTTTTTCTTAATCGGAAAGTTTAGGGTGTAATCGAAAAGATTGTACTGAAAAAAGTAAAAAAATATTGATAATCAACAAATTTACAGGTGGTGGTAATGTTGTACCTGCAAGTGGTTATGAAATGGAGGATTGATTTACTATAATGTTGCATGAAAAACTGATCCCCCCACCACCAAATTGTTGGAATATTGAAATTTTTACTAATTTTTTTTTTGTCAATCAGAAAGTTTAGGGTGTAATCGAAAAGATTGCATAAAAAAAAAAAGAAAAACAACAAATCTAAATGTGGTCGTAGTTTCCTTCAGGTTCGCCTGTAACTTTAAATTAAGATGAATAAATATGCTGTAAATAAACAGAGTAATAAGATTTATATTTGCCATTTGAAAAATTAAGCAATTTATTAACAAATAGGAAAATTTCATTGGAAACAAAGAATTTTGGACTGTCATGTAATATCTGTCCTCATTTATGGTAGTGAATGCTAGACAATCTTCTTACAGATGAATAGGATACTTGAAGCAGCAGAAATATTGTTCTACAGAAGGACACTGACAATACTATGGATTGAACATGTGAGCAATAACAAAGTTTCAGGGAAAAAGGAAATGAGAAGGACACTTATATTTTGCATCAGCATGGTGAAATTTATATAAAGAAAGAGGGCTTGGAAAGTTTGATACTCACAAGATATATTAAAGGCAAGAGGAAGAGAGAAAAACGACATATAACCTACCTAATGAGCTTGCGTAAAAGGATGGACAAAACAGGATTTTGGATAGATAGCAAAGAGCTACAAAGAAAATAAAATTGTAGAGCCATAATTACTAACATCATTAAGAGACATGGCACAAAAATGAAGAAGCTTTATATTTGCTCTTTGAATCGTATACAATGTTAATGTTTGATTATAGAGAAAATGCATTCTAAATGAGAAGATAGGAATTAACTTAATTATTTATCCATAAACATGCACAGGTTTGGTTGGAATATATATCTGATTTCTTGAGAAAATGTGACATTAGTAGTCTAATGTTTACAGGTATGCATTGTGCATTTTTGGTGGTTTTCCAGTGTTGTACCTTCATGTATCAACTGGTGTCATGATGGGTTTTTTGTAAGTATAACATCTTTGTTTCGGTTCAGTTTTAGGTCAGATCAGACTTAGGTCTTACTTTTAACATGTAACAGTACAATTTGCCATATCGACATCTAAACAGCTCATCCACACTAGCTTTTCTTCTGATGGTAACCAGTTTCTTGTGATATTATTGGTTAATATAGGTGTATATAAATGAATTCCCAGTGAACAATGGTCAACCAAAACTATAGCTTTTTTTGTATTTTCATGCAATCATTATATGTGTATGAGAGAGAGAGAGAGAGAGCAGAGCAGACATTGAGATCATCTCCTGACAACAGTTTGGTTCATGCTTAAATGCAATGTTTTTCTGATGATGGTGACTACTGAACCATATCAAAATAAACATTTGTCCAAATTCCATGTCTTGTCTAACATTCTCCAGCAACTCAGTGATTTCCTGCTTAAGTTTCTCTAGGCTTTTAGAAAAAGGTGAAGGAAATACAGATCTGTCCTTTCACATAGTTCCTTAGAACAAAATCACATGGTGCCAAGTAAGGTAATCATGGTTGTCATTATCCCTGGCATGCCTGATCAATCTTCCTGCTAGATTATCATTGAGATAAGCCTGCACTGAAATGCTGAAGAATGTCGTGCAAGATATACGAAAGCATATTTGGCAGAAGCAGGACTACCAACTCAATGTGTGTCATGGGACAGTTGGTGTACATATTGAACATTTTTGAAGTCAAAATTGCTAATAAATTCTATATTTGTAAATATCCAGTAACCTTGTTTGGTAAATTCATAAAATACTTTAATCAATTCATAAAATCTTCTTCTTCTTCTATGTGCCCTGTCCTTTCAGGACGTAGGCGATCATGGCATTCCATGTCTCTCTATGCCTGGTTGTTCTTAGCAAGCTTTCTTCTGTTACACCACAGAACCACACAATAAAATCTATCTTTGTTTGAATATCTTGTTGAAATTTTGAAAAATCTTTTCTTGTTCAATATGAAGCCTATTTGTGTTCACCTGGATCATGTAGTTACTCAGATATTCACATTTTCAATAATATCAGTTTGTGGGGAACATCATGTATATGAATTGTATGCATATGTGCAAATATGGAGAGAAAAAATATAATGTGCATTCTTCTTCTTTTATGTGCCATGACCTTTCAGGACGTAGGCAATCATAGCTTTCCACATCTCTCTGTCCCTGGTGGCTCTTAGCACACTTTCTCCTGTTACACCATGCAACCCTCATTCCATCATCTACCTGATCAGGTCCTTCAAATATGTTATCCGCTGCATTCCCTTGTCTCTTTTTCCCACTATCTGGCCTGTTAGTAACAGGTTCTCCAATCCCTCCTTCCTTAGAACAAAATCACATGGTGTCAAGTAAGGTAATCATGGTTGTCATTATCCCTGGCATGCCTGATCAATCTTCCTGCTAGATTATCATTGAGATAAGCCTGCACTGAAATGCTGAAGAATGTCATGCAAGATATACGAAAGCATATTTGGCAGAAGCAGGACTACCAACTCAATGTGTGTCATGGGACAGTTGGTGTACATATTGAACATTTTTGAAGTCAAAATTTTGTAATAAATTCTACATTTGTTTGAATATCTTGTTGAAATTTTGAAAATCTTTCTTGTCCAATATGAAGCCTATTTAATTGTGTTCACCTGGATCATGTAGTTACTCAGATATTCACATTTTCAATAATATCAGTTTGTGGGGAACATCATGTATATGAATTGTATGCATATATGCAAATATCGAGAGAGATAACCTGTAGTCCAATTTTATACATATCATTTTAAATAGGCTGAACTAACTTTAAACATTTTGTTTGTGAGCTATATATTGCCAGATAATAGTTTCTTCATGATGGTGATTAAAGCTCAAAAGAAATGGAATTTTTTTTACTTCATCAATTAAGATCACATCTGGTAAACAACTTTTTGTATCTATTTTTATGTTTACTCTTTGCAGAACTCAACTGAACTTTCTCAGCACAAAGAAAATAAAAGCAGTCTTTTGAATATGACATTTTGTGGTAATACACATTTTCTAAATATATATTTTCTAACATAGGCACACACTGACTACATTTACAAGTGAAATATAAACAAATAGTTTTAAAATTCTTCTGTTGAAGTACTTTAGCATAATTTGTTTTCCCTAGTTGAGAGACAGAAAGAATTCTTTTTTACTTTTTTTATCACTTATTTTCTACCAGGTTGAAAGGGTGATCAACAAGGTCTGTTATTTAGTTTTTAAAGGAAGATAAAAAAAGACTGACAAATTGGGCAATTATTGTTGCTGCTGAGTAAAAATCAGTTTTAAATGGCATTTGAAGCTGCTTCCCAAGAAAAGAAAACATTCACATCAGATAAAATTATCCTTTTTACTAAGAAATTTACAATGTATGTATTTAGAGATAAACACAGAAATGAAAAAACAAAATCAATAAAATTCTGTCTGAATTTTTGGGATGAGGATTTATCATTATTTACATTTGGTCTGATGTTCTTATTTTTGTTGCTACTATCACATTTCAACAGCTGTTCTCTTTGGCCTTCTTCAGGTGTCTATTGATCCAGTTAAAGTTAACCAATATAATCACTGAGATAAAAAAGAAAATAATCCAAAGAAATTATTTTAGTTTGTAATGGCAAGATAATTTTTGTTTGAATTTCTGGGAGGAGGAGTTATCATTATTTACATTATTTGTTGTGGTGTAATGTAATTTGGAATGAGAACTGAGAGAGCCAAGTTTGAATTCCAGTCAAATTTGTTTCATTCACTAATGCACAAACACCCTTGGGAATAGTATTAATCCATCTCTTCTCCCTCCAGCTATAGGTTGAATAGCAGGACAGATTGCGTTCTCTAGCCTTGGTTGGCAAATAGTCTACCGCAGAAAGTAATGGCAACCTACTGTGGGAAAATCTTCTGCCTAGTCAGTCATGTCCTGAAAACGATGATTGTCCAAGAATGTATCATGTCTGGCAATTAACTGACTGGCTGACATGAGGAGCGATGTTGTTACTTTTGTTACTACTTTGACTACATTTCAGCCACTGTACTCTTCAGTCTTCTTCAGGTTACTCAATCCAGATGATTTTGAACTGAACCTTTTTATTTCATCTATGAGTAATTCCATTTCATCTTGAAGATTGAGAGAAGCTTTTGCTGGCAAACTATTCTAATTTATAGATGTTGTAATGATATAATGGAATTGCTATGTGACCAACACCAAAGTCTTGAAAAGAGCCAACAGTCAAATATTGAATTTGATTGTTAAACACCATCTTTGATGGCCAGGATATGTAGTAAGAATGGAAAAATCAAGGTTTCCATATCAAGTCTTAATAATCTACCTCACTTCAGGGAAAAGACCACAGGGTCCTCCTCTTTGAAGATACAAGGAGCAAGTCAAAGCAACACGGAAAGCCACTGGACTTGAGCCAAATACTTTGAAATAAGGCCATACCTACTGGCAATGTTCCATCCGTATTGGAACCAAAAAATCAAATGGCAAAAGAGAATAGCTTGACAAAATCAACCCCATTCTCTACCAGCATTACTATGCAGTCAATATCATCAGCTTTTCCATGCAGAAATTGGTCTGCATCAATGCCATTATTGTAAAGAAGAAATCAAGTTCTTGAATACAAAATAAAACCACTGCCAACAACAATATTTTTATTATTAATCACTGATTCATTAAGATCTGTTTGTTTTTATCACAAGCTGAAGAGTCAGTTAAGTGCCATACGTGAAACACGCTTGGGCAATCATGTCTCAAAAGAGACATGACTGACTGAGTAGAAGATTATACCCCAGTAGGTTGCCATTGCTTTCTGTGGAAGACTGGTTGTCAGCCAAGGCTATAGAACCCAATCTGTCCTGTTATTTAACCCATAACTGGAAGGAAGAGACAGATTAATACCTTTCCCAAGGGTATTTGCGCGTAAGTGAAAGCAATGAATTCAACAGGAATTTGAAGTCGCTTCCCTGATTTCTCATTCCAAGCCAATATCCACTGCACCACAAGTGCAATAATCAAAATGCTGTGATAAGAACAAGACACGCAAGAAATTAGTCCAAGATAAATTGCTTCGGATATAAAGAGCATGGGTTAAGCAAAAATCAGGAATCAATCTACCTCTGTGAACTGAAGAAAGTATTTCATTCAAAACTTCCTGAAGATTACAAACTATAAAAGATACCTCAAAGAGTACAATAGCCAAAACTTTATAACAATAACCACTATATTGACTAATTTGTATTTTATGGCTTCTCAACCTTTTGAAGGTTATTTAAAGCCATGAAATATTTTCAGATTGTAAGAATTTTTTGAGATAATAATGGTTTACTGATACAAGTACTGCTATTTAACCCATGGCTGGGGAGACAAAAGGTGGATTCATACCATTATCAAGGATATTTGTGTGTGATAAAAAATATGATTGGAATTGTTATTCGGATTCATCTTCTAGCCATTATCCATTACACCACCTGCACATCAAGCTTATGCTTACGGCACCTGGTATTCCCACGCAGTCAGGTATTTAGGTAAAAAGATATTGGTTGACAAGAGAAGAAAGACAAATGCTATCATTTAATTTTCATAATGAATAAATAAAATTGATAAAAATACATGTGGGGAAAAAAGTACAATTAAAATTTTTTGTAGAAAAAATGTGTATTTCGTAGTAATTCTTGTGTAATATACTATATATATATATATATATTACTGTCAGCAGATGTCAAATGTAAATACAGAATGTTATAATTTAATTTTTAATTTTAAAATTTTAAATAATTGGTTGATATTCTAAAATAGTTTATTGCACAATTTACATATTAACATAGTTTGAAAGCACAATAGAGCATTGCATACAGTCCCCTATTTTAAGAATAAGATAATTGTTCAAATTTGGAAAGACTTGCTTCTGTGTCCAATTCATCTAACAATTCCTTTTCAATTGGATAGCAACATGTGATTCCAAATTCTCCTCAGACAACAAATTTCTTAACTTTGTCTTTATGAGCTTTAGCTTTGTAAATGTTGTCTCACGTTGAACTTAAACAAATAGTATGCAGTTCTCATTCCTTTTTATTGCTAAAACAGTTGTCTGTTTGTTTCTTTATTGTATTTTTATTTGATATAGGGGGCCCACTCCATCAGGTGGCCATTGGCCATTGGGCAAGCTGACCTCCCGGCCAGCCTGTCATTTCTCACCATTAATGCAAATTAATTTTTTTACTTTCATGACAGTTTTGAATTCTTACCCAGTGTATACAAGTACATCTGCTAGGAAATTACAGTTTATATTCAAGAGCTATAAGTCACAAATATGTGTGGAGAAAAATAAACTTATATGAATATAGCCACAAGCTCATAACCATACAAATACAAATGAATAATACAGAACAATTTATAAAGAAAATCTTTGAAAAGTAAAAAATGATTAGTAAATGGCAATCCAGCTAAATTCTTTTGAAAAGTATCATTTTCTTTCTTCAGTTTTGTTTTCTTTTTAGTTTTAAATCAACAACTATCAGCAAGTCATAAAAAATGTTTAAAAAAAAGGCCAATATTTCTTACTGGCAAGACTTAGCTTCTTTTGATATAACCTTCTTTGTGTCTTTTTATATAGCCATTGTGTATTCAATAAATAAGAAGAGATGAAAGTCTGCTAGAAATTCATAGAACCACGGGATAAAGGAAGTTTCACAGAACAATAAATATAACATAAGTAGAACATCAATAAAAAAAAAAGATTCTATTTTCTGATGTAATACAATTCGATACCAAAAACCTTCTATAGTACAAGTACTTTTTTCATGGTCATGGTTACTCAGAGATGATAGCTGAATTGCTAACCAAGACTATTGGAATCTATATTAAATTTGTCACAAGGATGTTTATAAACTATTTAATGATTCTTATTAGAAATAATATAGTATATAATCTAACGAGCATTACTGAATTCATATATCGGGCTCTTGAGATGAACAGGGAAGCTAGAGCTATTGCCCTAGACATCTCCAAAGCATTTGACAGAAACTGGTACACTGGCCTTCTGCACAAGCTACAAGGCTATGGCGTAACTGGGCACTTCTTTGATTTGATCCAATCATTCCTATCAAACCCATAATGAAGGTTGTGTTGAATGGACATGCCTCCAGATCCTCTCATATGAATTCAGGTATCCCCCAGGGTTCTATCCTAGGTCTGACGCCTTTTCTGATTTTCATCAACAATCTCCCCGATGTGATTAGATCCCAAATAGGCATTTAAACTGATGACACCACAATATACTCCCACCTCGGTAAGAAATCTAGCAAGGCTGACAAAGCTAACCTCACCGCTGATTTTGAAACAGACCTCCAATCTGTGGTTGTAAATTTTAATGCTTCCAAAATGAAGCTTATTTAACCACCATAGACAAGCTCTTCTAACCCTCCCCCATCAGCTTGGATCAAACTAGTCTTCTGGAAAGCAATACAGTGCAGGTCCTTGGCCTCATTCTCACAGCTGACCTCAAGTGGAATTACATTAAATCAATAGCTAAATCTACTGCTAGGAAAGTTTGGTCACTGTATCAAGCAAGGAAGTTTTTCTCATCTGAATCCATCTTGCACATATACAAATCAACCATCCACCATGCATTGAATGCTGCTGTCATATCTGGTTGGGCACCCCTGCTACTCATCTTGTAGTTCTCAACAAAATGCAAAGAAGAATTTGCAATGTAATCGATTCCAACCTGGCTGCTCAAGTCCGGCCATTTTCTCACTGACGATATGTGGCTTCCCTCTGTCTCTTCTATAAATATTTTCATGGCTTCTGCTCCAACAAGCTTAGATCCATGGTGCCCTTTCTTCACAAATTTACTTGAGCAACTAGACTGGCAACAATGTCCCACCCTTTTACTGTCAAAATAGTTAACTGTAACTGCCTCTTCCATTATAACAGATTCTTTTCTTGCACTTGTTGTTTCTGGAACTCCCTTCTGTATACTTACTTCTCTGATAGCTATAATCTCCAAAGAGTTAAATGCAATGTCAATCACCATCTCCTTAACTTCCATCATTTCTTATTTTAACCGATACCCTTTGTTCCTCTCAATTTACTTTCACATAACTCTCTTCACACTAGTATTCTCATCCTTCTCTTACCCATTCTATACTGACATAACCTTTTGCTCTTTCTTATGTAGACCCTGTGCACCAGTAGCATTACTGCCTTGCTTGAGGTGAAACAATTTAAAAACAATATATATATATATATATATATATATATATATATATATTAATGTCTGAGATATGAAACAGATCATTATACATTTCTCCATTGTTTTTTAACTTTGGAAAATCCTGGAACTCTGAGATTAGTAATGGTACTCTAAATAACTATTTTTAAAGACTCCTGTTGCATTTTCAACTTCTTTTTCCAATATTCTTACTCATATAAAATATATATTAAAACTTTGAATAAGTTCTCCCTGATTTTTTATGAAAAGTAATGTTTTATTTACAAAAATTAGTCTAAAATATGTAATTTCCATCACTAGCCACTACTTTTTCCCATCTTTTTGGCAGCATTTGAATTCCACATAAAAAAACGACATGTCTTTTAAGGCTAACCATAAGTCATCCTATTTTTTGGCATCTTCATAAGAATGAAAGTGCTGCTCATCCAGGCCATATGCCACAGATCAGAACAATTGACAATGAAACGACACAATGTCTGGTTAATACAGCAAGTGGAGTGGGAATTTCTATTTAAGCATTTCCAAGTAGGTTTTCGCCTGTTTTGCAACATGTGGCCTAGCATTATCATATTGCAAAATCACTTTGTCTTGTCTCTGTTTGTATAGTGGTCATTTTTTTTTCAATTTTCAGCTCAAATGCATCAGTTGTAGCCGATAGTAATCTCCTGTGATGGTTTTGGTCAAGTTGAGCATTTCATAATAAACTACACTCAGCTAATACCACCAAATGCAGAGCAGAAGCTTTGAACTATGGATATTCAGCTTTGCCACTGATGTTGATGCCTGGCTGGGCTTACCCCACAGTCTTCTACATTTAAGGTTATTGTAATGTATCCACCCTTCATCACTGGTCATGATATGATGCAAAAAAAACCTTTCCTTTTCTGCTGTTGAAGCAGCTGTTCATATGTAACAAGATGCCGTTTGGATGCCATGAGTTGAAGACGAGAAACATCAATGTCCTTGCTTTTGAATCATTCTCAATGCTTTCAAACATTTCTAAACTGTCATGTAACTTACACCTAATGATTCTGCAAGTTCAGCTTAAGCCTGCTATGAGTCTTTATGAAGTAATGCCTCGAATTCTTTATCAAACTTTTTCAGTGCACCAGAGAATTCTTTATCTTCAACATTGAAGTCATTATTTTTTAAGCATCTTAACTAATCTCTGCATGTTGTTTCCAACAGAGCATGGTCACTGTCAGTCTCAACAAGAATTCTGTGTCTTTCAGCTGCAGATTTCTTTTGAATAAAGTAGTGTAGTTAAATTCTTGGCAAATACAGTTTTGACATGAAATCCAACATGTTTAACACTATGAAAAACAAAGTTGTTTACACTTCAGCGAAATTATATATTTTAAGCTTGCTTATATATGTGTTACCATCTGAAACTACATGCATGCAATTCTGGGAACATTACCTGTTGGAAAATAGTGAGAATTTATTCATGGTCTTCATAAAATAACCTTATTTTCATATAAATATATACCGGGTGTATCAAAAATACTTTTACAATTTTTGAAAGACAGTTTCTTCATGCCAAAACAAAGAAAAAATCTGTATGAACATACATCTGCAAATCATTTATTTTTGAGTGATTAAGTTGAGAGTTTATGGTAGATATTGTTAAATGTAAAATCCAAAAAACAATCCAAAAATACTTTTACACATTTTGGTGGCAGGTTCCTGACACCAAAACAAGGTAAAATGTTTATATAACCATATATCCAAAAGGCTGTTGTTGTAACTCAACACAGTAATTCATAACAAATGTCCTCTACTTGCTTCTGCACACATAGACATCCATCAGATCATTAACAGACCCTTTCAAATACACCCACAGATATTGAATGGTTTCGCAGACCCCCATATCATGTTGATGAAGCATCTATGCATTATTAATGTCTGCTAAATAAACTGATTGTTTTAGGTGTCCCCATAGACAAAAATCCAAAGGACTGAGGTCAGGGGAACATGCAAGCCATGAAACTAGTTGCCGTATACCTATTCATCTTTCATGGTAAATGTCAGCCAGTGCATCACGAACAATGTGACTAAAATGTGCTCGAGCCCCCATCATGCATGAACCACATGCATCTTGGTATTAGTAAAGGTGCATCCTCTAACAGGTCTGGAAGGGTGTTTGAAATAAAAGTCCCTGCAGATTTCTCCTGTAAGTCATACTGGAAGAACATATGGACCTACCATGCAGTCATATACAATTCCAGCCCACACAATAATTATAAACTGCTGATATCTGGGTCGTCTCTGACTGCCTGTAGAATGTGTTCTTCATAGTCAAGTGTATGAGCAGATATCTGTCTTCCTCAATCCATAGTTTGTGGTGCCAGTGATCCTGTCCATGCAACGCAATGATAAGCAGCAGAAAAGGTTGAATGACTCGGCTGCAATTGGTCTGGAAATGCAATCTGATACATCCATGCAGCCTTACATCGATTACTGTTCATGCAGCCACATGTAAAAGTCATATCTGTCAGCTCATGATGTGAATATTCTGCCATTGTTAAACAGAATATTATCAGTTAACTCACTACTACATATGTTGAAGACAGACTAGCCACAAATCTACATGAATAACAAATGTAACCTAGTCTATTATAGCAACACAGCATCTACTGTAAACTGTAAACTTTCTTTAAACTTAATAACTCAAAAACAAAAGATTTGTGTACATTTGTTTAATTGGACTTTTGTCCTTGTTTTGGTGTGAGGAGCTTTACATCAAAGTTTGTAAAAGTATTTTTGATACACCCTGTGTGTGTGTGTGTGTGTGTGTATATATATATAAAAATAAACACTTTTGACTTATTAATATTATTCCTATTTGCCTCTGTCAAGGTTGAATATGAGTGTAGTAGATTTTGACTTGCTACTGCAGGTGCAGGTTATATCCTTATTGGAGAGTAGCTTGTCTAATCATTCATTCATTCACTTTCTTTTCCGACTATCACTGAATGTCATTGATTGGATTATATTTGGTAACGAGATAGATTCTAAGGAGAAATGTATTCATGCCTTTCTCAAATGAGTGCCAGCTAAAATTCAAACTTTAATTGCTGATTCTATTTTCTAAAATGGTTGATGAGAATAGAATCTGAACCAAGTTCAGACATCAGATGGGATCATTTGCATCCATTTTGTATTATTGACACTGCGGAAGGCATGAATATGTTTCTCACTTTAGCTATGAGTCAGATATTTGGAACCCTTTAGCTTTGTAAGGCAGTTCTTCTTGATTGCCAGGTTAATATATTGGCCTATAAAAATTCACTTAATACTGAAACCCCAACATCATCAATTATTTGTGGCTGTTATGAGATGGATGGGGGTTGTACTCCCTGAAAATAATCCCTCCTTCCTGAGAATGATATGTTTATGTTTAGTGTGCAAATTCTTACCCATAGGCCCTCTGACTTAAATACTATCCCTGCCAACTGAAAATACGCTTGTCACTGAGGCTGAGTCTACAGAAGAAAAGAAAATTATGCTGCCACTGACGTTAATATAGATAACATTAGGTAAACTCAACCTAAATATGCGGACAAGTTACCTTTCTGCCTACAGAACTATTTGTTTTGTACCCACCTTCATACATCTGAAGTTTAAGGAGATGAAGAAAAGTTCTTGGTCAGACCAACTTTCCAATATCAGATCAAATGAATAACTGATTTTTTTTTGTTTTTTTGGAAGTACTTCAGTTGAGAATCCTATTGTGTCAATCAACCGAGTAGCTCACTGTCAATGCAAAGTCTTAAACTCTTACCCAGAGGTACACAGGTACATCACCTAATATGATTTATATGTAAGACTTGTCATAAGTATGATTGATTGATTCATTTTCTCTGAATTATCAACCATTTGCTGGTTATTTAAAGTTAGAAAATAGTTTTAGATTGTAAGATTTTTTGAGATAATCATGATTTAGTGATACAACTTTACTTATTAACCTATAAGTGAGTGGAGAAAAGGTGGACTCATACCTTTCCCAAAGGTATTCATGTGTAAGTGAATATAACGAACCCAACTGGAACTGGAACTCTCTGATTAACAATTCTGACCCATTATCTGTTATACCACTTGCACTTTCCAATCTTACAGCACCTGGTATTTTCAAGTGGTTACCCATCTTTGTACTGATCAGGCTCAGTGTTGCTTAACTTAGGTGATCTCTTGAGAACCAGTGTTTCAATGTGATGTAGCCATAAGCCTTGTCATCAAAAACATTGCTGCCTATATAGTGATGATTCTTCAAACTTTCTTAATATTAACTCCTGTATGTAGATAGCCCGACACAGTCTCGTGTTGCATTATCTAGAATCAGAAAGTAAAATGTATATCTTTTTTACTGTTAATTCATTCAAGACTCAAGAGCAACTCAAGGTAGAGAATTATTGAGTGTGATTGTTGGGAAAATGTAAAAAAGTATTATGGCGATGAGTCAGGTAAATATTGATTGACCCTGGACTTAAAGAGACCAAGATTGGAGTTTTAAGGAAAGCATTCTCTCAGGAGTGAGAAATTAGGTGAAATTTGCTTTTTATCAAAGTAACATAAAGGAATAGGGCTAGTGGGTCGTAGGAGTGAAAGTTTCAGCTGGCTTGAATTAAAGAATGTAACTCAATCTAACATCTGCCTTAGTAATAGCAATAGGATTAGCGAGAGGTTAGCAATGTTCCATCAGTAAGATAAGAGTTGCAAGGTAGAGAATAATTTCTCACCCATATGGCTGTCAGGTTGGGCAGTAAGGATTGGGTGGCAACAACCTAGATATAACTGCATTACTCCATTCTTGATCTGATCTGACTCTTGTAAAGATAGAAAATGGTAGCATGAATTAGGTATTTTCTGGAGGGATCAAGGAACAGATCATTTTCCTGGCATCTTTTGTGGTGGCTCAAATATATGCTTTCCACTTGAGCTCAGTAGTGAGCATTACCCCCAGTAGACATTCGAGGAAAAGAAACTCTTTGTGTGTATGACCACTTATCACGATTGGTGTAGGTTTAGTGTCTGATCGGTAGTGATTAAATTTTATAAGTTTAGTTTTGAATACATTTAATGAGATCAGCCAATTGTTCCTCATTGAGCTGTGAGAGTTATGTCAGAGGAGAGGTCAGCTGCCAGACACTCATCATCGAAGTATTTGGAGGTAAACTATGGTGTCATCTGCATATATATTTACTATAAATAGAATATAAGTAAAATGTAATGGTCTAAGTAATGAAGTTGAACAGATAAAAGTAATAAGCCAGAATAGTTTAAATAGTTTGATAATTTTTCACAAAGTTATTGAAGATTAAAGAAAAAGGTGTCCTTTTATTGACCAAATAACAATCAAATACAATAATAGAGAATATATGGTTACTAGCAACAGGTCTTTTGCAAGGGTCTCAAGATTCCCCCCTCCCACACACACACACACACAATGAATATATGATAGAGCCCTCTCCGGATATATAAAATGTCCACCCCAATTACATCTCAATGTTCCTAAAGTTGTATTCATATAAAATACAGATTTTATTGTAACCTAATTAATTAATAATGGATCATATGCAATATAGATGAACAGTTCAACTAGTAAAATTGAAGATAAATGCAATATATGTAAATGTTTTGTGGCAGTTTTTTTATATCAGTTTGAATTTTATTTAATGGCATATCACCCTCTGTGGGTTATTTAATGCCAAAAAGGTGGGGTTTTAAGGTGTTTTTTTAATGTTCATTTATAGTGAGAAGGTTGATTCAGTCAGATTTTGATGAAAAATCTTTTGTATTTATTTTTTTATTTTAGAAAACTGAAAATGTCTTGTAGTTTTGTATTCAAAAATGTTTTGCTGAAGATAATTTTTTCCTTCAAAAATAATTAATTTTTCCTTCAAAAATGTGTATCTTTCTATAAAATTCTATTTTTATGTATATATTTCTATAAAAGTGTATTTTTATACTTTCATAGTGTTTTGAACCCAGTTTGGGGGTTAACTATTTGCCCATTGCTGGGACCCTAATAGGTGCTTCCACTCCGAGTCAGGATGGACCTGGGAACAACAGCAATTAAGAGGTGGCTCCATGTTCCTCACAACCTCTCAATCAGAGGCCTTGCTGCCAGATGCAGTTTACCGTCATGCCTAGTTTGAGGTTTTTCTTGTTAAAGTTAAATAAGTTTAATAGATTCAGTATTATGGACAACAAATATTGAATAGGGTTTTCTTGAGACTTCAGTCAGTTAAGTGCCATAAAAGATACATGCTTGGGCGATCATGTCTCATTTGATATAGGACTGACTGGGCAGAAGATTTTTCCCACAGTAGGTTGCCATTACTTTCTGCAGCGGACTGGTTTTCAACCAAGGCTGTAGAACCCGATTTATATTGCTATTTAACCCATAGCTGGAGGGAGAAGTGATGGATTAATGCTTTTTCAAGGGTATTTGCATGTAAGTGAATGCAATGAATTCAGTTAGAAATCAGACTCAGCTCTCTGATTTCTTATTCTGAGCTGATATCCACTGCACCACAACACACATTGAGACTAACATGAGCAAAACAGTTTCATGTATTTGGATGAAAAAAATGACCAGAGAATGATGTCAAAATCCATTAAATTTTTTTGATCCATAAGTAGCCAGTTTAATTTTATAACTAATATAAATATAGATAGACAAAAGGAAATGTTGATAAGATAACAAGTGTCACAAAGCAGAGCTCAAAGCCTTCAGCTGGGCTGGTCCCCCTGGTCGAGGATCAGGAAATAGCAGGTATAGAAATTTAACGATGTCAGTAGTATAGTCACTGACAATGGAAAGTATGACACAGAGATTCAAAGGCATATCATAATAGTGAAGGAAGCCTTCAAGGAATTATTTTTAATCATTTCACTCCAAGGAAGTTGGAACCACCAATATTGGACAAGAGGTTGCAGCAAGAGAAATGACAGGCTACAGGGGGTGTCGAAGAAAGGTTAAAAGATGGATGAGATTCAACAAGATAGAAGATAGCAATTGAAGTTGAATTTAAACTTTTGGAAATTGTAGCTATAAGGGAAGCAAATAAATGGAAGTGACTTCCACAGGCAGGAAGTGTGAGAAAAGAAACTATTAGAGTAGAAGTGGAGGTTACATTTAACTATTTCAGTGGTAAAAGGGTGAAACCTAGATGCCAATCTAGTAATATGCTTAAATTCATGTGGTCGGGGCACCAAGAAAAAAGAGCAGTTGCCATGAAAATATTTGCAGAAAAGAAAGAGGGCAGCCACAGCACAATGTTGAGAAAGTGACTCAAGTCGAGATGTCAGATCAGTATAGATTACATTGCAGATCCTTTTTTGAATTTTGTTGAACACAGTATTAAGACATAGGAATATTTTGTTAGAAACAAAGAGAGAAGTGCTGAACATTATATCTTCCAAGATGATAGTGAATATTGGAATATTCTTGTAGGAGACTCAAAGCAACAGATCAGATGTGGTTCTACAGATGTATACCATGAACACAGAATGTTAGCAACTAGCATGTTTTAAAGTAAATAAGAATTAGAAAGAACCTTAGTCTTAACATCCGAAAGAAACAGTTGAAATATCTGGGTCACATTATTAGTCTCGAGATTCTTGGCAACATTCAAAGATTTCTAATATAATCAATCTCAACTTCAATCACTTTCTCAATGGTGTGATGTCTTTCTTAGAAATATTTTAATGACAACTGTTCTGATGAGCACTTTTCCATAGTGCTTCAACAATATAAATTTAAGTGTACTACTAGGATGTGCATTATGGTGCATTGGGTATCGGCTCGGAACGAGAAATCGGGGAGCTGAGTTCGAATTCCAGTTGAATTCATTGCATTCACTTACGCGCAAATACCCTTGGAAAAGGTATTAATCCATCTATTCCTTCCAGTTATGGGTTAAATAACAGGACAGATTGGGTTCTATAGCCTTGGCTGACAACCAGTTTACCACAGAAAGCAATGGCAACCTACTGTGGGATAATCTTCTGCCCAGTCAGTCATGTCTCTTTCGAGACATGATTGCCCAAGCGTGTTTCACGTATGGCACTTAACTGACTAGATTGGCAATTAGGTCTGAATGTTTTACTGTTGAACTATCTAAATGCATCTGCCCCTTCTATTCAAACAGATTCTTTTCTTGCACTTCTTGAACTCTCTTCCAATTTCTTGCTTCCCTGCCACCCAAAATTTTAAAAAATGTAAATGCAACATAAATCACCATTGTCTATCATCCTGAACCATGTTACTTTATTGTTCTTTCCTCACCCCTCCTAACTAAATTCTTCTCATTATCTTTCACTTACTGCAACCCCCTATATCCTAGTGGCATTATTGCCTTGCTTGGGGTGAAATAATTTAAAAATAAATGAGTAAAGGCGTTCTATCAAGTTTAATCCACACAAGATGAATTGAGGGAAGGTGGGGCTAGAAGGAAACTGCAAGAGTGATAGTAAAGAGCCAAATATTGTTTGGAACTATAAAGAATACGAAGTTGTGGAGAACCTTGATCACAGGTGTTTTGAAGAAGCATAGCATATAAATGATACTTTTGTAAATACTTAAGTTTAAACTTAAAAATATGTTAACATTCAAAAAAGCATTTTTTTTTTTGAGTGTTTTTTTTTTACCCATTTCCATTTAATTATTTTGGGAAAAACATTTCATTTTCAGACAATTTTTTTAAAAATTTGTTTTTAATATAGTAACTAAGAAACTTATGCCCCTTGAAGGACTTGAACAATGGCTAACACCTCTACCAGACATATGAGTTGACAATTGGACTACTTTCAAGCTCATAAGAGCATAAAAAGAATTAAGATCAACATATAAACATGTCTGCAGCCGGTTTTTGAACATGATGTTTTGGACATTTTTATTCATCCATGTATGGAAAATATATTTTCAGTAAGACCATTTATATTTTTTTAATAATGTCACCCCCAAGTAAAGCAGGACTACCACTAATGCACAGGGGGTTACAGTGAGAGAAAAGACTGGGTGCAGGGTGTATTGATAAAGGTATAAAAGATGAATAGGATTCAAGAAGATAGAAGATGGCTATTGACACTGCATTTAAATACACATTTATGCTGAGAAAGGGGTTAAATCACTTATAAAATTTAGCTAAAGAGAAAAATTACAAATTACAGAATCGGATGCTCATTTCTGATCCATACAGATGTCAATGTGCCAGACATGCAAAATTGGGCAAAAAATTTGTTTCTCAAGGTTCTGTGCTTTTTTTTTACTTCACATTTAACAAACTTTTAAGTTAAAATATTATGAATGTCTCATAAAAGTGTTCTGTCTGCAAAGGTTTGCTTGTGCCATTTTACTTGATTTGATTCCAAGCCAGTAAATATCTGAAAACCAAAGTTTGAATCAGTTATAAACTTGGCTGCATGCAATAAAGAAGTCACTTATCAATCACGGAAATAGTTAAATCTCAGTTATTGCCACTTAGAGCATTGAAATAAATCAATAAATGAAACTATAGCTTTGGAGGTTAAGAGTTCCTCTTTATCACTAAAAATCTCTTATTTTTATTATAAATCTGTATGTTCCTTTCCTTCCTTAGTACATATGTTATGCCCTTAAAATACCTCATAAATAATGAACTGTTCTGTTTTGATCATAAGGAAAGACAGAAAAGACTTATCAAAGACGCCATTTGATTTCACTGAGAAAATGAAAAATTAAAACAGGAAACCATGAAATTTTCATGGGTTTTACTTGTCTTATAATTCTGCTCATCCCTCCCTTAGTTACTTAGCACATACATATGTTATTCTTTTCTATTACCTCATGAATAATGGAACTATTCCTATTTTAATCACCTGGAAAAAAATGGAAATCACATGTCAGAGATGCTACTTTGGTTCAGTGAAGAATTGAAAGAAAGAATGGAAGCTAGAAGTGTTTAACTGCTGTTTCAGTAAAATAGAAATGTTTGTCGATTTCAAATCCTTTTCATTTGTATCCATTTGCACTCAAAGAAAAATACAATTCAGAACTTTCATCAATACTACCCACTCCCGCCTAAAGAAACAAAATAAAAATTGAAGCTAATCTGAGCCTAAAAAAATATATAAAAACATATTAAAGGGAATTTTTTAGGCAGTTAGTTGACATAAAACCCAGGATTCACAACACTTGTCTGGACACAAACTCCCATCTCCAAAAGGCATCCACTAAGGGCCGTCAACACAGTAAGTTACAACTCACTTTCCCTCTTCTACTGTATGCCTCCACAGACAGACTTTTATGACTCTATTTACCATTTTCTGTTAACAAGAGATATTTACACTGATTTACCACTTGTATTTTTTTCGCTAATACAATTATTTATTTCCTAAACCTCCATCGTTCCTGGATATCTAATTTAAAATTATGTTACTCTTACTTGTGAATAACAACTGTAGTTAAAAGGACTGTTGTTATGAGCGGCCTATTTAAGAATTTATAAATATGTGCTTCATGAAATTGAATTTTTGTTCCAAATTGCTTGTAAAATGTATTATCTGTATAAAGTACAAATTGGATTAGAAAAACTGGGTTCAAATCAAATATTCAAACCAATCAGATTGAAATAATCAAGTTATTTTGAAGTAAACTTCTTTTCAGGCTATCAACAATTATAATAAGATACAAAATCAAAATATTTACGAAACTTGATAAATAGTTTATTGACACATTGGGCAGGATTGTTATCAGTTGCACTGTGGATGTTCTTGTAGCATAATGGCTAGCAGTGTGAAAAATGGAATCATTGTGCTGAGTTCAAATTATAGTCCCAGTTGCAATAAATCTCACACAAATCAGTCAGTTAAGTGCCATACATGAAACACGCTTGGGCGATCATGTCTTGAAAGAGACCATGACTGACTGGGCAGAAGATTATCTCGCAGTAAGTTGCCATTGCTTTCTGCGGTAGACTGGTTGCCAGCCAAGGCTACAGAATCCAATCTGTCCTGTTATTTAACCCATAACTGGAAGGAAGAGATGGATTAATACCTTTCCTAAGGGTATTTGCACGTAAGTGAATGCAATGAATTCAACTGGAATTCGAACTCAGCTCCCCAATTTCTCGTTCTGAGCCAATATCTACTGCACCACAACACACATCACACAAATACAACTGGGAAAAGAAATATTCCACATCTTCTTCCTCCTTATGCATTAAATAGCAGAGTAGCCATTCTAGAAGATCAACTCTGAATTCGAAATTGTTTTAAGTATGAGGTTGACAACTGTATCATGTAAAAACTATTTGCTACAGTAAAACATAGCAGCAGAACCTGGCATGGGGAAGTTGTATCACAAGCTCATTTGATGATGTCCCACCATTGACTGAGTAACTCCATGGAAGAGTTTCTGTTCACGTATATGTGGTAAGATCCTCACTGATTGGTTACCACATAGCATCAAGGCCCTATAAGAGAGTCAAAATTATTAGATAATTCCTAGAGAGTTTTTATATTGACTGAGCTTAACATTAGTAATGGAGTGCAAAGTGATCATACTCCTGGGAGGACAAGATAAAAATTCAAGGAGTATGTCATCAAGTCTCTTGAACTCTTGGCACTTCATATCTTTATATGATTAGAAGTTTACAAACTTTTTGTCCTTTATTTTTCTAACAAAGAGGATTTGCTTTTTGTATTCTTCATCTAATTATCAACTTTGGAATCCATTTTTAATTAATTTCCCCATTTCTTTCAGATAGAATGAAAAAGGAATTTGTTGAAATTATTAATGACTCATTTGCTAACGATCTTTTTGAAATCTTTCCTCAAACTTTGTTTTGGCATTCCATTGTGAAATCATACCCATTTGTGTCTGAAAAATCTGTGGAAAGTCTTTTGCTCTTCTTCTTCCTATCCACTTCTTCTTCTTCTATGTGCCCTGTCCTTTCAGGACATAAGTGATCATGGTTCTCCACGTCTCCCTATCCCTTGTGGCTCTCAGTATGCTTGCTCCTGTCACTCCTGGCAACCCCCGTTCCGTCATCCACCTGATCAGGTCCTACAAATATGTTATCCACTGCCTTCCTCTGTCTCTCTTGCCTTCTATCTGGCCAGTCAGTATCAGGTTCTCCAGGCTTTCCTTCCTCATTGCATGTCCCAGGAACTTCAGTTGTCTCTTCCTGATGCTCAGTATTAATTTCCTTTTCGTTGCCATTCTTTCCAACACCTCATCATTGCTTGCATGCTCGGTCCACGATATCTGCAGCATCCTTCTGTAGAACCACATTTCCGCTGCTTCCAGTTTTGTTCTCATTTTCGATGATATTGTCCAGCATTCACTGCCGTATTGAAGAACTGACATCACATAGCAATCCAGCACTCTTTTCTTTGATTCTAGTGAAATTTTCCTGTGTGTTAGTACTTTACTCAGCTTCTGGAACGCATCCTTTGTAAGGTGTTTGTTTCTAGTGAAATTTTCCTGTGTCTTAGTACTTTACTCAGCTTCTGGAATGCGTCCTTTGTCATGCCAATTTGTGTTCGGATCTCTGTTTTGCACTTTCCATCTCCTGTTAGAACACTTCCTAGGTATTTAAATTTTTGCACCTGCTTTATTCTGGTATCCTGTATGCCTGTATTTGGCATTTTGGGTTGCACCTTTTGCTGATGACCATGCATTCAGTTTTAGTTAAGAATAAAGAATGTGTCTGTAGAAAACAACGTTTTTAATTATTTCAAGATGATATATGTGCATCTCTCTCAAACAGTTTCCAGAATTGTTGAAAAGAGCCAAGTTCATAAAACTTATGAAATGAAATCATAAACTAATACTGCTGGTGTTTTATATGTTCTATGGCTGAATCTGTTTTGTACCAAATCCTTCACAAATAGTATATCAACACAGTTGGGTAGGATCAAATGAAAAAATTGAGAATTTCTACCATAAATATAAAGCACTAAGCAAGAGTTGAACTCACTACAGTAGTAATTCTATGGAAGACTAACTTGCTCAAAATTATTTTAGTGATTTTTGATAGTTTGGTTGATTTTGTTTTGTGGCATATCAACATCTGTGTGTTATTTAATGCTGAAATCTAAATATTTTTGGATGCATTTTTATTTTTTGTGGGGAGATAATGATAGTTTTAGTGATACAAGTATTATTAATTAACCCATAGCTGGGGGTAGAAGAGGTGGTTTCATACCTTTCCCAAAGGTATTTGCATGTAAAGCAATATAAAGAAACCAACTGGAATTGGAGCTCTGTTCTTTGGTTAACAATTTCAAGTTATTATTCATTAAACTACTTGCACATCCAAGCTTACGAAATCTGGTATTTCCAAGTGGTCACTCACCTAGGTAGTGACCAGTTGCCTAACTTTGGTGATCATATATGAAACAGTATTTCAACATGATGCTGTAGTAAGATATTTATTTCTTTATAAGATTATAGTGTCTTTTCTAATTTTTATTTGCTCCAATATTTACTAAATAGTGAATAATAGTAGTAATAGTCTTTGAGAATTTTTTATTACTATTTCAAGAATTAATGATTGTAATTACAAATGAAAGTCACCTATAAATCTGTTAATATTGTAAGGATGCAAAGATTATCTTCTTTAGGTTAAGACAAAAATCATGTGGCAGCTTGCAAGTAATGTCAATCGCTATTAAGCATGCATAGAGACAAGACATGTCAGCTCATGCCAGTTGTGGTGATAGACAGCTAAGGTGTTTGATGTCATCTCAAGCCTACAGTAGTAAAGAGGACAGTAGAGCCTACATTAAAGTTTGGAGAACATACCACTGGCATAACTGTTTTCATTTCAGACATAATAAGTCTAAATTACTCAACCAAACATGCTTGAATGAAAATATACTGCCTAAATAAATATATATATATATAATTTGTAATGGTTTATAAATTCATAGTATCACTACACAAAAATTTTCGTGTTTCAAAGCTGCTATGTGCACTTCTCATCGGGTGATAAGTTGAAATGAAAATTAAATGGTGAAAACGGTTTATTTGTGGTGATATGATGTTTAAGTGAATGTGGGGTGGGAGCTTATTCTGATTTAGTTGGCCGTATTGTAGCCCTAGAGATATAGCTTTGGGTTAGGAGAGGTAGCTTAGTTTAAGACAGGTACCTTATTTATTTTGTTTGGGTAGTTTTTATATTGGGATTTATAGTTTTTGTTAAGGAAGGGTAGACATTTTTTATTTATTTTACTGCAATCTAAGTGTGATTGGAGTGGCGCCGTTAATGGAAACGATGTAAGTAAATGTGGGGTGGAAGTTTAGTATGATTTTAGTCGTCTGTTTGTGGTTCTAGGGATGCCGCTTTGGGGTAGGAGAAGGGTGTGGGGTAGCTTAGTTTTGGACAGGTCACTTTTTCATTTAGTTTAGGTAAATAGCCGAGTTTTATGTCAACACAAAATAAAATCATCGCTGATGGTGGATGTTATTGTGTTACCATCTTAATAACCTCTCTGAAGATGGCTCATGTGAGCCGAAAGCTTAGAACCAAATTAATAAAATAAAAAATTATCCAAATGTTGGAGAATTTTTGTCTTTATTTTCAACTGAAATTAAAGCCAAAATACAACATTTAGAACGGCTCATGATCAAACATAATAGACATTCATTGTCTCTTATATTTAACAGTATATGTTTAGAAAAAAAAACAATATATATATATATATCAAGGCTAGGATGTGGTCTCAAGCTTTGAATGCCAACCTTCCTAGAGATGATGTCATGATAAAAAATCCTCACTGTACTTGGACTACTGTGAGTGTCTGAGTTGGATATTAGAAAAAATATTCAGCCTTGTAAAACCTTGCATCAAATCATTATGACAAATTCTTAGTCAGGCAGAACCCACCTTGATTTGTGAGAGATTAATCCCAGCATGGCCTCAACAAAATAATGGCTGTATGTATATATTTCATTTGGAAAGGAGTTATTTCCACAAACTAGGTTCAACCTTTCGGTATCTTCAGGTGATTTACAATAAGTGATTTTTCTGTTTTTTAAATGCGCCACAGGGATTTTTTACAAATGTGTGACTGGAATTTTCAAACAACTAAAAATTTTCAAATTTAGAGGGAATATGACCTGTGAGTGTTAAGTTTTCCAATCCCACTTTTCATCTATCTCATCATGATGCTGAATATAAGCACACTTTTTGTTTCCATTTTCTTTAAGATTTCCTCATGGTTTACTTGCCACATCCATAGAATTCTCAATATCTTTCTGTAGAATGGCATTTCTCTTGTCCCCAGTTTTCTTTTCATCCTTAGGAATATTTACTATGATATAAGATGATGGACGGCATATAGCAATCTAACACTCTTTTCTTTGTTTTGATTGATAATTTTACTTAGCTTTTGAAATGCATCTTTGAATAGTGCAATGTGTGTGGAGATTTTAGTGTCTCATTTTTAATTTTGTTTATTTACCAAGAAATATATGGATACTATTTAGAATCCTTGCATAATTAAATTTTGTCATTTGTCTGACCTTTTAGAAATTTGTCTTATTGACCTGTTGCTATAGTTACAAGAAAATGTGAAAGTGTTTAATGATCAGACATCATATGACATGAGAAAAATGGTTTCGGATTCATGATGTTCTTGCTGTCAAATATTTTGGGAATTTTCTTAGATCTTTTTTATGTGAAGATTTATGCATCTAAGCCAAATCTAATTCAAGTTCAGAAGGAAGAGAGATTAAGATGTTGTTGAGTTTAACCAAAGTTTCAATCTCCTTAGAAAAGACTGCCTTAAAACTCTGGACTAAAATCCTCAAACTTCCTCTATAACAAGCATTTTTGTTCAGAAAAACTGAAAACAGTTTCCAATAACTTCATTATTATTTCTCCACGTATAAATGCTAGAAAGGCTGTGTAGGACCAAAAGTTTACAAATCTACCATTTGTCCTGCAATGTAATCAATCCTGATTTGATATCTTGACTTCAGACACTTTTTCACCAACATGATATGGCTTCCCTCTGTCTTTTCTACAAATATTTTAATGGCAACTGTTCTGACAAGCTTTTTTTTTGCTGGTGCCTCAACCACGTGAATTTAAGCTTTGTATTAAATTGGTGGATAGCAGGATGTGTGTTGTGGTGCAGCGGATATCAACTCGGAACAACAAATCGGGGAGCCGGGTTGGAATTCCAATTGGATTCCTTGAATTCACTTACTCACAAATAACCTTAGGAATGGTATTATTTTGTCTCTTCCCTCCAGTTATGGGCTAAATTATAGGATAGATTGGGTTCTAAAGCCTTGGTCAGCAACAAGTCTACCGCAGAAAGCAATGGCAACCTACTGCGGGATAATCTTCTGCCCAGTCAGTCATGTCTCTTTCGAGTCATGATCTCTCAAAGTGTGTATCACATATGGCACTTAACTGATTAGATTGGCACCTAGATCTCACTCTTTTAATGTTAAAATAATTAAATATACCTGCCACTTCTACTCTAACCATTTCTTTTTTAACACTTCCCACCTGTGGAACTCCCTTCCATTTACTTGCTTCCCTGTGATAGCTACTATTTCCAAAACTTTAAATGCAGTGTCAAATCTCCTATCTTCTTGAATCAGGTTTATCTTTTATCCTTTCTTCAATTCTCCCTGTACGCAGACTTTTCTCTCACTGTAAACCCCCTGCACACTAGTGGTGGTCCCACCCTGTTTGGAGTGAAATGATAAAAAAAAAAAAACACCTACTTACTATTCAGTCAGAGAAGGAAATTCTTTATATTTTACCTATTTGAATTGACTATCTTTATATGACTGAAACAAATAACCAAGGGATTCTAATGTTTAATGTTTTATCTTATTGTCATGAATTGGTAATACAATTTTTTCGTTACATCTTTGTAATTTCTTTTTTATGCATGAATAAATTTATTCAATCAAAATAAGCTAGATATGATTTAAACCTACTTTTGTCTGAAATGAGAGTTTTAAAAATGACTTATGAATGAAAATAAGTTTTTGTCTGATAAACAATTTTCAATAAATTTATAGAATTTCCAACGACAAGCCAGGGATACTAAAATCAAACAAATAAAGAAATTTAAATACCTTGAAAGTGTTTTAACAGTCAGTCAGCCAGTTAAGTGCCATACTTAATACACACTTGGGTGATCATGTCTTGAAAGAGACGTGACTGAATGGGTTGAAAATTTTCCTGTAGTAGGTTGCCATTACTTTCTGCTGTAGACTGGTTTGCCAAACCAAGGCTATAGAACCCAATCTGCCCTACTATTTGAGTCATAACTGGAGGGAAAAGATGGTTTAATACCTTTTCCAAAAGTATTTGTGCATAAGTGAATTCAACAAATTCAAGGTGTAATTCAAACTTGGATCTCCAATTTCTTATTCTAAGTCAATACCCACTGCTCCAAAATGCATATGCAGTGTTCTAACAAGGGACAGAAAGTGTGGCACTGAGATCTGAAGACATATTGTATGGCCAAGGATGCATTCCAGAAGCTGAGTAGAATAGTGAGTAACAGGAAAAATTTTGCTGGAAACAAAGAGAGTCATCATCATCATCATCATCATCATTTATCTATCACATCCAGATGGTGCATAGGGCAGCAACATTTTGTTGCTGTTTCTGTAACAAACTGTTTTTTATGGGGCAGGGTTGTTAGCCCTGCACCCAACCCACAAACCTGGAGGACCGGTGGACCATTTTTGGTCCTTATGTTTACAGCACCTGTATTCCCAAATGGTCACCCATTTAAGTACTGACCATGCTCGATGTTGTTTAACTTCAATGATCGGACGGGAACCGGTATATTCAACATGATATAGCCATAGACAAAGAAGAGAGTACTGGATTGTTATGTGATGTCTGTTCTTCAATATGGCAGCAAATGATGGACAATCTCATCAAAGATGAAGGAAAGACTTGAAGCAACTGAAATGTGGTTCTACCGAATGATGCTGAGGATACCATGGACCAAACATGTGAGCAATGATGAGGTTTTGGAGAGCATGGAAATGAAAAGGAAACTGATACAAGAAAAGATAGCTGAAGTTTCTAGGACATGTAATGAGGAAGGAGGACTTTGAGAATATGATACTCACAGGGCAGATAGAGGGAAAGAGAGACAGGGGAAGCAATGTGAAATGTATTTGAGCTTGAGTGAATGCATAGCAGAGCAGGGATTGGGAGGGGTAACAAGAGAAAGGTTGACAAGAGTTACAAGTGATAGGAAGATGTGAAGGGCCATGATTGCCTACATCCTGAAGGTATATGGCACATAGAAGAAGAATAGAAAAGGGACTGTTAATAAAGGAAGAGAAAGCAGCTGCAGTCGAAAAAGATGATCTTGTTAGTTCAGTCAACAGGACAAGCATCAGCATTCATCAACAGGTAGGTGAGGTTTAAGTTTACATATTTTCCACTCAGGATTGTCCTATAGTATATTCAGTCAGTCAGTTAAGTGCCATACATGATACACGCTTTGAGCAATCATGACTCGAAAAAGACATGACTGACTGGGCAGAAGATTATCCTGTAGTAGGTTGCCATTGCTTTCTGCAGTAGACTGGTTGCCAGCCAAGGCTAGAGAATCCATTCTGTTCTATTATTTAATCCATAATTGGAGAGAAAAAAACGGATTAATACCTTTTCCAAGGGTATTTGTGCATAAGTGAATGCAAAGAATTGAACTGGAATTCAAACTCAGCTCCCGGATTTGACATTCCAAGTTGATATCCAGATGTGCGTTGTGGTGCAGTGGATATCGACTCAGAACGACAAATCGGGGTGCCGAGTTGGAATTCCAGTTGAATTCCTTGCATTCACTTCTGCACAAATACCCTTGGGAAAAGTATTAATCTGTCTCTTCTCTCCAGTTATGGGTTAAATAATAGGATAGATTGTGTTCTATAGCCTTGACTAGCAACAAGTCTACCATAGAAAGCAATGGCAACCTACTGCGGGATAATCTTCTGCCCAGTCAGTCATGTCTCTTTCGAGACATGATCGCCCAAAGCGTGCATCACGCATGGCACTTAACTTTGAATTTGAACGAGATACTAGATTAGCAACTAGATCACACCCTTTTACTGTGAAACCGATAAAATGCAGCCGTAACTTCTACTCCAACAGTTTCTTTCCTCGCACTTCCCGACTGTGGAATTCTCTTCCACACGATTGCTTCCCCGACGGCTACAATCTCCAGGAGTTTAAATGTAAGGTCAATAGACACCTCCTAACACACTAACCTGCTCCCATTCTATCAAGCACTCTTCCCATCTGCCCAACCCTCATCCTCGCTATCCTTACTCATCTGTCACCTTCCTCCTGATATTCCCTATGTCTAACCACTCCTTCTCTTTACCTTCCCCTATGTAGCCCCATGCGCAATAGTGGCAGTGGAATGCCTTGCTTGGGGTGAGATGATTAAAAAAAAAAAAAAAAAACTGACTGACTGACTGACTGAGTTGATATCCACTACACCACAATGCACATCCTATAGTATAATAGCCTTGTGGGTTATTGTTTCAGTTCATGAAATTGGTAACTCAGTATTTGTGTGTTCACTTCCTTCACATAATTGTGAATTCAATCCTCATAGATTCAAGTTGAGTTCAAAATTCTCATATGGTTACCCTGAGTGAATATCACCTCATAAAAGCTTGAGGTCACAACAACTGAAACATTGTGATATTAACAACAAAGATGAAAATAAATGTTTGCATGTAAATAATGTAAAATGATTGATAGATGTTAAATGCTAAATGTTGGGAGTTCATTGTAATCAAAAGTCAAATTCTCAAAGCAGTCAGTTAAAAAGAGCCATCGGTTAAAAAATATTTTGAACATTTAAAAATACTTAAGAATTATAAACAAGATATATTTGGGTTCAGAAGAAACACTAAAAAATGTTTTTTTATATTGATGGAATTCTAATTTACATAACATAATTTTGATATTCATACTGCAAGCATAAATAATTCTAAATTGTAAAGGTAGCAATTATAATAGCCGATTATTGTGAGATAATCAGTAACTTAATATTAGTATTCCCTTCATATTCATCATATTAATTTAATCAATGATTGTTAGCCAAGGAAATAAATAAGATTATATTGGTTATATTGGTCTTCAATTAAAGAACTTGTATTTATAGTTTTTGCATGTGGCCTGGTAAATATAGAAGTTTTGCTTTTGTTTGCATTTGTTGTTGTTCATATTTAAAATGTAGAGGTACCTTGACATGGTGCAATGGTTAGCAAGCTTGTCTCACTAGATCAATAATGAATGAGTACTTAGTTTGATCCTCACTTAGTGCCCATAATTTTGGCCTTATGCCATATCTAAGCTACACTTAGTAAATTGTCATATTTTGAAAAGTAGATTTCTTTTATGGTTTGTTAAATATTTAATTGAATATTATGTACCTTTCCATCAACCCTTCTTATTGTAAATATACTTTCTAACATGTTTGATCAGGAATTAATAATACCGCACTTAATATTTTGTAAAGGATGCTATGGATAAATTGTCACAATTTTATATTTTAATTTTGCACATGCACATTGTTTTTGATTTTGTCAACTGCATAGTATAGTAGGGTCAGTTGGGCACTGTCTGTAAGAAAAACAGTACCATGACACAATTCGCTTCACCAGAAATTTGGAAATGGTATTCTGTACTGCTTAGCATTCCTGCTGGAAGCTCCAATACAAACATGTCAGTGTGGTTGGGTGTCAATCTGAGGACAACGTAGAGAATTCAGAAAGAGTTGGATGAGTCTAATGATGATTACAAATGTGTTTGGAGTGCTCACTAGAGATGGTGACATTATACCTCCATTCATCCTCTCATAGGACCTCAGAATCATGAAGGCTTACATCAAGTACCTTGAGGAGGTAGTGCTGCTCTGTGTCAAGAGAGTGGCTGATGAAAGATCCTATGCCTGGCAGCAGGACTCTGAACTATACCACACAAGCAGGAGAACCCAGTCATGGCTGTCAGACAATTTCTGCAAACATAGAGCTCATTTCTTTTTAATTTATATAACAATATATCCATCATATCCTGTATATATTTATTGTAATAACACAGCTCTTCCATGCCTTCAACTGTCTTCCCTGTTGCCTTTCTCACACTCTTCTCAAGTTGCCACCATCACAATCACCCTGTTGTCTTTGTCTCACTCTCTTCTCTTCGTTTTATCACACTCTCCACTGTTGCCTTTCTCACACTCTTGACTGTTGCCTTCCAAATACTCTTCTCTGCTGGCAAGTAGTAGTAAGTGTTATAAAGAGAGAAAGAAGAGTAGAGGACTCTTCCTTCTCTCTTTATAACACACTTCTCTGTCACATTTCTAATGCTCTCATCTGTTATTTTTCTCACTCCCTCCTCTTTTGCCTTTCCACTATACTTCTGTTCTGGAAGAGGACCAAGGAATTATAACTTGATCCTAAGAAGTCCCAATGACATAACTGCCTATTCAGGGCCATCAGTTGAAATTCTTATTAAAGCACATGCATGGTTCTTGCTCTGTTAAAACTATCATGAATTTGCATGCATTGTTAAAAATGTGAATAAAAAGTGACCCACACTGACGAGCATGAGGAGGATCTCCAGGGTTTGACCTGTGCTAAACAAGGATTGTTGTGTCAACTACAAATTCTACCCACTCTTCCTTTTCTATTACTCATCATTTAGCATTTCTAGAACTGTACCCAGTTGCCTTTGTCACATTCTTTAATGTTACTTTTCTAAAACTCTCCTCTGTTGACGTTCCACTACACACCTTTTTTCCCTTTCAAGCTCTCATGTGTTGCATTTCTAATACTCAAATCTTTCCATTTATAGCCTTCTTCCTTATTGCCTTTCTCCCATTATCCTATGTTGCCTTTTCAAAGCTCTTCTCTGTTGCCTTTTTCTTGTGCTCTCCTCTATTGAATTTCTATCACTTGCCGTTGCTTTTATAACACAATTCTCTTTTCATTTTCTAACACTCCTCCTTGTTTTATGTATTTCCAGAACTCTTCTGTTGCCTTTTTCTCACGCATCTTTGTTGCTTTTTTTGTACTCACCCTGTTGCCCTTAGCTCACTCTCCTCTGTTGCCTTTCTTATACTCTCTTCTGTAGGTCTTTCACACTATCCTCTGTTGTTTGTCTCATGCTCTCCTCTGTTGTATTTCTAAAACTTTCCTGTTGCCTTCCTCTCACCCATCTTAGTTGCCTTTTTGGCACATTACTGTCTCCTTTTTCAACTATTGATCAAGAATTAAACTCCCATTTCAGTGGTTTTTAAATCATCACCCAATCTGTACTTTTATCTATCTAAATCTAAACTTATTTATAAATGGAACTTTATCTGTGTGTGTGTGTGTGTCCATTACCTATAGACTCTGAAACGGCTGGAACCGATTTTCTTGAAAATTTACACAGTTGTACTATGATCACCTGCGAGTATTCTTAGCTAGGTTTTGTGTCAAGGTACTCCAGATAAATATTGATAATTGATAATTGAAATAATCGGGTTATAGAAGGAGTGGTCTGATTTTAATCAAATTTGATACACTAATAGACAAAGACATAAGAAACGATATTCAGAAGTTTCAAGGTTGCATTTCTTACAATAGTGCAGAAAATCGATAATATATATATATAAAAGGCAAGATGTTTGTGTGTGTGTGTGTGTGTGTGTGTGTGTTTATCTGTCTGTATGTCCTTTATACAAATCCACAATTTTTATTTGATTCTCACCAAACTTCAAAATTTGACTTACATCCATTAATTTTTCTTTCAGTCTACAGTTTCGCTTTAACTGGAAACAACTATTGCTTTTTAGTCTTTCGTGCCAACGTCCAAAGAGTCTGAGCTCCAGGACCATAAATTAGTTTTAAAGCTTTCATTACAACCGAGCAAGGCCGGGCTATATCGCTTGTTAATAATACTTGCAATTACCCTATAATGTATATTAAAGAGCCAATCAATAGTTGGAAAAATTCAGTAAGCAGAAATACAGAACTTTGGAACAAAATGTGACATTATAAAAAAGGGAAACTCAGTGAGCAATAAATTCATATAGCATTAAAAATATACTTTTGACATTCACAAGATTAATTTAAAAAATGTCTATTATTCCTTAATTTTTTCCTCTTTGTTATTAGTATGACATTCTTCTTTTTTTATTTGATGGATCTCTTGAAGACATAGGTGATCATGGCCCTCCACATTCCCCTATCCCTTGTAGCTCTTAACACTTTTTGTTTTGGTATTGCTCCCAAATCCTGCTTTGCCATTTACTTGCTCAAGTCTATCAAGTATGTCAGGCATTGTTTACTCTGTCTCTCTATTCATTCTGCAAGTATTAGTTTCTCCAAGCCCTCCTTCCTCGTTACATGCCCCAGAAACTTCAGCTGTCTCTTCCTGGTGTTAAGTATAAGTTTCCTTTTTGTTTCCATCCTCTTCAAAACCTTGTTGCTCATAGTATCTTCAGCATTCTTCTGTAGAACAACATTTCTGTTTTTGAGTCCCTCCTTCATCTTTGATGAGATTGTCCAGTATTTGCTGCCATATATGAGAAGAGATGTTACGTAACCGTCCATTATTCTATGTTTTTTTTTGTTTCCTATGAAGTTTTTCTGTCTCTCAATACTTTACTCAACTTTTGAAATGCGTTTTGGCCATACCAAAATGTCTTTGGATTTCAGTGTTGCCTTTTCCATCATTATCTTTAATAGTTTTCTTACTTGGAGTTATGTTTCAAGTACAAGTCTCTTAGGCTGATTGACTCATGACCAGTTTCCCAGTACTGATTAGGGGAAGGTTGAGTAACATTTATTTGAGGTCAGAATTGATATTGCAGATGCTTATCAGCAACTAATCACTGAAAATGAAAAAATGCAGAAAAAAAAAGTTCTACAGTGACAAAGATTATGATTCATCATTTCTGAGTCATTGATCTTCTTGTGAACAAAGTAAAATATTTGAACTTAACAAAGAAAATGTATATGAATCTATAATGTGAGAAAGAAAGTTACTTTATTTGTTTTATTTTGGTAACAAGAATAAATGTGAAATGTTTTAGTTAAATTGAAAAATAAATTCTCGAGTTTTTAAAGTAAAATCATGTTCTTGGTTTATCCAAAAGATGTGAAGTGTAAAGTCCAATTATGAACTTGGAAAATGTCTGTAATTTGCTTGCAGGTTATTTTTGGACTCTGAAATGATCCATATTTGAAGTACTATCAATTTAGAATGCATATTGATGTTGGAGCTATAGGAGTCATATAGCAGTAATAATCAAATTGCTATAAAAAACAGAAGTCACATCAAATTAGTAACCATTTATTTTACATCACTTACTTAAAGCAAATTAACAAGTTCCAATTCACTATTTAAGACAGTAATTTGTCAAATTGATTTCCTGCAATTATTAGCAATCTCCAGGATATCTGCTTTGGATAACATTTTCACCAAATTTTGTTTTATATATGATTTTTATTAAGCTTTGGGATTCTTAAGGTCAGTTTTACAGTTTTCACAAACTGAATGCCTTTAGGGCAGTTTTTCCCTTGACATTGCTATTATTACAATTACCTGCTTTAAAAATGATGATGAGAATTGTAATAAAACCTAAACATATGATTCACAAATGTGAATTTATACATTTGTTTCGTTTTTGGAATTTACAACAAAAATATTTAATACTTTTTTGCAGATCTGTTGGTAGGGTTCAAAATATGCCAAATAAAAAGGAGTAAAGCCTCACAAAAGGTCCACCTATCGAGTAAATGCATACATATTCAAATATAGGTGACTAGTATTTACTTAGCCTTAAGCAAGTCCACACTTCCAGAGTTAAATATAAATGACCAATATTTACCAAGATTTGAGCTAAGTAAATGATTGGTCACAAAGCATAGATCCTATTAAAGTTTTTATATAAAACTGAATGTCTACAACATGATTTACACCTTCACACCATATCTTCTCAAATGTTCGTTTTACCTTCTTACTTTTAATTTCATGGATTTTTTTATTTTTTTGAAAAGATGTAAATCTGTAAAAAAGTTGTTTGAAATTAATTATATTAAAATAGTCTGTTTAAATTTATTATTCTTTTCTACAAATTATTTATAGAAACTATCTTACTTGTTGATTATTCTAGGGACTTCCTTACTTTGCTCAATTCAGTAGGAGCAGAAATGGAAGTAATCAGCAGGAATTCTCAGAACTCATAGAAGTTCTGGCTTATCCATATTCTCTCTCTCTTCCTTTTCAGTGACAGATGCCTTCAAGGCCTAGCTTGAAGGACAACTCACAAATTTTGCTGCATAAAAGAAGATATGTAACCTGTCCAGGCAGCTTGACCTGAGATTTCTCATTCTTCATGTGGACAAGTAGAGAAATCTCTTTCAAGTCACCTAATCAAAGGCAAAACTTCTTATAACCCTTGCTTTGAAAGACTCATACCAGTTCTTGTTAACTGGGAAACCAAAGTTCTTCCTGCAAAATACCACTATTTTGCATCCTTTCATTCAACTAGAAGTAACAGCTGTTGAACAGTTACTTCAAAACACTGGTTTTGTTCATTCCACTCTCACTGCTGAGCACACAAACACATACATGAAACTGGAAAAATTCCTAGAGATTAGGGTAAGGGGAATGATTATTGTCACAGAATATAGAATTGTTGAATTAAGTAGAAATTCCAAATGTGACACCAAAATCCAAAGGCACAGTTGAGTAGTGGAAGCAGCATTTCAAAAGCTAAGTAAATATTAAGAAAAGGGAAAATTTCATTAAAAGTCAAAGGGTGCTAAGCTGTTATATAATATTGGTCCTTCTACAGAACTAAGAAAGAATGCCATGGACTAAAAATGTAAATTAAAAGGAAGTTTTAAGGAAAATGGAAACAAAAAGATGCTTATACTTAGAATGAGGTAGTTTCTTGGACAAGAGGGCTTGGAGAATTTGACACTCACAGGACATACTGAAGGCAAAAAGGACAGGGAAATACAGTATAACTTACCTAAATAACTTGTGTAAATGGATAGCAGAACAGGACAGGAATGATGGTGAAAAGATAAATGTTAGTAAGAATTACTAAGAAAGGGAAATTGGGGAGAACCATGATCATTCACATTCACAGTAGATAGAAAATGAAGTAGAAGTGGTTGATTAGAACTAATGTCTTTGGGAAAAGGTATGGTTTCATATCTCTGCCTACTGTTCCATAATCAGATTTCTTGACAAAATTGTAATCAATGAAATGTATTCTATTCAATCATCATCATTTATGTGCCATATCTCTTCAGAGCATGTCTGATCATGACTCTTCACAACTTCTTCTAAACAATGTTTGACTGTTTATGATTACTATCCTATACATTAGCACAAAATTACTTGGTACTTTACTTGCTATTTCTCTCTGTCCTTTCTGCCTACAGTGTATCCTATAAGTGTTTAATTTTTCAAGCGTACTTTTCTCATCAATGTTAACTATCTCTTTTTGTAACCCTATTTTAAGATGGCTGGTATTAGTTTTAAGGAATTTTTAAGATGAGAAGAGATTTCTCTAAAAGTTGGAGAATACAATTATTTTTGTCGGGAAAAGTAGCTGAAGTGTTAGTTTATAATTGCAATACTTGCATTTTGATTCTGTTTTCCTTTTAATAGCATCTACCGCTATTATTTCTTCTTGTTGGTTTCTTTGTGTCTTGTACTCTTCAATCAACTCGCTCTGCTGTATGAATTCAACAGTGGCTTCCAAACTCATATCTTGTAAATATAGTCTTTCCAAAGTTTTAAGTCTTTGTGTTCTATTGACTAAACCTTCCACGGGTCGAAGCTGGATTAATTCGTCCTCTATTGTCATTTTCTTTTGTCCCAGTTCATTAAATTCACAATACCTACTAGTATCTCTTAGTCTACTGAGATATTTCCTAATAGGTTCTCCCGACTCTTGTCTTAGTGCCAGAAACTTGATTCTCTTGCCAATGACTAATCTTTTGGTTGGATAGATTTTAAAATTCTCTTTTTAATTTCTTTATAGTCTAGAGTTTTAATTTCTTCAAGGTAAGTCATTAATGATACTTGTTTAAAGGCTCTACACCCTGCAGTGGCCAAAAATAAATCTGAGTTGTTTTTGGTGTTGTTGTCCTTCAATTTGTTCATCCTGGCCATTGCCTTGAAGCACTTCAGCCAAATTGTAACCTCCTCCAGGTTTTCAAGGTCCAACATAGTTTCATTAGGCGACGCCATTTTGTTATGATGTTGATAATAGCTCGTTTGACATTAATCTTGCAAGTCTATCTCATCTGTTCATAAACTCGGATATGTCACATATATATAGGGGTACGGCTATGCTAATTAACGTTAGCTAGCCAATCCTACTACAGTCAGAAATTATTATTTAACTTTTGATGTTTCATTTTTCATTTAAAAAAAGGTTAGCAAATTTTTCTCACATAGAAAGCAGTCTTTAAGTTGAATTGAAAATATAATTTGAATTTTCCTTTTTTGATGAGTCACTAAATATATCGATAAAGTCTGTGTGTAATGTATCATCCCATTTGAATTTTTTTTCAAAACATATTGTGCAACCTTAATTTAACTTGGCAACTAGGGAGGAATTTGAATTTAAAAACAGGCATTTTCTCATGAGTTTATTTAGTCAGTATTAAGATAACATTGAGTGAGCTTGTGTTTGTGACATTCATAATGACTGAAGTAGTCAGTTAAGTGCCATATGTGATACACGCTTTGGGTGATCATGTCTTGAAAGAAACATGACTGACTGGGTAGAAGATTATCCCACAGTAGGTTGCCATTGCTTTCTGCGGTAGACTGGTTGCTGACCAAGGCTATAGAACCCAATCTGTCCTATTATTTAACCCATAACTGGAGGAAAGAGACGGATTAATACCTTTCCCAAGGGTATTTGTGCGTAAGTTAATGCAAGGAATTCAACTGGAATTCGAACTCAGTTTCAAATTATTGTGTAGCTATGTTACTCTCCATTCTGCAGAAATACATTGTGGGGGTGCTGAAAAAGTCCCTGACTAGGAAGGTGTTCAAAAACAAATTTTGATGTTCGGCGAAATTTTGGGAAGAGGGTTGGGTAAAAAACTTTTCAGCACTCCCTTGTACATATTTAAAATCTGGAGATCATTGTTTCTCATGTAAATAAACTCACAAATTGGCGTTCAAATACCTGGGACGTGTTTTGACAGAGGATGGAAAGTATGACATAGAGATCCAAAGACACATTGGCATGGCCAAAGACGTATTTCAGAAGCTAACCAGAATACTGAAAGACAGGAAAATCTCATTAGAAACAAAAAAAAGAGTGATTGATTGCTATGTGATATCTGTCCTTCTGTATAGAAGTGAATGTTAGACAATCTATCAAGGATGAAGGAGAGGCTTGAGGCTGCAGAAATGTGGTTCTACAGAAGGATGCTGAGGATACCATGGATAAAGTACATGTGCCATGATGAGGTGTTGGAAAGGATGCAAACGAGAAGAAAACTTATACTTAACATCAGGAAGAGACAGATGAGGTTCCTAAGACACGTAAGAAAGCAAAGCATTGAAAATTTAATACTCATAAAACGGATAGAAGGAAAAAGACACAGGGGAAGACAGCTTCAGACCTGTTTGATAGGCTTAAGCAGATGGATGGTTGTGCGAAGTTTGAGAGAGATACCAATAGAAGAAAATATTGAGAACGACAAGAGAGAGAGCCAAGTGAAAGTCCATGATCACCTATGTTCTGAAGGGACACGGCACATGAAGAAGAAGATGTAGTCATTTCCCAAGAACTGATAATGTTGTTTTTTGTCTTAGTTTTCCTGTCTTATATTTTTAAAATCTATGTCACTTGGTTATATGAAAGTCATAGCAGATGTAAAAATGAATATTAGAATCCATCTTATATTTCATTTATCCAATTTATGCCCTAATTCACATTATGAGATGAATGTGTAGGCATTTATGTGTTTTAAGTAGAAATCAATAATTAATACTGGATTTTTAATAAACTATAACATGGAATTTTTATTTTTAATACCAGATTTACCAGTGGGTCTTAATGGGTTAGGGTTAAATTTTGTAAATGCTTGATGTATAAAGAAGAAATATCATAATCAAATTTGACATGGCTCATGGTGAAAAAATCTTTAATTTAGATTTGATTATGATTGACTAAAGATTTAAATTCAAGTTTCTACTTTTATGAATTTGTTTAAAACAGTGCTATATTTTACTTTGTATTGTTTTATTGATAACACTTTTATTTTACCTTTCTCCTAAATAAGACTTGCTTTTGCTTCAATAATATTTTACATTTCTTTACATTTGACTGCTTAATTTGTATTACATTTTTCCCCTATTCTGATCAAACTTTGCAGTTTTATTTTCTTAAACAATAAAGCAAAACCAACTACAAAAAATTTAATTCATTTTATGCATTACTGATTTTGTATATGAAATTATCTCCCTTTAGTCTTTATTCCTATATTTTTCTCTACATTTTTTCCTCCTGAAATAAAACTGTTGGAAATGTCTTTATATTGATTGCTTGGGGACACAAGATGTTAACTAATTCTCCAGTCTTGAAAGAGTAAACATCTTTCCATTGAAAATCTTAAAATCTTCTAAAGACTATTTTGTTTGAGTTGTTAGATTGTATGTAAGACAAGTTGTAACTGTTTTGATCTTAGGAAAATCTTTGAAGCACATTAAAAAATTATAATATTAAATTATAATTAAAAATTATAATGGAAACAGAGTTGTCTTCCCCTACTTTACACACACAGGTTATACAAGCCAATCAAAATCCAGCTTTTGTTGGCACCAAAAAGAAGAAATCTTAAACTCTTTGTCTTTACTGTTTTGATATTCTTTTATAGAGCTGTATTAATCAGTTAAGGTTATATTAAATTCAGTTATAGTTTCCAATCATCCATTTTTTTTTTCTATAAATCTAGTCATTAATGACACTCATGTTTGCTCTTCTTTATTCTCTGTTATATTCTCACACTTGTGTAAATCAAACTAAAATTACAAATGAAATTATAACAGGGATGCTGCAAAGTTCTTGGACAACCCCACTTTTCAAAAGTTGACCAAACATTATGTTCTTTCTTTAAATCTCTTCTCAGTAAGGCTAAGAAAATTTCAGCACCTACTTTTATATAAAAAAATTCAGTACGTTTCATTACATAAACTTTTGACTTAGAGTGAATCTGGGAACAGGGGTTGTCTAAATTTTCAAGTGTCCCAACTCAAACAAAGAAAAACACTGAGTAGACAGTATTTATTTAACAAGGGTAAATGTCACACACAAGCAGATTAAACATCAGACTTGACATTCATGCCCATGGGTAGTGACAAAAATTGTCTATGCTAACAAACTCTGCTACACAAGCATCAAGGTAACCAGTCAACGTTCCTTTTCATGATCTTACCCCAGAGTTGGAATCTCTAGAGGCTAGGCACATTTACTTGTTTGAAGAAAAGAACAACGCTGATCCTAGTACCAAAATGGCCACAGAACAAATATTACTATTTGATCCTTGTTTATACCAGACAAAAAAGGTTATGTATTTCCATTAGTAATGGTGCTAGGCTTAAGCATCTTATTTAAAACTGATCTATTTTCTTCTCTTCTTTCTAAATCTCTTCAAATAGTAATTGACTTATTCCTGTTCTAGAATTACTGGATTGATCTTATTTCCAGGCACTGAAGACACTCTGGTGCCTAAATGCATCTCTCTACATACATACATATATATATATTACGGAAATTAACGAATTTTAACAAAACTTGGTTATAAACCAAGTTCAATCGACAATTTGAAATGAATTGTTTGAACATTATTTTTTTTAAAATTTTTTTTTATTGATAGTCGTATTTAAGTCGATATTCTGTTTTTTCATTAAACAGTATTATATATTTATATCTACCGGCCTGATTATTTACGATAAATTGTTATTATGAAAATGTGTGCCATTTTCGTAATAATTTATCGTAAATAATCAGGCCAGTAGATATAAATATATAATACTGTTTAATTAAAAAACGGAATATCTACTTAAATACGAGTATCGATAAAAAAAAAAATAATAATGTTCAAACAATTCATTTCATATATATATATATATATATATATATATATATATATATTATACAGATTAACTGTCGAGGTAGTGGTTATTGGCAGAGAAAAAACAATTGGTAGGGGAAATAGAACCAGAATGGACATTTAGAATTAGAATGAGACAATTTAAATTTTTTGGGCACATAATGAGGAAAGAGGGCTTGGAAAATTTGACACTCATAAGACATATTGAAGATAAGATGTGGTAGAGAAAAGCAATAAATAACCTACTTAACAAGCTTGTGTAAAATGATTGGTAGTACAGGGATTAGAAGAGATAACAAAAAGACAAGCCTTAGTAAGAGCTACAAATAAAAGGAAGTTGTGGAGAGCCATGATTTCCTCTGTTTTGGATTGATGTAGCATTTAGATCAAGAATTAATTCAAATTCTGACTGAGTCTGTTTTAACTAACTTTGGACCATTACCTTTAGAAAAGAGACACTTCGACATAGTGTGATAGTTAACAAGCTTGTCTCACTAGAATAATTATGACTGAGTAGTAATTGCCCCATACTTTCAACCCTGATGGAAATGTAATGCTACATCTAAGCTACACTTAGAAAATCACTATTACCTTTGTAAAAATAATAAATCTATCTTTTTTATGTATGAATTGAACAAAAGAGTAGACTTGACCTTCTGGCCTAGTGTGACAACCAGCCTAGGAGAAAGAAACCTCTGAATTCAAGTCCCCGTTTGTCTTTTCTTCAAATATTTTTATGGCAGATGCTCTGATAAACTTTTCCTGGTGCCACAGCTACATAGATTTAAACATGCTACTAGATTGGCATCTAGGTCCCACACTATTACTACTGAAATACTTGAATGCAACTTCTAGTCCAAAAGTTTCTTTCCCTTGCACCTCTCACCTTGTGGAACTTTCTTCCGTTTACTTGCTTCTCTGATAACTACAATCTTCAAAAATTTAAATGCAACATCAATCCCCATCTTCTATCTCCTTAAATCCCGTTCATCTTTTGTCCTTTTATCTATCCTCCCTGTACTCAGTCTTTTCTCTTACTTTCACTATCTGTAACCCCTTGTGTACTAGTGACATTACCATCTTGCTTGGGGTGAAACAATTAAAAAAAAATGAAATAATAAAAGAAAATGAACTTCACCTTTCTTTTTCTTACTAAAATGTTCACCTAAATGTTCAAGAGCCTCTCAATCTAGTGGGGTTACTGAATGAGATTGATGTAGAGACATAAGAAGAGGAAGTAAATGATGATTATGAGGATATGAATGATAGATAACAGTTGACTCCAGTCTTGAAGAGTTTCTGATTGTATTTATCAGGGTCATGTTTTCTCAGTAGTCAGTTCCACAAAATAGTTCTTCTTGAGAAGAAGCTACTGGAACTTCTTTTTTACCTATGGATTACAAAAGAAATGCAGATGATTCATCTCTGCATATGTGGTATTATAGGCCATGGATGTAAAGGCATGAACTAGTGGAATTAAGGAATGTATCTCATTTGAACATTTGCCATGGAAATAGCAGTGCAGTAATAACAGACTTGTGATATTTCATCTGTGAGAAAGGAGTTGCTGGGTGAAATATAGTAGGAATAATCAGTCTATTACCCTGGACACACTCATTGTTGCTATGACACTAATGCATTACAGGACTTAAGATTAATTTACAAAGTGCATCAATTATTCAAATACAGGAACATGTATTTAGTTTCTAATATTAAAATATTTCCTTTAGTCTGTGGTCAACAGGAAGTTATCTCTTCAACAACTTAAAACAGAATGACATATTTGCATTTCTGTGCATAAGGATTGACTCAGGTCTTTCAGTTTAAAGACAATTTAAAAGAAATGTACATATATTAACCAATCAGAGAATAAAAATATATTTTTAAAAGTGAGCCTCTTTTGACTTCCAAAAAAAGTATTAGTACCAGTGATTTGGTCTATGCAATTCAAAGGAACCAATTTCAGTGCTTCCCTCAACCAGGTCAGGCATACACTATTAGCTTATCATCCTCTCTCTCTCTCGTGCTGTTTTTATCTATCTATCCTCCTCATTCTTAAAAAAAAAGAATATTTCATAAAGCCAGACATAAAGAAGAAAACACAGGAAACGAACATTTAGCTGAGTGGTTACATCATAGGCGTCAATGACTACAATATTACCGGCTCCAATCATACACTATTATCTTGTAACATTTCAATCTATTACTGTCTTCACACATTCAATAAACTAAACAAAAACTAGACAGGGTTTTCTAGATGGCTCTTTTCCAGGCTGCCCGATTTTGTGTAAGGTCTGGTTGTAATTTCAACTTCCTGAAATCATCTTTGATAAGTTGGGTTCATGTTTTATATAGTCTACCTATCATATGCAATTGAACCATCATGAAAATATTGGTGCGAGTTTTACAGCTGTATGTTCTTACTAACAAGTTTAGGAAATTAGGATCTGAGTGTTTTTTTATTGAGTCACCATCCCTAGGAAGATTACTTACTTCATAGTTTTCTTTAACTTTCTCAATATTTTCACCTTGATTCTGTAACTTTTATTACAGACTAAACAAACCTTATAAGCACAATTACTGTATTGATGTCTGAAATGTACAGAATCTAGTGAATTAGTGGCAAAATGGTGGATGGGACCTTAGCAAAGAGAGAAATACTGCTAAGTACCACATGAAATCAAAGGTTCTGGAGAGCCATGATCGCCTATATCATGAAGGGATGCACAGAGATATCTATCTCATTGTTTTGGACCAGGTTAAGGTCCGAAAAAACAACACAACCACCAAGGTAGAAATAACAAATATACATTAACAAGAAATAACAATACAGAATATGGAAGATGTTAGGATGACTGTCTTCTGGTTTGGAGTGAACTACTACCAATTTGACTCTCTCTCTCTCTCTTCAGAGGTGTAGTATATATAGTGTTAGGAAGAGTTAATTCTGGAGTTACAGGTAAGGACCTATAACAATAATATAAAATTCTGTTAGTCCATCACACCTTCTAAAATAGCCATGCAGTGACCAATCAAAACCAAAATTTTGGGTGAAGTGCAAACATTTAAGGGATATAAAGTACAGTTTGTTTTACTATGGGGCATAAAAACTTCAACAATACTGTGAGGATTTCAACATGCATCAGTTTGTTGCAAAACATTTACTATTAAAAAGAGCTGATTATGTAAATTTATTTTTAAAAGTAGGTGGCTAAAATATGAATTAAAAGATACTATTAGGAAAGGTTCTTTTTATTCTGTCTTGATGGGAATACACACTGATAAAAAATTGACAAAACAATGTCATTGATTTTCTTCTGTAAGTGAAACAAGCATGAATTATTTTCTGCATTAAAAAAATACAGTGTAACCCTGATATAAGAGAGTTGTCTTATATCCGTGTTTCTCTTATATCCGGGTTTGGTCTATTTTATGGGCATTACCACAGGCTCTAATTTGGGACCAGAGAAAATCTCTCTCATATCCGGGTTATACTGTAGTAGCATCGTATAAAAAGTTAATGAGAAGTGTTTACAAACATTTTTGGTGATGTTAAAATCAATATTCAATAATGTCAACCTTAAGATTTCTTTTAAAAATTATTTCAGATTCTATTAACAAGGTTCAGTGATCTTTTTCTCCTGGGGCTGGTTGTTTCCTTATTGGCTTTTCATTTTTAATCTAAGTCTTTGATTATTTTTAACAAACTGATTTAAGAAAGAAAGAAAGAAAAAACTGAGTCAATCTGTTTCATTCTTTCTTTTTATTTGCTTTCTTTGATTTTTTGTTCTTTTTTTGTTTCTTTTGTTTTTCCCTCTTTTTGTTTTCGCTCTAATTTGTTTGCTTTTTTGTGTTTGTATTTCTTTCTGAATATTTCCATTTTTTGCCTTGTGTTGCTCTACTTTTATTTTGTCTGTCTTTGTTGTTGTTTTTTCTTTCTTTTTTATCTCCATTTCAATGATGTATTATTCTTTTGTGTCTTTTTGCTATTTTAATCATTTTCTTTTTACTGTTTTAGTTATCTGTTATATGAATGTTTTCTATTTTCATTCTTTTTCTTTCATTTCCACCTCTTTCTCATTTAATATCACTTGTTAATCTGATTTTTAAAAATATTTTTCATTTTCATTCATTTTCTTTCATTTCCACATCTTTCTCATTTGATATCTCTTGTTTGCCTGAATTTTAAAAATATTTTTTATTTTCATTTTTTTCTTTCATTTCCACCTCTTTCTCATTTGATATCACTTGTTTGTCTGATTTTTAAAAATATTTTTCATTTTCATTCCTTTTCTCTTAGTTTAATTCCTTTCCTTCTCTTTCACTTGTATGCTGAAATGCAATCACCTGGTCTGTTTATTTCAGTAAATTTATCCAAACTAAATCTGAATCTTTTTATCCTTTTCCAATAAATGCACATTCTTAAAAAACAAAGCAAATGAACTGTAAATTGAGGATACAAATTTATTTTCTCACTTGAATCTCTTGGATTTTTTATTTTATGTTTCATACTTTTTTCTTTGTTAAAAACTATTATGAGAAGGGTGCTGAAAAGCTTTTGAACTGACCATCTTACCAGCATCAATGTCCTGATGTTTGGTCATTTAAATACTACTTTTGGAATTTGAGTTTGGTTGAAAACATTTCAGCACTTCATAAAATCAGGAATTGCTTGAGTGAAGGATTTGTGAAAAAAAATATTTAATAGCGGTAAATAAACACTGATATATTTAAACATAGATACAAATTTATCATTCACCACTGAAATTACAGCTTTTGCTCTGATGAACTTAACATGAACTCATTGATGCCCCCTATATATGAATTTACTTGAGCCACAAGATTAGCAACTAGGTCCCACTATTTTACTGTGAAACAAATAAAATGTAAACGCAAATTCTACTCCAGCAGCTTCTTTCCTTGCATTTTCCGCCTGTGGCATGCCCTTTCATTTATTTGCTTCCCCAACAGCTACAATCTCCTAGAATTTAAATGTAAAGTCAATAGTCATCTCCTATCTCACAAACCTGCATCCTCTCCCCCCTCTCTCTCATGCTTCTTTCTCCGTCCACTCCACTCTCATCTGTATTCTCATCCTTCTCTTACCCACTTCCTGACACCCTCTATAACCTGCTACTCTTTCTCATAACTTTCTTCCTATGTAACCTCCTGCACGACTGGCAGCAAAATGCCTTGCTTGGGGCAATATGATTATAAAAAAAAAATAATAAAACAAATATATATTTAATATATAAATATAATATATAAAAACAAACATATATTTAATATAATATATAAAAATAAATATATATTTGATATATATTTATACATTCAAATTACAATTATCACTGCAATATATTTATATTGCAGTGATAATTGTAATTTGAATATTTCTTACCAAATGTTACTTCAGAAACTTAGTAACTTTCTATCCAGAAAGTGTTTTGTCTGTATATTTAGTTAGCATTTAATAGAAAATTATTCTGTATTTCTTATTAACTTTTGACTGGTATTTTTTCATCTTATATCTGTTCTCAATAGAAACGAAGAAAAGAGTTCTAGACTGCTACGTGATGTCAGTTCTTCAATACGGCTGTGAATGCTGGACAATATCATCAAAAATGAGGACAAAACTGGAAGCAGCCGAAATGTGGTTCTACAGAAGGATGCTACGGATATTGTGGACTGAGCATACAAGCAATGACGAGGTGTTAGAAAGAATGGCAACAAAAAGGAAAATTGATGCTGAGCATCAGGAAGAGACAACTGAAGTTCCTGGGACATGCAATGAGGAAGGAGAGCCTGGAGAACCTGATACTGACTGAACGGATAGAAGGAAAGAGAGACAGAGGAAGGCAGCAGATAACATATTTGCAGGGACTGATCAGGTGGATGACGGAACGGGGGTTGCCAGGAGCAACAGGAGCAAACATACTAAGAGCCACAAGGGATAGGGAGACGTGGAGAGCCATGATCGCCTACGTCCTGAAGGGACAGGGCACATAGAAGAAGAAGAATATCTGTTCTACTATTGTAGAATGACAGGTTAAGATCTGTTATAAAGAAACATCAACAAAGATGAAAGAAATGTTAATTAAAAATTAATGATCAGAAACAATGCTCCGTCTAAGGAGTTCAGGCAATTTCAAGTAGTGATAATCTGACTCTTAAATGTTAAGTAAAAAGAATAAATCAGAAATTTTTTTTTTTTTTTTTAATCATTTCACCCCAAGCAAGGCATTCCACTGCCACTATTGCGCTTGGGGCTACATAGGGGGAGGTAAATAGGAAGAGTGGTTAGATATAGGAAATGTCAGCAGGGGGGTGATAGATAGTTGGGTGGATGGGAAGAGTGTTTGAAAGAATGGAAGTTAGTTTGTTAGGAGGTATCTATTGAACTTACATTTAAACTCCTGGAGATTGTAGCCATCAGGGAAGCAGTCATGTGGAAGAGAATTCCACGGTCGGGAAGTGCGAGAAAAGGAACTGTTGGATAAAGTATAATTTTTTATCTTATTCATTCTTTTTAATTCATTTTTATTTTTTTATTTAATGGTTGGAGAATGACAACTCCACAGTTCTATTAAAAAGACAACAGAAATAAGATGAAATAAATACGAGTAAAAAGAAATGAAATATGTTTCACATTAGAAATTTAGACAACTTCAGGTTATGATGATGATGATGATGATGCATAAAAGCAACAAAAATTTTATCAATACTCCATATTTATATCATACATTTTTCATAGGAAAAACTACTGAAAAGTTGTAAGTTTAAAAATGTATTTTTTTGACAGTATTGAGCACTCTAGAAGAAAGGTAGACTTTGAAAAACAGTAGCCACTCTAGCGTGTATGCATCACTCATTCAGTAAAAATGAATTTGAGCACTCTAGCTATTGGGTGCGTGATATGATATGCGCTAAAAAAATGGTAGACTGCCTTCTTCCACCGAACGCCCCATGGCCCAGGGGTAGAGTCGCCTGACTGACACCAAATCGGTCGGGTTTCAAGCCTGGGTTGTGTAGCAATTGGAGTCTAATCGTACTGATGAGCTGTGATACAGTGAAACAGATCTGTCTGTGGATGACAATAAATATATATATATATATATATATATATATATATATATATATACTTGATATTTCAGACCAGCCTCGGCCTTTCATCAGAAACAAATGATTTTAAATTTTAAAGTAGGAACGTTCGTCATGAGGAGTGTCTTTCACAAGATATTTACATCACGTGACGTAGAAAGCGATAGAGTTTTTGAATATTTAAAAAAAAACGTAAACCTAACTGTAATAATACTTTAAAATGTTGTTTTAAAGAAAAATTTTTTAAGTGTATCTAAAAAATATTTAACTATTGAAATATTTATAAAGATTCAAAATACCTAAGTCCCTAGTTAACCCTAGCCTATATGTATTTAATTTTAAAATCCAGTATTTTAAAATACATTTTTCATATAGATTCATCAGTACACTTTTCATATAGATTCAGAATCTATCTTACACTTTCATAAGTCTACCATTCATTCATGCATCTAATTTTGCTGCTATGTCTGGTCTGGTGCTTCTGCTATGTATTTAAAGATTCTTGATAAAATACAAAGAATCTGCAATGTATTTAGTCCTAACCTGGCATCACAGCTTCAGTCACTTTCCCACCACCATAATATAACTTCTCTGTGCCTTTTCTATAAACATTTTTTATGGTAATTGTTCTGATAAGTTTTTCTCTTTGGTACCTAGACTTTATGAATTTAAGTGCAGTACTAGATTTGCAGCAAGCTCTCATCCTTTAAACTGTTGAAATGGTTAGATGTATGCTGTAAGTTTTATGCTAACAGTTCTTTCTCTCAGACTTCATGCTTAGGAAACTCTCTTCCATCTTCTTGCTCTCCTGTCAACTTTGATCTTGATAAATTTAAATACAATGTCAATCATTATCTCCTGTTCTTTAAATGTTCTCTCTCTTAAATAATGTTTTCTTTTAATCATATTCTTCCACACTCAGTGACCCCTTTCATCTTAGTGGCTTTATTGCCTTGCTTGGAGTAAAATGATTTTAAAACGTTTTGTTATTTTTAACATTTCATTTGACAGTCTTCTAACTTCCTTAAGTTTTTATTGTCTTCAGTATTGGCTAATATGTCTTCACAACAACAATGAATAAAGATACTCAACCCCAAAAATGTATGGAATCATGACACTACTTCAAAATATAGTTAATACATTATAATTACCAATTAGTAATGTGCTTGTATGCAAAAGATACGAGATGCTTGCATAGCATAATGGTTATTGACACAGTGAAATGACTTGGCTGTTCGAATTTCAGTTGAGGCCCTAGCGTTCACTTTCACACAGGTACAATTGAGAAAGATTTGAATTCATCTCTTCTTGCAGCTGGAGATTAACAGCTGGGCAACCTGGGTTCTCTAGCATATGTTGGCAACCAATCTAAGAGAAGAACAAAGTAATTCAAAATCAGTTGGATGTTGAGATATCACCTCAACCTTGTAAATAACTACTTGTAATGAAAATCGCAACAGCAATACCTAGTATGGTGAGGGGACTTTACAGGGTTAGCATAATATAATGTGTATAAATTAGACCCTCTGTTTTTTATAATAGCACTACAAATGTGGATGTGCGTTGTGGTGCAGTCGATATCGGCTCGGAACAAGAAATTGGAGAGCAGAGTTTGAATTCCAGTTGAATTCATTGCATTCACTTACGCGCAAATACCCTTGGGAAAGGTATTAATCCATCTCTTCCTTCCAGTTATGGGTTAAATAACAGGACAGATTGGGTTCTATAGGCTTGGTTGGCAACCAGTCTAATGCAGAACGCAATGGCAACCTACTGCGGGATAATCTTCTGCCCAGTCAGTCATGTTTCTTTCGAGACATGATCGCCCAAGTGTGTTTCATGTATGGCACTTAACTGACTGACTAAAAATTATCTGATTTGTCCGTATATACTGTTCAGAGACCAGCATCCTATTCATAATACCAATATAATCTATGAACTTGGAACTTTACTCCCATCATGTCATTTTGTTGGACCATGTCATGTAAGCCTTGAAAGAGTGTAATCATTTTTGCGTTACCTGAAAACTTCACTAACACAGGCTTGAGAATTGGATCATGCACATGCAACAGTCATGGAAAACTCTTCTAAATTATTGCTTGTGAAACCCAATCATGAATATTCTGTTACATTTCTAGCTTGACAATACACATCTTACCAGTTAATGTAGTATCTTACGTCATTAGATCTATTACATTAATTTAGATAAAAGCTTTTTGTTTTTAAATATATAAATATTTTTCTTTTTAAAATGCCATGACTAACACTACAGAATCACAAATAACTGTGCAAGATAACAGAAACCACATCATATGACAACATTCAACAGCAGCAACAGCTAATTTGTAATTAAAAGGGAAAATAATGACATAATCAAGACATTGTCTTTCCACACTACTTCAAGCAAAAGGTTAGAAAGGAAACCCACATCAGGACTGAAAACAGTGAGAACTTGAGAAACCTATTTTCTTGAAAAATTGTTTTAAGAGAAATATTTTATAAATTTTAACTGAAAATAATACTGGCTTCTCAGTCAATGAATATCTAATGTTTCCTTATAATGAAACAGCTAATATTACCATTCCTTGAAGATGTAAGTGATAGTCACACTTCCTTTATTTTATTATTTGTGAATGCCAAGTCCACTCCGTGAATGGTGATAGGTAAGGATTTAAATGTCATTTAGGGGACATATTTTTGTTTATTGTATGTCCTATTTGATAATTTATTTTTCAACAAATGGTTCGACAACTATAGGTTGGGAAAATTAGAAGTCAAATTAATGAAGGCCATTACCATAACCAATGTGTTGAAATCTAGAGAAAAGTGAAAAATCATTCTAACATCATACAATTGAAACCTAAACAGAAAAAATAACCTGGTCCTGAAAACACTTCAAGTCATATTTCAACTTTTATATAGAACATACAATCATATACATGGGTACATTGCAAAGTCTGTCTTCAAATGTAAACATTAATGAATCTAATGATGAGGAAGTAAAGAAAGCTAAAAACAAGCTAAAGTATAATAAGGCAACACAATAAAAACTGAATTTTTAAAAGAAGAATAAACACTCTGAATTTAAAAACAAGCTTTTAAATTTCATGAAGGAAGTCTAGAATCAGAGGCAAAAAGTGGGGTTTATTACATATTAATACACGATAGAAACAAAATGTACTTCTCAAGATCTTCATATGTAAGTAATATCTCATCTAGATTTATTATAGTGAAAGCTCTAATAAACATTCTTAAAACTTTAGGATGTGGAATTAGCAAATCTTCAAATACTTTGTTGTGTGAATCAGTTATAACAAATTTAGTATAAGAAATAAAGAAACTGAATATGAAATAACTTGCACTAGTGATAATGTTACCCAACTACACAGTGTGCTACGAAACAAAATATTAATTTAAAAACTTGAGTCATGTCCAAAAAAGCCTCATCAGACTGAAATTTTCATATAGATATCTTACTTGGCATCAAACTAATTTGAAAATATCTAAATTATCATCTATATACAACCACTTTTTCAGATTGATGGTTAAAAATGTCTTTGAGCAAATGATACATTTAGTTCTTAGTGTTGGCCATTCTTCAAAGATCATGGAATTGCATTACAGAATTATAAATAATGAACTGTAACAAATAACAGAAACCAAATCACTTAAGGACTTTCAACAGTAGCAAGAGCTAAAATGGATAGCACCTGTAACATAGATAAAATAACAACATAACCAAGATATTGAATTCCCTTTCTCACTGGCGATGTGACAAGCCTCTAAATGATCTATGGCATGTGTTCTGACAAACTACATTCCTTAATCCCACCATCCATGATGCTTACAATTGGGACTTGCCATACCACGCCACATACACGAGTGAATCATCACTATACCCCTTTGCATTCCAACAAAATGAAGCAAAGATAATAGTCATTGTTTCAAATGGACAGCTTCTTTCAAAGAACTGCTGTTTTGGGAAACAGAATTTTGGTTAGATGTTTTCCAAATTACTACAATCTTGACCTCTTCAAGTCATTATCTTTCCAGTATAAACACAAGAATGTCATTTCATACCTTTTTTTATGCTTATACAATACTGCAGAGTAACCATCTACCTTGAGTTGCTCTTGAGCATTGCATTAAGTGAAAATTAGTATTGAAAAAAAAAACAGTATTTAAACCAGTATCCACATCATTGTTGTTTTTAACATAATATTTTGAAGAATATGTTATTTGGCTCTTTTTAGATAGATATTTGTTATAGAGTAGGACTCAGCATACTTCCTGCTCTCCCCTACTATTGTGATAATGGACTGCTCCTATTTATAGATAAGAGTAGGAATTGAATATTATCTTATTTATTCATGCATTTCTGTTGGTAGCTGATCTCAAAAATTAAAAACTCAGTAAATTTTTTATCCCATCAAGATGAATGGCTGTACTCTCAAACTTAAAACCCTACTTTTTTGACATTAAATGACCCACACAGGTTGACATGCCATTAAACAAAACTCAAACTCTATCATTTATATCTTGTGAGGGAAGACATTTTTCACTTTGCAGCTTGTTTATCACAAATCCAGTGTTGCAAGCTTATTACTATTCTATCATTATTGCAAATGTTCAGATGTTTTGCTAGTATAGACTTCTGCTGCTAGGACACACCCTGCTACTTCCATAGAGTTGAATCATCCTTATTTCTTCTATATTCCAAAAGAAAGATGAAAGTTCTACTCAGACAGCTTTTTCTCCAAGTACTGCTACTTTGTTGAAAAGACGTCTGTATGGATGATCCTCTGATTACTACAATTTTAACCTCTTTAAGCCAAGAATCAATCATTCACTATCCTCTTTATCTTCATAATTTTCACCTCTTGCTTCATTCCATTTTAACAATAATCCACTACATTAAGTGGTTCTTAAACATGGTATTAGGTGAACTTTAGAAAAAGAAAATATTATTTTAAAAATAACAGATTAATTTTACTTCACCTTTCTGTAGATAATGTCATGTTTTAATCAAGATTCAAAATTAAATTTCTATGCCACTTAATATTGTTCATTATGAAAAATAAATAAATATGGCATTTTGATAAATAAATATGGCATTTTGATAATTAGCATGCACCCACAAAAAGATATATTTTTAATATTAATTTTAAAGAAACAACCTTTATTTTGCTATTTCCTTTTTTTCTTTTCATGGCATATTTAAAATTAAAAGAGTTTTATATAAAATGCATAAATCATTATTTAAAAAGTTAAAGATTAACCCAGAAATTATTCCATTTGGCAAATGTCAAGTAACTTTGCTTGATTTGAATTTAGTTGTACAGAGATATGAAAAATTCACTTTTATTTACACTAAGATTTAATGATTTAAACAATTTTAGAAAATTTTAGTGTTCGAAGGAAGAATTATTATTTCTCAAGATACAAACAGAAAGCTTCTATTGACTGTTATTTAATATCAGTCCACCTATATGTCAGCGAATGTGAGAGAATCTCATTACAGGTGAAGAAGACTTAAAGCAACAGAAATGTGGTTCTACAAAAGAATGCTGAAGATATCGTCAACCGAACATGTGAGCAAGGACAAAGTTTTAGAGAAAATGGAACCCAAAAGGACACTTATATTTTTTTAATAATTTTAAGCAAGGCAACAGTGCCACTAGAATGCAGGGGGTGGTTACTGGGTGTGAAAGAGAATGAGAAAACTTTAGTAAGAAGTGAAGAAAGAAACAGGGTTCAAGAAAACATGACAATTGACAATGCATTTAAATTTTTGAAGATTGTAGATAACAAGGAAGCAAGAAATCCACAAGTAAGAAGTTTAAGAAAAGAAACTGTTAAGATAAAAGAGATGGTTGCATCTATATAGTTCAACAGTAAAATGGTGAGACCTAATTGCCAATCTAGTAGCACACTTAAATTCATGCAGTCAAGGCATGAAAGAAAAAAGCCCATTAGAACAATTGCCTTGAAAATATTTGTAGAAAAGATAGAGGGAAGCCATGTGATGTCAGATCAGGATTGATTATATTAGAAAATGATAACTGAAATTTCTAGGACACAATGAGGAAAAGGTCTGGAAAATTTAACACTCATAGGACATGTTGAAGGCAATAAGGATAAAGGAAAACATAAAATAACCTGTCTAATGAGCTTGTGTAAATGGTTATCAGAACAAGGATTAAGATCGAAACTTATTTATAAATGGAACTTTGTCTGTTTGTATCTGTTACCTATAGACTCCGAAATGGCTGAACTGATTTTCTTGAAAATTTACACAGTTGTACTATAAGTGTCTGCGAGTGTTCTTAGCTAGGTTTTATGTCGAGGTACCCCCGATACATATCAAAAATCGATAATCAAAAAAATCGGATCATAGAAAGAGTAGTCCGATTTTAATCAAATTTGATACACTCATAGACAAGGACATAAAAAACGATATTCAGAAGTTTCAAGGTTGCAGTTCTTACAATAGTGCAGAAAATTGATAATATATATATATATATATAAAAGATAAGATGTTTGTGTGTGTATGTGTGTGTGTGTGTGTGTCTGTTTATCTGTCTGTATGTCCTTTATACAAATCCACAATTTTTATCTGATTTTCACCAAACTTCACACAAATATTCTTTAGGCTGAGTCTGAGCTCCAGGACCATGGATTAGTTTTAAAGCTTTCATTACACTCGAGCAACACCGAGCTATACTGCTAGTAACAAATAGACAAACATTGCTAAGATCTACAAGAGATGGGAAGTTGTAAAGAACTATGATCACCTATGTCCTGAGAGACACAGAACATAGAAAAAGAAGAAAATATGTTTTCGAGATGCAAAAATGATTTGATTAGAATGTATGAACATTACTGAAAAATAAAAGAAGACAGTCCATATAAAATTTACTGCTGTAGAAGGTGACTGCCTGATAAAATGTAATGGTGATGAAAAACGAAAAAAAAAATTTGACTTGTCTTACGGACTCAAAACTCAAGCATGCAAAGAACTGTTTTTTTGTACAACTGAACTTACAAAAGTAAAAACTGAAATTATTTTCAGAAAAAAGTTAAAGCTTCAAAAAAAGATCAAAAGTATAGAAATTCTAGTATGGGTTTGAAAAAGAAAAGCAAAAATACTATGAAAAGTTCTTAAAATTCCAAGAAATATCAATGCCATTTTGTTTCTTACAGTTTGCAGAAGAAATTTCTAGTGAAGAAATGATTCAGTATGGTAACAATGACAATGAATATAATTTCCATAACAGTATCTGATTTTCTTCTGTATCCAAAGATATATGAAATTATTTTTACTCATAGAATGGGAAATAGTTTTTGTATATAATATGCAGAAATAACAAGACAATATAAATAAATAACATTCATCTTGAAATATTCAAATCTCTAAAGAAAATGTATTTTCGTTTGTGAATATTTCAGTAAGCAATCTGAATGTAATAACAAAAATGCAGCCAGCATTTCAATACAATTTTTCTTTACAAAATATGCAAATACAAGCAAGGACACATTGATGCTTTTCTCTGACAAAAAAGAAACACAAAAAATCTAAACAATGTCTGCTTGAGCAAGCAAACATAGCAGTAATAATAAGAACAAGAACAGTAAAAATTTCTAATTTCTCAACAATATCACATACATATCAGTATATACTAAGTAGAAATATATAATATTGAAGGAGAAAAATAGAAAACTGTAAATTTATATTAATAGATGAAATAGCAAAACAAAACTACATCAACAATAGAATGTTTTCAATTAATGGTGATGATCTATCAAATTTGTGAAATAATTAATGTACAAAGACATGGGCAATGAAAATGCAAAATATATGATATGTCAACATTAATTAGAGGTTTGGTCTTTTCCTTAAAAGCATAAAGAAATTTAAGAAACTAAATTCTATAAAAGACATTTCCACCAATTTTATTTAGATTATTTGCTTAAACATACAATCTATATCATAATGATGAAATTTCTGTTTATCAATGTATTTGTTTATTTGTTACCATAACAGTAAAAATGGCACATTAGAGTGAGATTTTTTGCTTGGGCAATACTATCAGAATATGCTAATTTGAAGAATAAAGTCATTTTACTCCAATTTACAACTTTATATAGGGTCTTGTTGACACTCACCATGATAACACTAATTCAATTTTTGTATGTTGGTTAAAAAGAATGGAGATACATTATTGATATTAAAAGAAGAAAAAATGAAACTAATTGGAATCAATTGCAGCGTGAAAAAAAAAAAAACTTACCTAATGGATGTTCATGCATAAAAGAATCTCGTTGGGAAACCATATTGTTTTATGTAGACAAAGTGCCACAAATTCACAGCTACCACAAGATTTGAGGAGGTATAAATATGGCTGCTAAGTAGAACCCGGGAGTGTGTTTCTCGTGTGTTAGACTACTTACCCACACTTTCTTTGGGAAGAACTCTTGCTACGTTTTCAAGTTTTAGATTACTAATCTCCACTTTATTTGGGAAGAATTTTTGTGCGTTTGAGATTACTGATCTACACTTCGTTTGGAAAGAACTCTTGCTGCGTTTTTCAAATTTGAGATAACTAGTCAACACTCTTTTTGTGAAGAACTATTTTGCATTTTCAAGTTCGAGATTACTCAACTACACTAATTGCTGCATAAAATAATACCTTTTTGTAAAAACCAATAATTTTTTGCACATTTTGATATCGAACTAATATTTAACTGCTAAGTACAGAGTAGTCTCCCCTTATATATTTTTAACTTTTATTTGCAAATAATTATAATAGTGACTTAATGCCAATAGCTCATGGCTGTCTTTGGCAGTTTTTAAGTGGGTCTGTTTAAAAAAATTCAAAAGAATCCTGCATAAAACTGTCATATAATCTCAATCTTTAGACATGAACTGAAATTCAGTTCATATAAGCATGAAAAATTGATTATTAAATTATAATTATGTATAATGAAATAGTAGAAATTATTTATTAATGGTAATGGTAAGATTAACTGTTTCCATACAAAAGAAATTTGACATTTATTGACTGAAGAATTTAGTTTTTACTGTTGGTTGAAATTTATAAAATCTTTCTCTTCAAACAGTTTTTGAGGAAAATAGATTTCTCAAGTTCACTGTCATAGCTTTTTCTGGAATTGATGGGAGTTTCCTTCCTAATCTTTTGCTTACAGTAGCATGGAAAGTCAACATTTTGATTATATCATTATTTTCTTTTTGCGTAACATCTGCTATTCATGCAGCTGCTGGAAGTTCTCAAGTATTTTAGTTTCTGTTATTTGATACAGTCATTTATTTGTGATTCTGTAACACCATTCTTGAATATCTGAATAAGTATAGTCCTCTCTAAAAACTAAACAAGGTTTATTTGAAACAATTTTTAATCGTTGATCCAAGAAAGCAATTGTACATAGATGATTTTGACACTTCTTAAGGAGTTAGGCAACATGCATGACATCAATGTGTAGATTTAATAAGGCTATTTCAGAACATGACTCAAATTCTTTAGTATCAGCTTTTTTGACTTGTGGAATTATCTTCTGTCTTCTTGCTTTCCAGGCAACTTTGTTCTTCAAAAATGTAAATGCAATGTCAATTGTTATCTTTCATTTTCTTAATTCCTGTTCTTTTATTGTCTTCTCTCCTTAATATTTCTCTTTTTCTCTTATTCTTTCACACTCAGTAACCCCCCTTGCATCTTAGTGGCTTTATTGCCAAGGTTTGAGATGAAGTGATTTAAATAAATGCGTGAAAGATATGTTTAAGATTAAAGAAAGTATATTATTAATAATTACTGTCATTATTTTATGTTATTATCATTTGTATTTTGGATATATTTTTATTGGGCAGTTAATGAAAATTAAACATTTGGTATCTTTATATATTAAAAAAAAAAAATTACTTGACCCAAAGCTAATAATGCCACTAAGATGCAATTGGTTACTGGGAGTGAGAGAGAATGAGGACTTTAGAAGGAAATGGTGGTTGTTTTGTTTTTATGGCACATCAACCTTGGCAGGTCATTTATTACCAACTAAATTCTTTATTTATTTATTGCTGGAAATACCTTTTTTCTTTCAACAATTTATTGTTGTTTTTATATAAGCGTTGTGTCTAGTAATACTTTTTTCTTTTCGAGTATCAAGATTCATTGCGATTTTTTTTTTTTTTTTTTTTTTTAAGGGCAGAGTCCCCAAGTCCTACCCTTGTTATTTAACCCATAACTGGAGGGAAGGGATAATATCTTTCCCAAGGGTACCAGTGATTAAGTGAACGCAGGGTATTCAACTGGAATTCGAACTCGGCTCACCGATTTCTCTTTCTGAGCTGATATCCACTGCACCACAACACACATCTGTCACTAAACACTTACAGCACCTGGTATTCCCAAGTGGTCACCCATCTAAGTACTGACCAGGCTCAACATTGCTTAACTTTGGTGATCAAGAGAGAACCGGTGTATTCAACATGATATGGCTGTAAGCCAGAAGGAAATGGAAACCCAATTCTAAACAGGAAACAAGTTGTAAACCTCTACTCCTATTTAAAAGAGCAAGGAGAAGTTGGAACTGGATGATAGGTGAACATAGCTACACCTAAATTTCTAATAAGCAACATTGATCTATTCAAAATCATATATTACAATTAGAATATAGATTTTTTTTTGTATTTATACATTTCTGATTCTTAAATAATCATCATCTCTTATTGATATAACAAGTTTTCTAGTGAAATCAGTTTTAAAAGTATACAAATTTGAATTTTTCTAAATAAAGTTTCTTTTGGAGAATTTTTTTCTAAGCAGTTTAAATAAATATTTTTTTAGTTTAAGGGTCAAGGAATACTTTACATTCTTGTTTCTAAACAACAGCAGTCAAATTGAGTAATTTAATGTTAAGATGCCCAATAAATTTTTGTGAAGGGAAACATTCTGATGTTTAGTCTAAGAGCTTCATGGCTTAGTTGAGAAAATTTTTGTAGGGCTTCACATTCACTGTCAACATCTGTAAGAAGGAAATCTATAAAATTTCCTAGCAAAGATAGCATTCTTTTACATACTACAAGAAATACAAGGCTCAAGAGTCATTCAAGGTAGTGGATTACTGTTAAAATGCTCATGATAAATAAGGTGTATGAAATGAATGACAGAGGAAGTGGTAGGAACTGCCCATTAAAAGAATAAGGAGAATAGATAGTAACTTGAAAAGGTTAGGATTGTAGTGCTCAATGAAGTATCCATGTGGGAGTTTATTTCACAAAGTAGCAGTTCTTGGGAAAAAATCTGGGACATGGAGGAAATGGGGGGGATTCTTCTGTAGAAGTAGCATGGTGTGTCATCGTAATATAGGTCTGAATTGATGCAACCAAAGTATGGAGTGCTCATTTGAACATTTGTCAGTGAAATTGCAACATGCTTGTGACATTGCATCTGTTGAATATGACTGCAGAGTAAATAAATCTGTAAGACTAGAGAAAATGGCTTTCCTCCTGGATGAAAATGGAGTCAGATGTGTCTTGCCTGTAAAATATTCTCAAAATGAAAATGGAGGCTTTCCAAGTTGTATATTTAAGAAAAGATAAATCTCAGATTTGGATATCTTCTCAAGACTTTTTTTCCACCGATGCAAATCTGACCTGTCACTCAATCTATAAAAAGTGCTTAATGAGACAACATAGCAGTGTAACTATGGTAGCAAACAGGGTACAGGTGTTGTTGAATTTTTGGATTTACAGGAAGAAAACAATTTAGGGAACTTTATTACAGGCAAGAAGAAACTGACTACAAATTCTTTCCTCATAAGACTGTATAAATAATTTTGAATTTCTGTATGCTGAAAAGTAGGGATTGGGCAGCTTCAGCCTACATAAGGCAAAGGTAATCCATTTTTTATTTATTCTGACTCTTGGGAATATAAAGAATGGCAGCAAGAGTCAGGTACTTTTTGGGAGAAATAGAATGAGCCAAACATTTTTCCAGCATTTTTAGCAATTTTTACATTTTATATATGAGTTTCACTTGAGGCCTAGAGTGAACTTGAGATCTAATAGACATTTTATGCATGGAACCTCATTAAGAATGTAACCATTAATGATGAGTGAAGAAAACTCAGTATCTGATTGATGATGATGATGATGATGATAAAAGGAAAGCAAGAAGAAAGGAATAAACAATAAAAAGACAATATATAATCATCAGAAACAGAGGCTGCCAAAGGTATGAGCTTTGAAATGGAGACATAAGAATCAAAGAGAGATAGAAATTTAACTATAAAGAGGCTTTCCAGAAATTAAGCAAAGTATTAAGGATTATTTCATTCAAATCAAAGAAATGAGTGCTGAATTGATATGTCATATCTATCTATCTATCTATCTATCTATCTATCTTAACCCTAAAAAGTGAGTAATCCCCAAAACAGAGATTGGGAATAATAGTATATCAACAAATACAAGACTTGCATGCTGCATGAAGTAGATACACTGCTAGTAAGTATAATCACTCTACTCTTCCTTCTACTCCAATAATGTCCACATATTTAAAAAGATAAGAACATACCATTACTGTATATAGGTAGGTAGACAATGCTATCTATCCATAACAATGAATGCTGGACAATTTCCCTACAGATGAAGAAGAGACTTAAAGTAACAGAGAGGTGGTTTTAAAGATGGATGCTGAAAATACCATGAACAAGGCATGTGATCAATGAAAAAGTTTTGAGAATTAGAAATGACTTCATTCTTAAAATCAGAAACAGACAGTTGAAATTTATGTGAAGCATAATGAGGATAGAAGGTTTGGAAAATGAAAATACATCACAGGATGTATTGAGGGAAGAAGGGGTAAAGGAAAATGTGAGTAACTTACCTAATGATTTGGCATGAACAGAGTAGGGACAAAGAAGGATTATAAACATTCAAATCTTCTTCAGAGTTACAAAGGATAGGAAACCTTCATTGCTCATGTCATGCATGGATACGAGACATAAATGATATTAGAAATTTAGACAAGGGCAGAACCTCTTTAGTCATGGTATGGATTGGGAATAATAATGTCATTTGGTTAAAACTTGGTCATGTTTACAGTACAATGTTTAACAATATGATTTTGCAAGCCAATTATGTGTGCCAGAGTTAAGTCTTTTTTTATTTTTTACCGTACAAGGTCCAAGAGCCACTTAAGGTAGAGGGCTACAGAATAAGAGGCAGAGTTTATACAAATGTATGGGGAAGATAACAGTTAAATCTAGACTAGACGGATTGGGAATAATAATGTCATTTGGTTAAAACTTGGTCATGTTTACAGTACAATGTTTAACAATATGATTTTGCAAGCCAATTATGTGTGCCAGAGTGAAGTCTTTTTTTATTTTTTACCGTACAAGGTCCAAGAGCCACTTAAGGTAGAGGGCTACAGAATAAGAGGCAGAGTTTATACAAATGTATGGAGAAGATAACAGTTAAATCTAGACTTGAACAGGTTAAGGTTGTAATGATTGGGGAAGTATCCTCCTGGGTGTCAGTTCCACAAAGCAGCAGTTTGTGGGAAGAGGCTGCTTAAGTGGAACTTACATCTCACTAATGGAATATGACGAGAAGGTGATGGTTTGTTACAATGTGCATAGCAAAGTGGGTCTTAGCCATGATGGCCAGACCTAATGGAACTAAGAAATGTAGTTTATCTGAAACTTTATCTGGATATGATAGTGGCTTCCTATGTTTTGTCTGTGGAAGAAAGAGGGTGCATTGTAGAAAATAATTTGCCACTCACAAGGATGCAGAAGCACTTTTGGACTCTTTCAAGACTGAACTAGGCAGCTCCTGCCTGTATATTACAATAGGACTTTATTTTTGGCTTAATCTGGCTCTTGTAAAAATAGAGAACAGCAGGAGGAGTCAGGTATTCACTGGAGTGCTACTATTCTTCTATGTGACGTGTCCCTTCAGAATGTAGGTGATCATGGCCTTCCACATCTCCCTATCCTTTGTAGCTCTTATCACCCTTTCTCTTGTTACCTCTCCCAAACCCTACTCTGCCATCCATTTGCTCAAGCTCATCAAATATGTCACGTTAATTTCCTGTGTTTCTTTTTCTCTCTGTCTGTTCTGTGAGTATCAGATTCTCCGAACCCTCCTTCCTCATTATATGTCCCTGTTACTTCAGCTGTTTTTTCCTGATGTTAAGTATCAGTTTCCTTTTCATTTCCATCCTCTCCAAAACACCATCATTGCTCACATATTCAGTCCATGGTAGCCTCAGCATCCTTCTGTAGAACTACGTTTTGGTTGCTTCAAGTCTTTACTTTATCTTTGATGAGATTGTCCCGCATTTGCAGCTATACTGAAGAACAGACATTACATAACAGTCAAGTAGTCTCTTCTTTGTTTCCAGCAAAATTTTTACATCTCTCAATACTCTACTCAGCTTTGGCCATGCCAATAGACCTTTAGATCTCAGTGTTGTACTTTCTGTCCTCTGTTAGAACATTTCCAAGGTATTTGAATTTCTTTACTTGTTTGATGTTAGGGTCCCCAGCCTGTAGGTGGCACTTTGGGCTCCTTTTTTTTTACTGATGACCAGGCATTCAGTTTTCTTGTAGTTTATATTTCTTTCCAATTTCTTTAGCTCCCTTCTGTAGGTTTTGTAATTTCTTTTTTGCATCTGATATCAGCACTGTATCATCTGCATATCTTATATTTTTCAGATTGTTGCTGCTAATGACAAATTCTTTCAGAATTGACTCACTGTATGAGTTGAATAGATCTGGTAAGAAGACACATCCTTGTCTTACACTCCTTTCTATCTTTGTATATCTGCTGAACTCATTTCCTGTCCGTATGCAGGCAGTTTGCTGCCAATACAGGTTCTTGGTTACTCTAATGTCTTTTTTGTATATGTCCAGGTTGCTGAGTATTTCTATCAAGACTTTGTGGTGTATTTTGCTAAATGCCTTTGCATAGTCTATGAAACACTTCTGTATTTGTATTGTTTTTTTCTGACAGTATTCTAATCATAAATATCACATTACTTGTTCCAGTGTTCATGACAAAACTGCACTGTTTTTGTCCTATCTCTGACCTAATTCTGCTGCTCATTCTATTCATCAGAATTCAGATGATGAGTTTTGTTATGTGACTAAATAAGCTGATTGTTAAGTGGCATTAATATTCCTTTGGCTTCCTAGACATTGCTGTCAAAATTGATCTGCTTAGATCTTCCAGTATATTGCCATTGTTTTAGATTTCATTTATCATTTCTATAATTTTGGCTATGCCAAAATCATCTGAGGCTGCCAGCATGTCTATTACAATTCTGCCTGGTCCTGCTGCTTTGTTTCTATTCAATTTAGCCAGTGCAGCTTCCACTTTGGATCTTAATATTTCCAGTCCATCATTATTTATATGTATTGTTGGTTGCCCTTTGATGGATGAAATCTCCTATATATTCTTTTCATTGCTGAAGTATTTTCTCTTTCTCTAATATAAGCATTCCCTCCTGAGATGTTATACATTCTATTGAAGATCATATCTTTTGATCTGTTAGTTCTCTTTTTTTATGCATGTCTCCTTTATTAGTCATGCTCAGTCTCTCTATTTCTGCATATTTAGCCTTAAGTTATTCTTCTTTATCCTATCTGCAATTGCTCCTTGTTTCTTTGTGTAGTTTTATGTATTCAATTTCATGTCTTGTTTTCTGTCTCTTTTGCATCATGTTGAGAATCTCATCTGTGATCCATTCATTTTTTTTGCACCTGTTTTCCTTAGAGACAATGTCATTTGCTGATGTCACTAATGCTTCTTCTAGTGCATCCCATGTTGAGTTTCCATTTTTAATTTGTTCCTCATAGTTTTTTTCACACTGTTTGTGTATTTCTTGTGCAATTTGAGTAGATAAACTAAACTATCGCCCGGTTCACACTCCATCCACGTCTATTGAACAGGTGAAGAGGCTCATCCCTTGTTTCCTGTTTAGGATGTGGTTTCCAGCTTTCTCTTTTCCAATCTTTTCACTCTTTTCTTTTTTCTTTTTTATTTTTCAATTAGAGTAGATAGACTAAACTATCACCCGGTTCACACTCCACCCACGTCTATTGAACAGGTGAAGAGGCTCATCCCTTGTTTCCTGTTTAGGATGTGGTTTCCGGCTTTCTCTTTTCCAATCTTTTCACTCTTTTCTTTTTTTTTTTTTATTTTTCAATTGGAGTAGATAGACTAAACTATCACCCGGTTCACACTCCACCCACGTCTATTGAACAGGTGAAGAGGCTCATCCCTTGTTTCCTGTTTAGGATGTGGTTTCCGGCTTTCTCTTTTCCAATCTTCTCACTCTTTTTTTTTTTTTTATTGGAGTAGATAGACTAAACTATTGCCCGGTTCACACTCCACCCACGTCTATTGAACAGGTTAAGAGGCTCATCCCTTGTTCCTTGTTTAGGATGTGGTTTCCAGCTTTCTCTTTTCCAGCCTTTTCACTTTTACATAGCCTTGCTTGGGGTGATATGATTAAAAAAAAAAATTAAAGGTAATTCATAAGTCTGCTGTATTGCATTCTGGATGCTGCATTAGGCTTCTTCAATCTCCAAAGTTTTACCCCTATTATAAAAATCCCTATTATAATCCCTATTATAAAAATCTCTATTATTATACATATAACCGAGAGGTGGTTGCTTCTGCAGTCAGCACTTGGATAAGTTTTGCAATGAACCACTGCATTATTGAATCTCCAGTTTATAATTATATAGCCAATTTGGTATTTTGTGTTACATCATGGGCTTCTCTGTGTTCATAATCATTTTCAGTGTTCTTGAAACCAGGTGTTGGATATTACCTGGTCTTTTGCTATGAACCATTGGATCTATTTTCCTTCTTGGTCATTGTGGTTTCCTTGTCTGAACTTACCAACTGCTACACCTTCACTCTCCTTGCCTACTTTTCCATTCAGATCCCCCATGATAAACCTAACAACTTGTGTTTTACACTGAGCCTTGGCATTCTTCAGTATGGAGTAGAAAGATTCTATTCCCTCCTCAGTGCTTTGCTTTGTCAGGCATACACTACTATAATAGCTATGCTGAAGGGATTTCCTTTTAGTTTGTCTATGAGAACTCTTTCAGATAACTGGCAATATCCCAGAATGCATTTCTTCATGTCTTGGTTCAGTATTAAGCTAACTTCCTTTTCACTATTTTAATATCATTCCAATGAATAATCCCCTTAATTATATCCATTCTTAATGCTGGTAGTACAAAAAATAAAGTTGCCACTTATGGTGACATTTATCATCCTAAATGCAAGCATCAACAAAAAATAAGTGTATTTTGTGATAATTCACCTTCCAAGAAGGTAAAAATTATTTAACTGTGATGAATCACAAGGCATTTACATTGTCAGATTTTTGCAAAATAAATTTGGTATTAGTGAATACAAGGAAAAAGCAAAGAAAAAAAGAAAAGAAAGAGAAAGACAAAAAGGGAGAAAGAAAAGAAAAAAGAAAGGAAAAAGCAAAAAATAAGAAAAGGATGGAAAGAAAAAATTAAAAAAAGAAGGAAGATGTCACAAGAAAGAAAAATGAATGAAACAAAAAAAGAGAAGGAACATACGAGCAAGAAAAATGAATGAAATAAGAAAGAGAAGGAACACATGAGCAAGAAAAATGAATGAAATAAGAAAGAGAAGGAACACACGAGCAAGAAAAATGAATGAAATAAGAAAGAGAAGGAACACACGAGCAAGAAAAATGAATGAAATAAGAAAGAGAAGGAACACATGAGAAAGAAAAATGAATGAAACAAAAAACGAGAAGGAACACATGAGAAAGAAAAATGAATGAAACAAAAAAAGAGAAGGAACACATGAGAAAGAAAAATGAATGAAATAAGAAAGAGAAGGAACACATGAGCAAGAAAAATGAATGAAATAAGAAAGAGAAGGAACATACGAGCAAGAAAAATGAATGAAATAAGAAAGAGAAGGAACACATGAGAAAGAAAAATGAATGAAATAAGAAAGAGAAGGAACACACGAGCAAGAAAAATGAATGAAATAAGAAAGAGAAGGAACACATGAGAAAGAAAAATGAACGAAAGAAAAAAAGAGAAGGAACATATGAGAAAGAAAAATGAATGAAATAAGAAAGAGAAGGAACATACGAGCAAGAAAAATGAATGAAATAAGAAAGAGAAGGAACATACGAGCAAGAAAAATGAATGAAATAAGAAAGAGAAGTAACATACGAGCAAGAAAAATGAATGAAATAAGAAAGAGAAGGAACACATGAGAAAGAAAAATGAATGAAATAAGAAAGAGAAGGAACATACAAGCAAGAAAAATGAATGAAATAAGAAAGAGAAGGAACATACGAGCAAGAAAAATGAATGAAATAAGAAAAAGAAGGAACATACGAGCAAGAAAAATGAATGAAATAAGAAAGAGAAGGAACACATGAGAAAGAAAAATGAATGAAATAAGAAAGAGAAGGAACATACGAGCAAGAAAAATGAATGAAATAAGAAAGAGAAGGAACATACGAGCAAGAAAAATGAATGAAATAAGAAAAAGAAGGAACATACGAGCAAGAAAAATGAATGAAATAAGAAAGAGAAGGAACATACGAGCAAGAAAAATGAATGAAATAAGAAAGAGAAGGAACACATGAGCAAGAAAAATGAATGAAATAAGAAAGAGAAGGAACATACGAGCAAGAAAAATGAATGAAATAAGAAAGAGAAGGAACATACGAGCAAGAAAAATGAATGAAATAAGAAAGAGAAGGAACACACGAGCAAGAAAAATGAATGAAATAAGAAAGAGAAGGAACACATGAGAAAGAAAAATGAACGAAAGAAAAAAAGAGAAGGAACATATGAGAAAGAAAAATGAATGAAATAAGAAAGAGAAGGAACATACGAGCAAGAAAAATGAATGAAATAAGAAAGAGAAGTAACATACGAGCAAGAAAAATGAATGAAATAAGAAAGAGAAGTAACATACGAGCAAGAAAAATGAATGAAATAAGAAAGAGAAGGAACACATGAGAAAGAAAAATGAATGAAATAAGAAAGAGAAGGAACATACGAGCAAGAAAAATGAATGAAATAAGAAAGAGAAGGAACATACGAGCAAGAAAAATGAATGAAATAAGAAAAAGAAGGAACATACGAGCAAGAAAAATGAATGAAATAAGAAAGAGAAGGAACACATGAGAAAGAAAAATGAATGAAATAAGAAAGAGAAGGAACATACGAGCAAGAAAAATGAATGAAATAAGAAAGAGAAGGAACATACGAGCAAGAAAAATGAATGAAATAAGAAAGAGAAGGAACATACGAGCAAGAAAAATGAATGAAATAAGAAAGAGAAGGAACATACGAGCAAGAAAAATGAATGAAATAAGAAAGAGAAGGAACACATGAGCAAGAAAAATGAATGAAATAAGAAAGAGAAGGAACATACGAGCAAGAAAAATGAATGAAATAAGAAAGAGAAGGAACATACGAGCAAGAAAAATGAATGAAATAAGAAAGAGAAGGAACACACGAGCAAGAAAAATGAATGAAATAAGAAAGAGAAGGAACACATGAGAAAGAAAAATGAACGAAAGAAAAAAGAGAAGGAACATATGAGAAAGAAAAATGAATGAAATAAGAAAGAGAAGGAACATACGAGCAAGAAAAATGAATGAAATAAGAAAGAGAAGGAACATACGAGCAAGAAAAATGAATGAAATAAGAAAGAGAAGTAACATACGAGCAAGAAAAATGAATGAAATAAGAAAGAGAAGGAACACATGAGAAAGAAAAATGAATGAAATAAGAAAGAGAAGGAACATACGAGCAAGAAAAATGAATGAAATAAGAAAGAGAAGGAACATACGAGCAAGAAAAATGAATGAAATAAGAAAAAGAAGGAACATACGAGCAAGAAAAATGAATGAAATAAGAAAGAGAAGGAACACATGAGAAAGAAAAATGAATGAAATAAGAAAGAGAAGGAACACATGAGAAAGAAAAATGAATGAAACAAAAAAAGAGAAGGAACATATGAGAAAGAAAAATGAATGAAATAAGAAAGAGAAGGAACATACGAGCAAGAAAAATGAATGAAATAAGAAAGAGAAGGAACATACGAGCAAGAAAAATGAATGAAATAAGAAAGAGAAGGAACACACGAGAAGGAAAAAATGAATTAAATAAAAAAAGAGAAGGAACATATGAGAAAAAAAAATGAATGAAATAAGAAAGAGAAGGAACACACGAGAAGGAAAATGAATGAAATAAAAAAAGAGAAGGAACATACGAGAAAGAAAAATGAATGAAATAAGAAAGAGAAGGAACATACGAGCAAGAAAAATGAATGAAATAAGAAAGAGAAGGAACATACGAGCAAGAAAAATGAATGAAATAAAAAAGAGAAGGAACATATGAGAAAGAAAAATGAATGAAATAAGAAAGAGAAGGAACACACGAGAAGGAAAAATGAATGAAACAAGGTGGTAAGAAAGATAAAAAAGATGTCAACAAAAAGAAAAAAATAAGAAAGAGAAATAAATAGAATGTTAAGAGAGACTAGAAAAACAAGAAAAAATAACGATAATAGTAAAAAAAAATTAGAAAGATAGCAACAAAGAAGAAATGAATGCTTGACAAAGAAAGAGTGAGAAGGAAAATAGTGGGATGATGAAAATTCAATTAATTTCTCATCAATGTATCCATTTGAGAAGGTTATCTCTTTTTTGCACAAAGTGTTGGCAAGCAGTTTTATTCCTTTACTCAGCATGAAAAACATTACTGTCTCATTATCTTGTTATATGCTGAATATCTACAAGCAAATGCATTGCAGATATAAGGACAGGATTTTGAAGCTATCAATTTAAAGAAAATAGAGAGAGAATATCTAATCGTTTTGTTCTCTTCTCATTTTCACCACATGCAACTGCATACACTTCCCTTCACCTGCCAAGGCCTACCTGTTCTGATCAGATGAGATCAAATATTCATGTTCTTTCTCCCTTCGTTTAAAGTTTCCTCCTCAACTTTATCATATCAAGTGTTTTTTTTTTTCATTTCTTACTTTTTGCTGTTCTGACATATTTTTTTCAAGGAGTAGAAGACAAAGATTTGAATTCATGCTTCAGAGGAGGATTGATTCTAACCCCAGTACAGGTAGAGACTTAATAAATTGGGCAGAAGTTGCTAGAAGTACGTAAATATCAGGGAAAACTCAATAAATTCTTACCAGAAAAAATAAAAACAAATGATGAGTAAGTCGGGCATTTCTTAAGAGCCGAAGATCATGGATGTGGATATGTGGATAATGTAGCAGAACAGCAAGCAGAATTGGTATATTGAGTTCAAATTCTGACAGCATTTATTGCATTTAGATTCCCCCAAATATCTTCAGGAAAAGTAATGAATCCCTCTTATTACCCCACTACTATGAAGTTAAATAACAGGGCAGACTGGGCTCTCTAGCCTTGGTTGGAAACCAGTCTAGCAAAAAGACAAATCTGAATTTAAATCTGGTTAGGTGTGGAGTGATTAACTTTACAATAGCAACACATTGTGTGGCAAGACTTTGGCCCTAGTCTGATGAAACTGTGGTCCTATGTTCCACAGGGAAGTCGACTCTAAGGAAGATGAGAAAAAAATTCAGAAAATAAACACATGTTCAGATTTTTAACAAGTTTTCAAAGCTGATAAGATTTTGTTATGAAACTTGCTTTTGCCTTTAAAATATAAGTTCAGGAGTAGGTGTTTATAGTACAGAATAATGAAAGATTTTGCAATGTGGTGAGGAAAATGTGATGTTTGTTTCCGATTGAGGATGTTGCCAAGATGCAGATAGTAAATATGGTATGCTGAATTCAATTCCTGCTCTGTTTTGTTTCATTCACTTCACTCTGATTCCCTTGGAAGAGGCTTGAATCCGTCTTCCTCCAGCTATGGGTTAGATAACAGGGCAGACTGAGCTCTATTGCCGTGAGGTGACAACCAGTTTAGAAGAAGGAAAACTGAATTTTGAATTCAGAACCAACTTGAAGAGGAATGGACACTATCAGGCCAATTTGCCCTAGACACACTATGCACTGCTATGGCTGCAGTACATGTGACTTATGTGGCTTATGAGACTTATGCTATTGATGATTTTTGAAAGAAACTTGCTTCACATTTTAATAGTTTTACATATGTTTATATTGTATATGGGTTTGTTTTATTTTAAAGTTGTTGCTTATTACATTGTGGGTGTAATGGGCATGTGGCTGAGTGGTTAAAATGTTCACTTTCTGGCCATGAAGCTTGGGTTTGAATGTCACCATGGTTGATTTGTCAGGAAGGTGACTTGTTGATGTTATCAGTCTGGAGAAGGTGATCATGGCGTGTGACACTTTGGAAAGTACCTAAAAACCATGACATACACTGACCCAAACCTTGTGAGTGAACTCAGGTAAATGGGACCCTTTGGGAGCCGTCAATGGTTGGAAGAAGTCTTGAGCCTTGATTGGCAATCTTAACTCTAATTGGGTTCATTATATCCACTTACGCACAAATACCCTTGGGAAAGGTATGAATCCACCTCTTCTCTCTCAGCTGTGGGCTAATTAGGAAAACTTTTGTAACTAATCCATTGTTATCTAAAAATCAAAAAATCTAAAAATATGTTTTATTGTTAAATAACCTGCAAATCAAAGAAAATCTGCAAAGAAAAGAAGAGATTCCAGAACAAATTCTGATGTTTTTTAGTAAATTGGTTTGATCAAGAACTTTTTAAGCACCCTCTTATAGAAATTTATCAAAATCAAGAGTATTTCATGAAATAAAAAATATAGGAAATTATAGGAAATAAAAAGTAATAAGCATTTTCATTCACTGTAAATGGCTGTTTTCACTTTGAAGCAAATATATTGCAGGATAGAAAACGTGTCTTTATCTTTAAAAAAAACCTGTGAACTCTATGAAAATGGCATTAAGACAGAAAATGTTTCAGATTCATTTATCTTGAAAAGAAATAACGTATATCATTGGATTAAAATGATTATTTCAAATACATTTGGGTCATTGAATGACAAAAATGAAAAAAAATGCTGTGTAACATTTCATCCTTTAAGAAGACTTTAGATTAAAGTGAAGTTTTTATTGATAGAAATATATAGTATCTACATTATTTGGACTATTGTCCTCATCTTTTTTGCCATTTGTATAACGTTTCAGCTGTTGTACACTCCGGCCTTCTTCAGGTGCTAAGAATTTTGAACCGAACCGAATTATTACAATCACTGGGGTATATGATCTTCATTCCTTGTGTAGACAGTCTTTTGGTAGTCATGAGTTATCTCCCTCTAACCCTGTAAGTTACTTGTTCACCACTGCTGTAGCCTGGTATTGAACTCACAACTCTTTGGGTCAAGTCACAGGAACTAATCAATGTCTACATTCACTGGGCCATGTACAAATACTGATGGGAATATATATCTGTATTTAGAGAGAGAAAATATAATCATAAATGTTGGTTATAATAATGCACCTGGGTTAAATACTGAATTTCAGAGGATGAAACACGCTGTACAGAATTTTGTTTCTTTTTTTCATTCAGTTACTCAAAATTTTTCTGATATACAGAAATTCTCTAATCTATTTGGACTTTAAATCAAACCTGACTGAAAAAACTGACCAAAAAGTAATTAAAAAAAAAAACACAAAAACAAAAAAGAAGGGAATTTTATACAAGATTGGAAGCATGTCCATATATTTTTTTTTTTTATAATCATATTGCCTCAAGCAAGGCATTTTACTGCCACTGTTTTTCAGAGAGTTACATAGGAGGAAAGTTATGAGAAAGAGTGACAAGTTAGCGGGGGCGTCAGGAAGTGGGTAAGAGAAGGATGAGAATATGAGGAGAGTGGAGTGGACAGAGAAAGGAGCATGAGAGAGAGGATGCAGATTAGTGAGATAGAAGATCACTATTGACTTTACAATTAAATTCTTGAAGATTGTAGCTGTCAGGAAAGCAAAGGGATTCCACAGGTGGGAAGTGTGAGAAAAGAAGCTGATCGAGTAGAATATCTTAAAAACCTATGGTCTTTATGAAAATTCTGCTTAGAAAATGTTTGTGATTCAAATATCTTGAAAATAAATAAAACATATCATTGGAGTAAAATGATTATTTAATTCTTTTTTTGATTTTAAATGATAAATGGCTGTAAAAATTAACCTAAGATAAAAAAAAATAATATAAATATTATTTTTGACTATTGTTTGTTTCAATGTTTGACTAAAAAGAAGATTAACAAAAAGTATTCCTTAAAAGATCCTCTATTTTAGTTTATTTCTTATATGTTGTGTAGATTTTATAAGACTGATAATATACTAACTGCAGTTATGAGGAAGCATGAATAATTTGCCCAAGGCTTAAATTGCTCAGCATAATCAATATTTTAAGTCAACACTGACTGCTTGAATCAATTAGAACAGTAAGAGAATAAATACACTGAAAAAAAAAAAAAAAATATATATATATATATATATATATATATATATATATATATATATATAATATGTGTGTGTGTATTTGTACTATCTGTAGTAAATATAGTGTGTGAAAGACTGAAGTAAAAGTTGCCTCTTTTTCAAAAACTGGCAAGTGAATACACAGAATAAACTGTTTTTTTTATTTAAATAAAAAAATCTAAAAACTTTTGTGGTTTCTTAATATATAGGTGGCCATAGCCTGCAGTAAACAGACTAACAATTTCTTTAATTATTATTAATTTTTAATAAGTATTTCTTTCATCTTATTTCTGTGATGTTTTATCTCAACCTACAGCATATATAATTCTGTGGACATGAGTAAACAGATCTGGTCAGAAATAAAAAGTAGACTTCAGGCAAAATTTCAATTTGGAAAACTTGCCTGTCAAATGCAGTTGCCTTACCAATTATGTAATGAAAACTACTGATTATGAAAGAAATATTATTAAAAAAAATAGTAACGATTGAAAAAGTTTCATTTAATAAATTCATTTTGCATAGTTGTATAAATACAACTGGTTCAATGATAGCTAAAAACCAATTATGTACCCTATCTTAAGACATGTTCTCAGTGTAGAGAAAAGCTAATTTGAAGATAGAATCTATTTACATTAAGTCCTACTAGCCACCTTTCTGTAAGCAAAATGGGGGATTATTAGATTTAATTTTATTTATCCTGCAATTGTTATAAATTTATTATATAACATTTGTTCTTTGGTGTTCGTTTTAGTTGCTGTGCACATATCTCATCCTTGATTTATCTACAATGAAAGAGGACTGATAAACTGATTTAACTTTTGGTTAATCATCTTGTATTGCAATATTAGCACACAATGGTAATGTTATTATTTTTGTTATCTCTTTTTACTTATTTTTTTTTCTTTTTGTATAAACAGGTTCATGTTTATCACTTTAATTAATTTCAAATGATGTTAATACTGGTATTATTCATGCATGTAAACAAATATTGTGACAAAGAGTTTGAGACAAAAAGAAGAATGAATACTATATGATTGGATTTGATCATCTGCAACCAGTGATCTTCACAGCCTAATCAATTAAGCAGCTCACCCAGACAGGTAGTCTTTCTGAAGAAAAATACTATCAGTTGTAGAAGTATTCTTTGTTTCAAATCTGAATGACGGTCTTAGAGTTGTAATAAAAAGCAGCAGAAAAAAAGATGAAAGAGATTTTTTTTCGCAATCGTGTTGCCCAAAGCAAGACATTTTACTGCCACTGTTGAGCAGGGGGTTACATAGGAGGAAAGTTATGAGAAAGAGTGACAAGTTACAGGGGGTGTCAGGAAGAGAGTAAGAGAAGGATGAGAATACTGATGAGAGTGGAGTGGACAAAGGAAGGAGCATGAGAGAGAGGATGCAAGTTAGTGAGATAGGAGATGACGACTTTACATTTGAATTCTTGAAGACTGTAGCTGTCAGGAAAGCAAGTAAACAGAAGGGAATTCCACAGGTGGGAAGTGCGAGAAAAGAAGCTGATGGAGTAGAAGTTGCATTTACAGTTTATTGGTTTTACAGTAAAAGGTTGGGACCTAGTTGCTAATCTTATGGCTTGAGTAAAATCATATATAGGAGGTACCAGTGAGCTAAGTTCATCTGAGCAGAAGCTGTTAAAGTATTTTTAGAAGAGACACAGGGAAGCCACATTGCACTAGTAAGAAAGTGATTGTATCCGAGCTGCCAAGTCAGGATCGATCACCTTACAGATTCTTTGTTGGATTTTGTCAAGGACTCCTAGGTGGATAGCAGGAGCACCTGACCAGATATTGGTAAAAAAATGAAAAGAAAAAGTTAATAATAACTGATGCTGCTTCATCCAATAAATTCAAATGATTTTACAAATTGTTTTCTGCAGTTCTGATATGATATATTTTCATTATTCTTTGGATTCTATTGGAAAAGTATTTTCATCTTTGTTGTTGTTCATAAAACTTTTCAGCTGATATGTTCTTTGGTTTTTCTCAGGAGGATATCATTGAGATTCTAACTGAATAAAAAGTATCAGAATCAGAAAAGTAGTATCACTTGTTCATTTTTATTCAGTTAAGTGCCATACGTGATAATCACTTTGGGTGATCATGTCTCAAAAAAGACATGACTGACTGGGCAGAAGATTATCCTACAGTAGGTTGCCATTGCTTTCTGCAGTATGTGGTATTATGGGTCATGAACTAGTGGAATTAAGGAATGTAGCTTGTTTGAACATTTGCCATGGAAATAGCAGTGCAGTAGTAACATATTTGTGATATTTCATCTGTGAGAAAGGAGTTGCTGGGTGAAATATAGTAGGATAATCAGTCTATTACCCTGGACACACCCATTGTTGCTATGACTCTAATACATTACAGAACTTTAGATTAATTTATATCAGTCAGTTAAGTGCCATACATGATACACGCTTGGGAGCTCATGTCTCAAAAGAGATATGACTGACTGGGCAGATGATTATTTCGCAGGAGGTTGCCATTGCTTTCTGTGATGGACTGGTTATTATAAAAAATTATGTCTATTATTATTACAAAAACTTATTATCATTTGTTAATTATTATTTATTATTATAAAAAATGATTATTTATTATTGTTGATTTATTACTATTATTATAAAAACTTATTTGCTGTTATTATTTATTTATTATTATTATAAAATTATTATTATTTATTATTGATTTATTACTATTATTATAAAAAAGTATTATTTTTATAATATGAAATTCTTATTATTATTATTATTACTATAAAAAAAATGAAAATTTAATCATAAAAAACTTTTATAGAATATAACAAGTCAAATAACAGAATTTTATGAAAAAAATATTAATTCAGTGGGTGCTGAAAAGTTCTCAGCCTAGACAAGAAATGATTTCAAAATATATTCCGATATCTGTCTGAATTTCTTGAATAAAGTGTTTTCATGATTTACATTATGTACAGTTAAACTATTGTCATCATCTTTGTTGTTGTTATCAGAAGAATATGGTTGTTGTGTCCGCCAGCTTTCTTTAGGTGTCTGTCAATCTTGTTTACCTTTAATGAATCTTAAAGTGAACACTTTATTTAATGCAAAAGGGTAGATTGTTCTCATTTGCTGACTATGTCTAGGGATAGCTCATCTTTTTTGTTTTAGTAAAAGCACAGTATAATAGTCATAGTTATCACTATCTTCATCATGACAGTGGAAAATTCACAACTTATTGAGATTTTGCAAGTGCAAGAAGTAAATAAATGTTGGGATAAACTGTTCATATTATCTTTCTATTATTAGACTACAAGGTGAAAAATAAAGAAATACTAAGACCTTGTCCAAGAAATAACCCTAAAAATAAGGGCTGTGTTCAGGATAATTGCGCATTGGGAACTATCTCAAAGACAAACAATTGGACAACTTTGAAGAGTTGGAACCATTCAGTTTTTGGTAGTGCAAGGGACAGTAAGAAGGAATAAGATGTGCTGTCATGTGATCTCCAGTGACAAGCACTAGGTAGCTTCCAAGTAATAAATTCAAAGGTTAATTATTAAATTTTCTGAGTACTAATAAATGTTTTGAAATTTTTCTGAAGGACATTGAAATATATAAAACTATACAATTGCACATAGCAAATAAAAAGGAAAAAGATAAAATGTTGAAGGAATTTGATACTTGTTTAATGAAATTCATCAGTTAGTCAGTTAAGTGCCATACGTGATATACGCTTTGGGCGATCATGTCTCGAAAGAAACATGACTGACTGGGCAGAAGGTTATCCTGCAGTAGGTTGCTATTGCTTTCTGCAGTAGATTGGTTGCCAGCTGAAGCTAAAGAACCCAAGCTATCCTATTATTTAACCCATAACTGGAGGGAAGAGATGGATTAATACCTTTCTCAAGGGTATTTGTGCGTAAGTTAAATGCAAGGGATTCAACTGGAATTCGAACTCAGCAATTTAATTTGTCATTTCGAGTTGATATCCACTGCACCACAACGCACATCATTAGTTAGAATTAGTTTAAATAGTTAGAGCGTAGAGTAATAGTGATGATAATGATGCTGGTCTCACATATGGGGAAAAAAATCAACACACCTAACAATATGCAACATAATAGAGAAATTTAGGAAATCCATCTACTTTTGTTTGTGAAGACGGTTTTTTCAAGTTAGAAAATAATACCCCTAAGGAACTCTTTCACTAAAATGGGGGTGCTGAAATGTTCTTGACCCAACCCACTTCCCAAAATCTGATCACATAATCAAACATTTCTGAGGAAGTGCTTCTTGGTTGGCTTGAAAACTTTTCAGTTTCCCCTTATATATGCTAAAGACATGGCAAGTTTGCCGTAGGCTTACGGTCACATCATATTGAAACCCCACCAGTTCTCATATGATCAGTGAAGTTAAGCAATAGCAAGTCTCATCAGTATCTATCTGGGTGACTGCTTGAGAATGTCAAGTGTTGTAGGCTTGAATATGCAGATGGTGTAACGGCTCAGAATTTTCAATTGTTGGACCCAGTTTCAATTCCCAGTAGGCTCATTATATTTATTTATGCACAAATAACCTTGGGAAAGATATGAATCCACTTCTTCTCCCATAACTATGGGTTAATTAATAAAACTTGTCTCGCTAAATCATTATTATCTTAACAAAAATTCTTACAATCTAAAAATATTTACTGGTTTTAAATAGCCTGAAAAATGTTGGTAAGCCATAGAAAAGAAATCAATTTTCTAAATTTATTTATAAAACATAAATCAGAAGCTTTGGAGTAAAAACAATATAACAACAATTTTACAATCAACAACAAAAAGAAACTGTAATAATGTGACAGACTTAAAATAATAATAAAGAAGATGTAGTTCAGTCAACAGTAATTGCTTAAATTTTCATTCAACCAAAATTTTTAAAGATATATTTTAAATTTCCTTCTACTTAGACTCTTGATCAAAACAATATCAAGTGCTAAAAGAGTCAGCTCAAGTGTTACAGAATAGGTTTGAAATGTCAGTTAAAGGAACCTTATAAACAAAAACCTATTAAGACAAAAAACATTACTTTTTCAAACAAACGAAATAAAAAAAAATAAGAATTCAACTTGTCAGTCAGTCTTACACTTGTTGAATGCACAGAATATCATAGTTCTGGATATCACTTCCCAAAACATGGACAAAGAATTAAAAAGAAAAATTCTTTAAAAAGTTAAGAAGATTTAAGCATTTTCTTTAATAATTATAATCTTTTTTGTTGATATGTTTTAATTTGAAAATCAATTCAGAAAAAAATTATATTTTTCTTATATTTTAAAAATATTTTTCAGATATAAAGTAAGATTTCAGTTTTGAATATGTTTGCTGTCAAAAAAAATATTTAAAAAAGTGAAAATAAAATGATACCACTCAAACTATAGATAAATAAAAACTTATGTAGAAACAGTAACACGTTTCTAATTTATGTAGGTGCAGGCATAATTATTGATTTTGTAAGTATAAACAAGAAAAAATGCAGAATTTAATGATTAATCAATGTCCACTGCATTTAACAGCCAAGCATAATATGAACTTAGAAAAGAAAATAGACAAACTCACTTACACATTAAATGTGCATATGTAGTCTGTATGGATGTGGAAGAAAAAGCACCTGGAAGAACATTGTCTGAGAAATCTTCAATTGCAACACATACCCAAAAGCACATTCTTTCCTTTTCACTCACACACTAAATCTCTCTCTCTCTCTCTCACACACACACACACACACACACACTAATATCTATATAAGAATTTAAAAGAAAAAGGTGTTCTTAAAACATTTTTTTCTTGAAAGTTAGTTAAAATTTTAGTTTAAAAGATTTTTTCTGGGAAAAGTTGAAATAATATTTTTTAAATGAACACTTTTGTGAGCAATATATATATATATATATATATATATATATATATATATATATATAAAATAAAAAATTATTTTTAAATTAAAAAAAGATGAAGAAAAATCTAGTTTCCAGAAAAATAATAGTTTTGAAAACTAACACTTTTCCTAAATTTGCATCTACAATTTTTGAAATATGCATTTTTTGAAAGATATTTTTTTAAAGTTTCAAATATCTCAATTGGTTGTTTGTTTCTTAAAATGGAGAAATAAAATTAAAATACATACCTTTTCTTTTGCTTCTCAATTTTCATTCCAGTTTCTGAGGTAAATGGTAAACACCGACTAGTGTGTAAAGTCCCAGAAAGATTTAAAAACAAATATGTTTCTTGATTTTGGGTTTACATGAAATTTATTTTGCTGCAGGGGAGTAATAAACAAAATATTTAAGGTTCAAAGTAAAAATTTGGAGGGATTCTATTTTTTCAAATTTAAACAGAGTTTGAAGAAATACTTTAAAAAAAATTATTTTGAATTTTATTTTTCAGGGTTTAATGAAACTGTAAAAATGTGAAAGGGAATACTTTTTTGTAATTATTTTTTAATGTGAAATTTTTCTTTGCTGGGTTATTTCACTAAAACAAGGCATCAGGTTGTTCGTTCCTGACAGGAGAGAGAGAGCAACATTTAACAGACAACAGAAGCACAACAAGGCAGTGGAAAAATGGTTAGAACCATGACTTGCGTGTAACTGTTTATGTTGAGGCTCAGCAGCATTCAGTGTTGACTTTTTCTTCTTCAACACAATGCAAAAAATATTTCTTCATGGCAATGAAGCAAGGTTTTTTGGTTAAAAACTGCAGTGATAGTTTAGAAGTCTTCTTCTTTATTCTTATTTCTGGTCTACAAATGTGTGCCTTTCTTAAAGCTTGGTTTGTCGTTCTGCGTCTTATGGAGTCTCACTCGGAGAGGACAAATGAGTAGGAGAATGCTGCAGCAAAACAAGAACGAATTTTGTATTGATCCATCAGTGATAGAGCAAGGGAAGGGAGAGCAAATGATAGCAGCGAAAGAGGGTAGGGGGAGTTGAAAAATAGAGGGAGTGGTAGGAAGAAGCAGGTAGTGACTGAGAGAAAGAAAGGCAGGAAAGACACATTGTACAAGAAACTTGAGAATAAGGAGAGTAAGTAGGGAGAAGAGTAAGGCTGAAAGAGAAAGCTGTCTGATGGGTTTTGAGTCAGCATGAGGGCTGCACAGAAATTACATTGGTCTTGTATTTTAAATCTTTTGAACTTCTCTTATTTTCTTTTATTTTTATATTTGTATCCCTAATTCTTTAGGTTTTTTTTTTTTTGTTTTTTAGAAAGATATTTCAGAACCATTTTTGGGGTGAATTTTCTATATTCTTTTGTTTTATAGTTATTTTTTACTTTTTATTCATTTTTATAAATTTGTATTAATTTTTTAATTATAGTTTTTTTTTCTTTATTATTTTTCTTTTTCAAGGTTGTTTTATTTTTTCTATTCTTTTTCTTTTAATATATATGTCTAGCTCACCCTTTCTTTCTTTCTTTTAACATTCTCTTTCTTTCTTACTTTCTTTCAGCACATTTGTCTTTCTTTCTTTTTTATCCTTCCACTTTTGTTCCCCTACTTCCTTTACTTTTTTAATTCATTTTTTTTAAAATAATAATATAATTACTTTTACTTCTCTCTTTCCAACGTGTCTTATTCCTCTGCTCCCTCTACTGTTTCCTATTTTAACTGCTTTACCAAAGTGTTGCCACCTACCACAGGTAGATGAGCAAGATGATTCACACAGCTCACTTTCTGTTGTGCGTTCCCCTCATCTCTAATTTGTTTCACATCCACCACCCTCTATCAAATTCTTATTTCCTCTTTTTTTATTCTTTTTCTTATTTCTTCCTATCTTTTTCATTCTTTTTCTAAATAGTTTATTTATTATTTCTAAATTTGTTCTTTCTTTCTTTCTTTTTTTCTTTCAAATTCTCTGTTCATTTTTCTTAAAACTCCTTTTCTTCCCAGCCATCATCTTTTTTTCTAAACTCTTTTTATCTTTCTCTTAGTTTCTTTCCTTACTTTTCATTCTCATTTTTTACTCTATTTACTCATTTTTCTTTTTGTTATTTTTAAAAACTTATTCTCACATTTATTATTTTTTTATTGTTTATATTTTACAAATATTTTTTACATTTTCTTCTTTTCTATCTTCCTCTCTTTGTTATTTAATGACACTTCCTTAGAAGAGCATTTTCTTTTCCCTTTAAAAATGACACAATTGTTCTTCATCCGCCTCAAGTTTTTGCTCGATTATCTTTTTTAAAAAACTTATGGAATTTATATTTGCTTGTCAAAATTGATTATTTTTAAAAATTCCTTTTCTTGCATAAAATCTGCATAGGCAGGTTGGCAAAGAAGAGAAAAAGAGGCCAAAGAAAAACAAAAGGAAACGGAAAGAGTAAAAAATAGAGGGAAAAGGAGAAGAAAGAGAAAGAGAGAGGAAGAAAAAGAGAGAGAAAGAATGAGAGGCCAAAGAAAAAGGAAATGGAAAGAATAAAAGGCAAGAAAGTGAGAGAGGAAGAAAGACAAAGAGAGGAAAAGTGGGAAGGAAGAAATAGAGGGAAAAAGAAAGAAGAAAGGAGAAATAGAGTGAAAATTGAGATGGAAAGAAAGAAAGGAAAAAGAGGAAAAGTGAGGAAGGAAGAAATTGAAGGAGAGGGAGAGGGAAGAAAAAGAGAAGCAAAGGAGAGAGGGGAGAAAGAGAAACAAGGAGAGAGAGAGTAGGAAAAACTGAAGCAAGAGAGAGAGAAATTAAGAAAAAGAGATGGTGTAAATATAAAAATCTGTAAACAAATACATCTTCATGGATATGATCTTTATTTATATACAGTAGGCAGAATTAACTAAGGTGGCTAGCTAATTCCTTTTACAGACGCCTGTTCAGTGACTTGGTCTTAATGATTTCTGACTTCAGGCTAGCACAACCATCAACAGATTTTGAACATTATCATTTGCCCAGTTTCAATTAAAAGGTTTGGGTCAACTCGTACTATGATTTCCAGGTATATCACAGCAATGCTGCATGTAGGGATCATCTGCTCACACCAGTATTATCAGTACATCATCTCTGACAAATTAACCATGATGAGATTTGAATTCGGGTTTCCTGGTGGGAATGCTAATATTCTAACTATGTGACTATGTGTATATATACAAATCAGTCAGTTAAGTGCCACGCATGAAACACGCTTGGGCGATCATGTCTCGAAAGAGACATGACTGACTGGGCAGAAGATTATCCAGCAGTAGGTTGCCATTGCTTTCTGTGGTAGACTGGTTGCCAGCCAAGGCTATAGAAACCCAATCTGTTCTGCTATTTAACCCATAACTGGAAGGAAGAGACGGCTTAATACCTTTTTCAAGGGTATTTGTGCGTAAGTGAATGCAATGGATTCAGCTGGAATTCGAACTCAGCTCTTCGATTTCTCATTCTGAGCCAATATCCACTGCACCACAACACACATTCTATGTATATAATTTGATAAGCTATGTATATTGAAATTTTCACATTTCCCTTTATACACATGAAAACATATATACAGACTGATACACACACACACATGCCATAAGTTCTATGCTAACAGTTTCTTTTCTCGCACTACTTGCTTGTAGAAATCCCTTTCAGCTCCACGATTCCCAGTCAATTTTAATCTTCAAAAATTTAAATGCAATTTTAATCATTATCTACTGCCCTCCTGATCTTCAAAAATCTAAATGGATTTTTAATTACTGTCTACTCTCTTTCTGATCGCTCTTTTTTTCTGCTCGCTATTAATATTTCTGTCATAATTCTCACGCACCCTGTAACCCCTTACATTTTAGCAGCTTTACTACCTTGCTTGAGGTGAAACTGATTAAAAAATACATAAGTCTTTCTGAGAGTTATGCAATGTTATTATTCTATAAACAAGTACTCCTGGCATCAAAATGATGGCAAAATATTTGAGAGGATTATTAACTGTTTTCTCAGGTAATGATCCCTGAGCCTGACAGGTGGGAATATATAAAGATACATGATGGCCTTTATTATCTAAACTTATTTATAAATGGAACTTTGTCTCTGTGTGTGTGTGTGTGTGTCCGTTAGCTATAGAATCCGAAATGGCTGGAGCAATTTTCTTGAAAATTTATACAGTTGTACTATAAGAATCTTGAGAGATACAGCAAGATCACCAGACCAGATGTGACAGCATCATTTAATGCAAAGGCTGTGAAATATTTTTGTTCATAAATAACAATAAAGTATGGATGATTTCTAGAAGTAATACTTGGATTATAAGGATACATTTATTGTCATGTGATTCAACATTTCTTACTTTAAGATAATTTGAGTAATAATTGATGAATTCATAGAGAAGAACACTTCTACTAATTCATACTTAAAAGTTTTACATTTTGTGACATTTTTTACCTGGGGGAAAGAATATCACTAATGGTAGTCGTAGTGTAGTTTTTCAGTTTTTTTTATGTGCATTGTAGGTGCGACGTATATTAGCTCGAAATGAGAAATCAGAGAGCCGAGTTCAAATTCAAGTTGAATTTGTTGCATTCACTTACAAGCAAATACTCTAGAAAAAAAAGTATTAATCTGTCTCTTCCCTCCAGCTATGGGTTAAACAACAGGACAGATTGGGTTCTATAGACTTGTTTGGCAACCAGTCTACCACAGAAAATAATGGCAACCTACTGTATGAAAATATTCTGCTCAGTCAATCATGTCTTGCTTATGACATCTGAGCATAGTTTTTTAGATTATCATGGATAATGACTTGGAATGAGAAATCAGAGAGCTGAATTTGAATTTCAGTCAAAAATTGAATTTTATTAGGAAAGCTATGAATCCATCTTTTCTCCCTCCACGTATGGGTTGAATAGCAGAACAGACTGTGCCTTGTTTGGCATTTAGTTTATTGCAGAAAGAAGTGCCAAACTACTATGAGAAATCTACTACCCAGCCAGTCATGAATCATAAGCAAAATGATTGAAACAGCATGTATCATGTACGGCTCTTGTCTTTAGTGTAGTTTTTAATCTATTGATCATAAGAAATAATTTTTTTTGTGTGGTTACAAAGATGAGCCATAAAACAAAGTAATGTAAAACCTGATTTATGGAAAGTTATATTCAACTAGATATAAATATTATTTTTCATCAGACAATAAAGAAAAATGAACTTTTAACTACCAGTTGTGTTGTCTCTTCAGAATGTGACTGATACACAACTTTCCACAATTTCCAGTCCTTTCTAGCTCTTAGTAAATTTTGTCTCTCCTGTTCTACTAAACATCTACAAAAACTAATTAGGTAAGTTATTTTCTGTTTTCCTCTATACCTCTTGCGTGTAAGATGTCCTGTAAGTGTCATATTTTCTTAGCACTCTTTCCTCATTTTGTGCTTTAAAAATTTCAACTGTCTCTTTTTAATGCTAATTTTGAGTGTTGTTTTTGTTTTCATTTTCTCTAAAACTTTGTTCCTGCTCACTTGTTCTCAGCATCCATTTGTAGAAGTACATTTCTGTTGCTTCAATTTTCTTTTTTGTCTGTGAGGAGATTGTCCAGTATTTGCTGCCATAAAGAAGGATTGATATTAAATAACAATTCAGTAGTCTTTTCTTTGTTTCCACAGGTCAGGTTGTCAGCAATTAAACTGGCACCCCTGCCGAGTGCAAGCTCAGTGAGAAGGGTGGTGTAGGCACCCTGCAGGACCCAAGAAAACAAGGGTGCAAGAGCTCCGATGAGCTAATAGCCACCTATGCAAGCAACCAGTTATGGTTTAAATAGTCTCTGTCAACCTGCATTGCCAAAGCATGGGAAGTTTGGCACATCTTCAGAAATGGCGAACATGAAAACAGTAGCAGTCATCCAGGGAGGGGTTCCTCAAACAAGAGTGATAAAAAACCCTAACCCAGATCCAGAATGAAGTTTTCCTATTTCTTAATATTTATCTTAGCTTTCTTCTTGCTTTCCTTCACTACATTCTGTAAAAGTTCTTGTTGTTTCCTTTCTATGTGTGCTATCAAGGACTGTATCATCTACATATGTTGTTAAGATTGTAGTTGCCAATAGTGAACCCTATTAGGACTTCTAATTCTTTCAGAATCACCTCACTGTATAGGTTGAACAAGACTGGGAAGAAGACACTACTTGTCTTATGCCCCTTTCAATTTTAGTGGTTTCCAATAAAGAATCCTGTTAAGACTTCTAATTCTTTCAGAATCACCTCACTGTAAAGCTTGAATAAGTCTGGTGTGAAGACACATCCTTGTCTTGCAACCCCTTTTTATTGTAGGTTTACTGAATTCATTTTCTATATGTATGCAGGTGGTTTGCTCCCAGTATGCATTCTGGATTCTTCTAATGTCAAGGTTATCTAGCAGTTCCAACATTTTTTGTGATCTACTATAAATTGTATGTTGGCTGACTGGTTGTTTTTGTTTAGCAGTATATCAACCTTTATGGATATTTAATGATGAAATCTAAATATATGCAATTTTATGATTTTTTTGTACATAATTTTATTTTTCACAGTAAATGTATATTTTATAGATATATAAATTTATAGATATATCTATAGATATATAGTGTGCAGATGATCTATTGTATGTGTTATTTATGTTGAACAGAGGCTAAGTTGGTAGGTTGGTTGTTTTTGTTTAGTGGCATATCAACATCTCTATGGGTTATTTAATGCTGAAATCGAAATATTTTGTATGCAATTTTGTGCATTTAATGATTGATATTTTGTACATAATTTTATATTTTGAGAGTAAATGTAAGTTTTATGGTATAAACTGTACGTAATAAAACAAAAATGTATAAATAATATTGATAATAATTATAATAATTTTATTCTTCCTTATTCTTTAGCAAACAATACTGTTCCTTTTTAATCTTTTGATAAAGTAAAAATTGTAATAGAACAAAAGACTTTGAGTTAATCATTATAAATGAAGGTGGATTAGAAAGTTTGTAACCAGAGATTAAGTTATTAGCTGAGCTTTGATCTGAAACTTCCCATCTATAATGTTTACTCTATGCTATGTTATATTCACCACGGAAAGAAATGCATTGCTAAAAAAGGAGATTATGTTTAAAAATAAATATACATATATACAGACTTTTAGGTTATTTTGATAGCACCCTTTATTTAAACTAAAGCCTACTGGACTAAACCATTGGTTCATAAATTTGGTGGTATAGTAATTTTGAGTTCAATCTTTGGGATGGGTAGTACATATACAGTGGAAACAAGGTGAGCAGTAACTGAATGGTACTAAATAAAAACAAAATAATATATCTATAGATATGAACAGTAGAATGAGAACTATATACACCCATAGATTAAATAAATGGCAAAGGGTTCAAAATTCTCTGAAGGTTTCTCACACCAAAAGACACCTGAAGAAGGCTGGAGGTCAATAACTGAAACATTGTTATAATAAAAACAAAGAGGAGTACATCAATCAAAATGTAAATATTGATAACAAATATTTAAGAATATACCTTCCTTAAATCATAAATGGGAGACAATCTAGAATAATGTTAAAGAGTCAGTCAGTTAAGTGCCATATGTGATACACGCTTTGGGCGATCATGTCTCAAAAGAGACATAACTGACTGGGCAGAAGATTATCCTGCAGTAAGTTGTTATTTCTTTCTGCGATAGACTGGTTGCCAGCCATGGCTATAGAACTTAATCTGTCCTATTATTTAACCCATAACTGGAGGGAAGAGATAGATTAATACCTTTTCCAAGGGTATTTGTGTGTTAATGAATGCAAGGAATTCAACTGTAATTCGAACTTGGCTCCCCAATTCATCATTTTGAGCTGATATCCACTGCACCACAACACATTCCCTGTAGGCAACAAATTTTAACATTCTGTTTTCTTTTTCAGGCCCATTGGGATCTTTTTATTGCATCTTCTGTTCTGAAAAAGAAAACAGACTCCATTGCTTATAATACTATCTGCCAACCACAGCAACTTAGACATAACAATTCTCTTGGAAGTGGCCAAATACTTTGTGTTAAAGGTCAGTAAAGAGCAGTCCTTTGGCTGAGGCATATCATCTGTGGTCAAGAGAAACAAATATTCTAAGCATTCAAAAATCATAAAGATGGCTGAATTAATCCAGCAAGTCCAGAACAACAACCTTAAGACTATAGCTGAATGATTAACCCTTTGACAGAATGTCTGCTCATGGGTTCATACTAAGCTCCTTGGCATGACAACTGCACTAAAAACTGATTAGTTAAATTGGTGATCACCATCTGTTTAACTAATCAGTTCTTTAGGGTTGTTGTATATATCAATATGTTGTAACCTCATTGGTTATTGTTGTGACCTAAAAGGTTACTGGTGTGCTGTGATATCACATGGTCATATTGTTTTGGGTCTTGGTATATTACTTCAGTTCCTTATGGATTTGGAGTAATAGTTGTTACTATGAGGTGATCTTTCTATTTGCAAGATAGTTATTTGTGTATCTCACAAATAGTACAAAGAGATTCCTCCTAATAATACATTGTATCCATGCTTGGGAGTCCTCCTGAGTAATCTAATCAAGGAATAAATAGTCATATCACACCATGAACACTGAGCTCTGCTACTCAGCTGTAACTAGTATGACCGCTGCAGCTACTCATAATCCAGTTTATTCACTCAGTTGATCCACCCTGACATCTGTCTGGTGCTTAACATAGGTTATTAACATGGTCATGTGATCTTCAGTGGAATAATTCATTCCTATAGCTTTATTTGTTATCTGACGATGAGCATTCAACCAGATCTGTCAGTGCCGACACTTCTTTGACACAATATAAAATATATAGAGAACTTAAGTATATATATATCTCTCTCTTTCTACACTCCACCCACGTCTATTGTACAGGTGTAGAGGCTCATCCCTTGTTCTCTGTTTATGATGTGGTTTCTGGCTTTCTCTTTTCCAATCTTTTCACTTTTCTTTTTCTCTCTTTTTTTTTTTTTCAATTGGAGTAGATAGACTAAACTATCGCCCGGTTCATACTCCACCCATGTCTATTGTACAGGTGTAGAGGCTCATCCCTTGTTCCCTGTTTAGGATGTGTTTTCTGGTTTTCTCTTTTCCAATCTTTTTACTCTTTTTTTTCTTTTCCAATTGGAGTAGATAGACTAAACTATCGCCCGGTTCACACTCCACCCATGTCTATTGTACAGGTGTAGAGGCTCATCCCTTGTTCCCTGTTTAAGATGTGGTTTCCAGTTATCTCTTTTCCAAATCTTTTCACTCTTACATAGCCCCCTGCACATCAGTGGCATTACCGCCTTGCTCGGGGTGATATGATTAAAAAAAAATATCTAGCACAAAAGTTGCATTAATACCTAACTTCTGATTAAATTTAAAGAAACTTGTCATAAATGAATATCTTTTAAGAAAAACAAACCCAAATGATTTTATTTTAACTTAGCATCTTTTGATATATGAAATATGACATCTATAATATATATGAAAGCAAATCAGAATTCCTTTTGTATCTTAATGAATGGATTTCAAAATCTGTGAGTTGCGATAATTAAACATTTACTTATTATTAAGACTTATATAGGTAACAAAAAAATTGATAAATTTACTTTTTATTCAACATTTTTATTATTTCAAACATTATTATAGTAAATACTTTGTATTTGAAATCCCTACCCTGAATATCTATTTATTAAACAGTGTATTTATAACAATCAGACTGCACATTATAGAACTCTTAGTTAAAAAAAATACTTTTCTAAACAGGGATTGAACCTGCATCTCCTTTGTATTAAAAATCACTACTTGATCCAGTGTGCTTTACCATTCAACCATAAAGAATGACACAGCAAGCAAGTTTCTATTTTCTCTTTTTAAGGAAGCCCACCCATATTGTTTTCTTGAAAGATTCATATCTGAAAGGTAAACAAAGCAATTTATAAAAAAATTACTGGGTTTATTTTTAATCCAATAAATAGTAGAAGTCACAGTCAGATGCAAGGTGCATTAGGATGTCTACATGATGAAGCTACTAAAAAGATCTCAGAGAACTTTGTGATCCAATTGTAGTATTTGTTGTACAAACTCAAGCATTTCATATTGCTTTAGAGGCTCTGGTTTCAGCCAGGACTAGAAGTTGAACCTGACTCCTTCTGCTAGGTTTTATCTATACAGGAGTCAGATTAGACCAAGAATGGAATGGAGTATTGCTATCATATTTGGATTAGAGCTTCTCAATCATCACTTCCATTCATGCTTCCCTGAGAATCTTAGTTTCTTTATGTCATGGGTCAATAGTTATTTATCATTCTTGCCCTCATAATCTCTTCATACCATGTCCTCTTTTATTCTTATCATGCACCTCATTTTCCATTAAAATTCTAACAGTAACCCTTGACCTTGAGTTGATTGACGGTTTCCTCAAAACTGTGTGGTTTTATAGAATGACCTTTATATGCTTTTCCGAATTGAATATGGCTCTTAAAAAATTAAAATATTTAGAGAATTTTGGATTGAATATCTTCATAATAGAAATTTTCTTACCTCATTTTTGTGAGTATAATAAAAATTTTGAATTAAATTGAAGGCAAAAAAGAGGGACATTATGCAAAAGTGAACGTTTTCAGAATTCCTTACTCAGCTTAAAAACCTCTTATTTGTAACCACAATATTTCAGATACACCCAGTTTTACTCACAAGATGAAGTTAGCTTATAATTTGATTTTTATTGTTTATTCATGAAGTTTTTTCTCTTAAGTTTTGATAAAAGACAATATTTTTATTCTCATAGTTTATTAATATATAGCAGTGGTTGTTAACTTAGCTTGGATCAAATCCTAGGGTTTTTGTGAATCATTTTCAAGGGTTTGGCAAGGTCAAGACACTCACACACACATACATACACTGTTTGTTCATTCTCTTCACCCACTCACATTATTGTGATGTCATCCTCTACTTGGCCATCATTGGCTGCAGCAATTCATGCTACATTACTTGGCCTTGATATCTGTGCTGCCAAGAACTTGGTGTGCTCAGTTGTTGATTATTGGCTGTCATGATTGTATTTGTGATTTCCTGTCTAATCTTTTAATCCCTTTATACTATGTTGAGCAAAAAAAGAAAGTGGTTAGACAAATATGTATAATATGGATTCATGTGTATAACAGAATGTGATGAGAATCAGTGTCCTCATTGAATAATTTGCAATGCCATGTTAAGCAATTCTAGTCTAGCACCAGCAAAACTAAGGGATTATTTCTAAAAGTTATATGGAGATGGGAATACAAGAACACAAAACTTGCTGAAATCAGAAACCAGATTTATTGAAATGGTTACGCTGACTGTTCTCAGCTTTGTACCCATTGACACACCGATCCCTCAAAGCAATGTAATGAGTTGCTTATCTGATTACAAAGCAGGAGAAATGGCACACCAATGATGAAGCACTCTTAAAACCAGCTGCATTAAAGGTAGCCAATATCATACCAGGAAAAGTTGCTGAAAATAAGTTTACTCAAATTCCTCTTTCAAATGAGTCCATTAGCAGAAGAATAGACAACATGAGTGGTGATATATTGGCTCAAATGGTTGCAGATCTGGTATCAAGATATTTTTGTGTAATTTTGGTAAATATACCTGTTAACCCTTTGTTGCATATTGGTTACAATTGTAACCAATATGCAATAAAGGTTAGAGAAAGGTTACAGTTGTAACCAATATGCAACAAAGGGTTAAAACGAGCTGTCAGTGTTATTTACATTTTTGAAACTTTATGGCTGTTTGCAGTGTTGCTTCTGTGGCAGAGAGACAGCTGTTTATATGCAAAAAACATCAGTTGACATCCATGTTCAGAAAAAACAATTTTCTTTTTCTGTATGTCATTTAAAACAGTTGATCATTATAGCATTGCATAGAAGTAGTCTGTTCAAATTACAACAGTTCATAAAAAATAATTTCTTTTGACTTTAATCAAACACTGAGAACATTTTTCCTTATCTGTTTTGGTTGAGATGTTGAACTCCATTTGAGATCAAACCACAATTTTTTTTTTAGTTTCTCAAGTTAAATTTGTTTTAAATGCCATTGACACTCTTTTACAATAATGAGTTTTTTTGAGTCATGTAAGAAGTTAAAAACAGCTGCTAATTTTTATTTTCATAAACTTTTTCAGAAATTTTCCTAAGGTTTGCAAAAAATGTAATACAGATAACTAATTGCACAAACAAAAAACAGGTAGACTTTAAAAACACTTCACAGATTTCCCTAACATTGTGTAGTCCTGGATATGACAATAAACTATATCCTGCAGCAAGTTTTTCAGTAGTGTTGAACTACCTCTTAATTGCTGTTGTTCCCAGGTTCAACCTGACCAGGCATGTTAGGGTTCCATCTATGGGTAAATAGTCAACCTCAAAAGTGAGGTCAAAACATGATGAAAATATAAAATATATATTTTTATAATGAAAATACTAGCAATACATTTTTCTAAAAGAAATTACTAATGCACCCAAGAAAATTCAATTTTGAAAGAACTTGATATGCTACTCAACAAACAAAGGTTTTAAAGCAAAATGACCAACATTACATCTTATTTGTAGTTGTAGACATACATATATATATTTACTTGAAGCAATAAAATTATGTTCCAATTATTTAGATTTTGGCATGAAATGACCCATAAGGGTTGATGTGCCACCAAGCAAAATCAACCAAGCAACCTAACATTATTTATATTGCTTGGATTGTTGTCCTCATCATGCTTCAGCCATTGTACACTTCAGCCTTCTTCAAGTGATTGGAATTTCAAATTGAAACTTTTTTGTTCACTGAGCTAAATTGTTCTAATTTCACAAGTCATGCCTCTTCCAGATGTCTCAGTATCAGTTATATTCCTTTAACTGTCAAAAATTTCTGTTCACCTCTGCTGTAGCTAGGTATTGAACTTAGAACTCTTTTGAGTCAAGTCACTGGATTCAACCAATGCTTTTATTCAATTGGCCATGTGTCCATGAATATAACAACAAAGATGAGGACAACAACTTGAACAGTGCAAATAATATAAATAATTACCATAAAATTAATCCCAGAAATATAGACAACGTAATATTGTGTAAAAATGTTATTGGAAAGGTTACATCACCCTCAATAGCATCATGTTCAAAATTAGGGGTTGTTTTTCAATCTGAAGGTTTTTTTTTAGATTTATATGATTTCCTAGTTTTCAAAAAAGTATTTCAGAGTCATTGGGGGTGAGGGAAAATGGCATGTAAGTTGATAAGATTAAAATACTCATAATCTAAAGAAATGAAATCAAATTTTCAATAACTAAAGGAAATCCTAGCAAAGAGAAACAAACCACGAAATAGCCTTGTGATTTCTGACTAAAATCTATTAATTTGAAACCAATTATGAGATCTTGTTTGAAAATGATATTGCTTAACTGTCAGAGAATAAATCTGTATATGATTACTGGTGAAGCTTGGGTTTGATATATGCAATACTCAGTCAGTTAAATACTTGATACACACTTGGGTGATCATGTCTGAAAAGAGACATGACTGACAGCAGAAGATTTTCCTGTCATAGGTTGCCATTACTTTCTGTAGTAGACTGGTTGCTAACCAAGGCTATAGAACCCAATGTTTTCTATTTATCCATAGCTGGAGGGAGAAGAGACGGATTAATGCCTTTCTGAAAAGTATTTGCGCATAAGTGAATGCAATGATTTCAGCTGGAATTCAGACTCGAGTCTATGATTTCTCCTATGAGCCAATATCCACTGCACCACAATGCACATCTTATATGCATATTAAATATATCCCAAAGTATTTGCGCATAAGTGAATGCAATGAATTCAGCTGGAATTCGAACTCAACTCTCCGATTTCTCGTTCCGAGCCGATATCCAATGCACCACAATGCACATCCTCCATACTTGGGATACTGTTGCTAAAAATGTTTGACTACTACTATTTTTATTCATTTCATGTCACAGTCATGTTAAATTTTTATAAAAAAAACTGACAAGCTTTGCTTGCTGGTGCCTCAACCACATGAATTTAAGTGTGCTACTAGATTGGCATCTAGGTCCCACACTTTTACCATTGAAATAGCTGAATGCAACCACCACTTCTACTCCAACCGTTTTCTTTCTTGCACTTTCTGCTTGTGAAACTCCCTTCTATTTACTTATTTTCCTGATAGCTACAATCTTCAAAACTTTAAATGCAACATCAATTGCCATCTTTTATCTTCTTGAATCCCATTCATCTTATATCATTTTTTTAATATTCATTGTATTCCATATTTTATCTCACTGTAAACCTCTGCTCACTAATGACAGTCTTGCCTTGCTTGGAGTGAAATGATTAAAAAATAAACAAGCTGTGTGGTAATAAGATAAGCACATCCCATCTCTCCTTTTGCTTGTAACTCTTCATCACTATAAAATAAATGTTTTTCAACACTAAAAGTTGAATGAGCCAAATTGTTATGGGGAAACACCTATTCTTCAGATAATGGACTCTTCCTCCTATATTAATAAGACTTGACAGGAAATTCTTGAGAAGTTCATAGGTGTTCTTTAGATTTCTATTTGAGTTCAGAAGAACTACTAAACAGTTGATATTAGTCAGCAGTTAGCTGAATACTAAGGAGTCAGCTTTCAGTGGAAGATTACCAAGTTCCTAACATTTAGGATGCGTTAAGTCAATTAGTAAAACCGACATAGCACGATCATAACCTTCAGTGCAAAAACTACTCCACAACACAAATAAAGCTTTTAATTAGTCGTTGCTTCTATTAATTTTTTTATGTTGCCTGATTATTTTTCTGAAATTGTTGACTCTTTTATCATCAGTGTTATATTTTTATTTGAAGAAGTTAACAAATGGTCAGTGGTTTTATCAAACATTACATAACAATAATATGAAATGAAGTTGATGCACTTTACAGAGTATGGTTTGGGAGAGATGACAGTTAACAGATATGGTGTCATGCCTTTCAGTCTGAGGCTAATTGCAAGAATTATTTAGCACAGATGCAGTCAGAAATATACTAATATATGCTACATTTTTGTTTCTTGATGAAGACAGTGTACTTCCCATTTCCAGTAAGAAAAAAAAATTGATAGCACAAGAGAAAATAATGAAAATATTGACTTGGAACACTGCCTTAAACAAATGGTTAGGAAGAAAATTTCTATAAATAGGAAGAGCAATACAAGGGAATAGTGAAATTTAATTTCTTGAAAACAACTTATATAAATAACAAAATCCTACATCGCTTGAAGACATCCAACATCAGCAACAACTAAAAAGAATAGTACATGTACGTGAAAGGGAAAATTATAATAATAATAATCAAGATGTTGACTTTCGCCACTTCCTTAAACAAAAGGATAGGCAGGAAACTCCTATTATTACTTATGATCCTGGGCATGAGGGTTAACTGCATTCAGCAGCAAGGCCTCTGATTGAGAGGTTGTGAGGAGCACAGAACCACCTCTTAATTGCTGTTGTTCTCAGGTCCACCCCAATCTGGGGTGGTAGCACTTATTAGGACCCAGCTATGGGCAAATAGTTTATTCCCAAACTGGGGTCAAAACAATATGAAAGTATACAAATAGACTTTTATAGAAAAATATACATATTTGAAGAAAAATATTACTAACAATACATTTTTGAAGGATAAAAATTACTCTCAGCAAAACATTTTTCAATACAAAACCAGAAGACATTTTCAGTTTTCTAAAATAAAAAAGAATAAAAACAAAAAATTTTTATTAAAATCTGACTAAATCAATCTTCTCACTATAACCGAACCTTAAAAAAAATACCCTAAAACCCCATCTTTTTGGCATTAAATAACCCACAGAGGTTGATATGCTGTTAAACAAAATTCAAACCTATTAGTACTTAAGTCATAAGAAATTTCCACTTTGGGAAACCGGTTGTAATGATAAATATATCATTGTAACACATTTCTCTTATAAGGAAGTGAATGCTAAACAATCTTCTCCCAGAGAAAGAAAAGACTTGAATAAACAGAAAAGTGCTTGTACCAAAGAATGCTGAGAACACCATGGACTGAACATTGGAGCAATGATAAAAATGAAAACAACAAGGATACTTATACTTAACATCAGAAAGAGACAGTTGAAATTTCTGGAGCATATACGAGGAAAGAGTTATTTAAAAATTTGATACTCACAGGACAGATTGAAGTTAAGAGGGATAGTGGAAAATAATGCATAACCTACCTCGTAAACTTGAATAAATGGATGTAGAACAAAGTTTAGAAGAGATAGCAACAACATTTATTAAGAGCTACAAAGGACAGGAAATTATGGTGAGCCATGATCATCCACATCCTGAGCAAACATTACACATAGAAGAAGAAATACTCATTATATGTGTTAGTTGCTAATAGATTTGGAGTACATTAGCATATGACAATGTTCAATGCACAATGCAGTGATTTGACAAGGATAAATCTCCACAACTGACCTCATTGCCTAAGCTCCATAAAAGAAATGTAATTTTGTGGGATTATCATGAGATTATCAGGCTATTATTAATTTCCAAATCCAAATTCAGAGTCTTCTCACTCCTGTTGGAGGAACCGCTTCCTGATTGATAAAATTTTCGAGAGTGTAGCCATACTCACAACACTTGGCCAATTGTGGGTGGTGAGGTTATTTAACCTACAGTTAGGGTTTTGAATTTAGAGTTATCCTTCTTCCTGACAGGTTGAGGCCCACTATTTTAGAATCTTGTCTTTCTTTCTATTGACCAATATCTGGCAGGGGGTGGAGAAGTGATGGATTCATGCTTTTCCTAAGAGTATCTAAATCTAAACTTTTTTATAAATGGAACTTTGTCTGTGTGTGTGTGCATGTCCATAACCTATAGACTCCGAAACAGCTGAACGAATTTTCTTGAAAATTTACACAGTTGTACTATAAGCATTTATTTCTTTAACTTAGTTCATATGTAAAGTTAAGGACAAAATTTTGTTTTCAAATCTAGTTATAAGATTATCAATTTCGTATTTGTTCTTCACTGAAATAAAAATATTGTCAATATAGTAGACATATATTTTGGGTTTAGTGATATTCAAAAAGTTGCCAAACCCAAAATATATGACATATTACGAATGAACTATTCTCAATTCTTATTCACCACATCTTATGTCCATATCATGGTAAAATTAGTGAATAGAAGAGAAAAAAAAAATATATATATATATATATAGATACATACATGCACACATGTATATTGAACAGCCAAAAAGATTTTTAGATTTATGATGTCAAATTAAAAGGTAATGTTTCACATTAACTTTATTAAACAATCCATTTAACATTTACCATTTTGCTTCACTGTCTTCTGCCATTTTTAAGCAACTTCATAATTCTATCCTCTCGAAAGTTCTTATCTTTCTCAGAAAAAGCAATGCTTTGGAAATTTTTCTTCGGTTTTCCAGAAAACTGAAATATTTTCATTCAGTGAATTCAATCAAGAATAAAATATATCATTCTGTTGGTTTGTTCAGATTAATTTCTTTCTTTATCTTGTTTTTTTTTTCAATGTTTCAGCCATATACACTCTGGATTACCTCAGTGTGTGTTGTGATGCAATGGGTATCTGCTAAGAATGGGAAATTTGTAGAACTTAGAATTCTCGTTGAATTGGTTTTATTCATGTATGCACAAATACCCTTGGGAAAGGTATTTATCCATCTCTTCTTTGAGCAATGGGTTGAATAACAGGACAGATTGGGTTCTATAGCCTTGGTTGGCAAACAGTCTACCTCAGAAAGAAATGGCAAGCTACTTTAGGAAAATCTAGTCAGTTATGGATTAAAAGAGATATGATCGTTCAAGTATCACATATGGTACTTAACTGTCTGACTCTCTGGAGTTTATCTCTTATCTGCTATGTTCTGGAATGTTGTCTAATCTTAGTTCAGAAAGCAACAGTCACTCCAAAACAACCAGACGGTACATGACTGAAATTTTGTAAAACAAATAAACAAAGACATGGATATTAGTCTAAACCGAACGTGTCCTGGCAGAGTCACATATACTGAGACAAATCATCCCCACTCCCTTCATTTTATTCAAACACTTCCTTCCCAACAACTGCTACTTTTTGGAACAGGCTCCCAAGTGGTTTATTCCTTAAGCACTGCAGTTTCAACTTATTCAAATTTAGGATTAATTCTTATCTTTTCTATTGGATAAATAGATAAACTTCATGTATTTCTTATGTTCAAATAACCTTATTCATTAACTTTCTACCTTGAGTGGCTCTTGAGCTTTGAACAATTTTCTAACAAGTACAAAATGCTAAGGTGAATAAAATATTATATCAGTGAAAGAATTTTTCCTGGATACCAAAGAAATGTGTGGTCTAGTGATAGTCTCATGGAATATTTACTTTTGCTATTAACTAATTCTGGACTGTTTTCATTGATTGCTGCCTTGAGTTCATTGGAAATAGTACATCTTTAAATCAATTGTTTGATCTTTCTCAGTGAAATCATTGTACAGAACTCTTTTCTAATCCCCAACAAGGTCATTCTTTTGCACGGTTCGTGATCATTAATTATGCCTTCCCTTTCATCTCTTGTACACTTTATTGTAAGATTTATTGTCCCCTACTCATGACATGTAAATATAGAGTTTTAGGTTTAACTTATGTGAAAGTCACTTATCAAAGCAATTACAGTAACCAAGCTGTTACAAATGATTTTTAATTCTTGATTTAAACATTTTGAATATCTTAGCTATCTTCTAAGAATACCATAAGCAAATCATGTGAGCAGAGAGGAAGCTTTAAGAGAAATAAAAACAAAGTCACTTTGTTATATCTCTCCTCATATAGCAGCCATTTTTTCTTCAATGCTCAGCTCAAACTTGTAGTTGGTAGTGAACCCCCATCAGGGCCGTAGCTGATGCTAAAAAAGCACCTGGCACAGAGAAAATTGTCCAGATTTATTAGTTGACAATGTGATGATGTCATCAGTGTCATCTGTTTCCAGAAACTATTATTTTTGCGGATTTTTTCAGCTATTCCAATGGAAACTAGGCACAGAACGTCAACGAAAGCAGGAAATTGGGTTCAGACTTTCTGGGTATAACCAGTCTTTTCTCCCAAAATTAATAAATAAACAGATTTTTACTGCGTTCATTCAGATGTTTTCTTCATTTTTCTTTCTTTCTTTCTTCGTGACTTGTTTAGTTTGGTTTCTGACAAAGACATTTTTCCTTGCCCAGATTTTCACTATGATTGCACGGATCGGCCCAGACCCGTGCCCGGTAGTCAGATACGGCCTTGTCCCCCATGATGGTTTCAGTCGGTTTGAGCAACTCATAATAAACTACTCCCAGCTGATCCCACGAAATGCAGAACAAAAGCTTTCAACTATGGACTTTGCCACCAATGTTGATGCATGACTGGTCTTACCCCACAATTTTCTAAGCTTAGAGGTTATCACAGTGTATCAACTGTTCATCACCAGTCAAGATATTCAAAAACCTTTCTTGCCATTGAAACAGCTGAGCTCCAGGAAGAGACAACTAAAGTTCCTGGTAAATGCAATGAGGAAGGAGGGCTTGGAGAACCTGATACTAACAGGTCAGATAGAGGGGAAAAAGACAGGGGTTAGCAGCGGATAACATATTTGAAGGACCTGATCAGGTGGATGATGGAATAAGGGTTGCATGGTACAACAGGAGAAAGTGTGCTAAGAGGCATCAGGGATAGGGAGATATGGAAAGCCATGATTGCCTGCATCCTGAAAGGACATGGCACATAAAAGAAGAAGAAGAAACAGCTGTTCACACGTGACAAAATGCTGTTCAATGTCTCTGAACTTAAGCTCATACAATGTCCTTGCTTTTGAATCATTCCTAATGCTTTGAAACATTTTGAAACTGTTGTGTGGTCAACTCCTAATAATTCTGCAAGTTCAGTTTATACTTTACATGAGTCTTCAAAACGTTTTTAAACTTTTTCAGTGCACCAGGATATTCTTTATGTTCAACATCAAAATCATTATTTTAAAATGAAAATATAACACATTTAATATTATAAAAAACCAGTTGTTTGCCCCTTTGGCAAAATGACATACACTGAATTTCAAGCTTGCTTATAGTACTTCCTTATAGATGCTTTACCATCTGAAACTACATGCATATATATATATATATATATATATATATATATATATATATATATATATATATATATATATAGTAGCGAGTGTAAAGGTCAGAATGATGCTAAGAAAAAGTTTAAATGTGAAATAAATTTTTGTTTTAAAGCTTCATAGAACATTTTTCCTAGGCCTGCCAGGTGGTTTGTTGGCTTCACATGACTCAGTTTCCTCAAAATACTATGAATAACACTTTTAGATTTCCCCACACTTATTGAAATATCCCCAATCGAGAGTTTCATTACATAACTTGAGTATCAGTTTTCTAAGTTCCAATGATGTCACAGATATTTTCACCATGTTTACAATGCAAGAGCCAGTAAAGAGCTGGTGTAATTTAGTAAAATACCTGATTTTATATCATTACCCTAAAAAAAAATTCAATAATGCAAAATAATTATTAAATTTTATGGATTTATTTAATCGCTTTGATGTTTTTGAACGTCTATTTTTTTTTCGAGTGTTATATAATTATTTTTAACTTTATCAAAATAAGTTTATTTGACTTTATATTTTGGAATTATAGAATTTACTTTTCCCTTTGATAAAATGTTCCTGAAGCTTTAAAATAAAAAGGTTATTTCATATTTAGACTTTTTCTTAACATTGTTCTGATCTCTATGCTCGCTACTCTGTGTGTGTGTGTGTGTGTATATATATATATATATATATATATATATATATATATATATAGTTTTAAGGTGTGCTATATTTATAGGATAAAGTTCTCAATATCAGAGATAGTGCTTGTAAATATAAAAGTAAACATTGAAGTCAACACTCAAAGGTGATAGACTATTTCTTGCTAGGCGCAATTATCAAGCCACATGTGTTGGATTTTTCTTGGCTATATATATATATATATATATATATATATATATAATTTTAAGGTGAGCTATATTTATAGGATAAAGTGCTCAATATCTGTTATGGTGAAACACACCTATTCCTCAGATAATAGACTCTCTCTCCTATATTAATAAGAGTTAACAAGAAGTTCTTAGAAGTTCTAGAGAGTTATTTAGAGTTCTATCAGAGTTCAGTAGAACTACTAGGCAGTTGATATTAGTCGGCAGTTAGCTGAATACTAAGGGGTCAGCTTTCAGTGGAGGATTACCAAGTTCCTAACATTTAGGATGCGTTAAGTCAATTAGTAAAACCGACATAGCACGATCATAACCTTTAGTGCAAAAACTACTCCACAACAGTTTCAGAGATAGTGCATGAAAATATAAATTAAACATTGAAGTCAACATTCGGAGGTGGCAGACTTTTTCATGTTAAGTGTAATCTGGCCACATGTGTTGAGTTTTTCCTTGGCTATTTATATATATAACAGTCAGTAATGAATTGTGGGTAATCCTTCTAATGGTTATTTTTGTGTGAGTGGTTTGTTTATTTGGATAAATTTATTTTATTTGTTTTTATTTTTGCATTTATTTATTCTTTTCAGTTTTTGATGTTTAATTAATTTATTTGGATTTGGATTTGTTATTTATTTATTTATTTTTATTTTATCTATTCTAATGGTTGTTATGGCAGCAGTGGTTTGTTAATTTGTTTTATTATTTGTCTGGATTAAATTATTTTTTATTATTTATCTATTCTTTTCAATTTTTGATTTTTAAGTAACATAGTAAAAATTTGTTTTCATGTCCGCATTTCAAGATATGTGCAGATCGTTTTCAGTTGTTTGTTTTTGTCTGGGAAGATAATGATAGCTATTTTTTCTACCAGGCAAAGTCTGCAGGTTTTGGATTGTTGCCTGATGTTCCTTTTTGTATTTTCCATGATATTTTTGGTGTGATTTGGGTTTTGTTTTTAATTTCCAAGATATACTTAGAAAGCATTGTGCTGTTCACATATTTACTGTTTTTGAAGAATGTTTTGTGTGTAGTTTCTTTGTTTACAGGGTCCTTCTGTTACTCCTATGCATATTTCCTCACTAACTGGTAATTTTTACTGTCGCTTGGTATATTATGTTGTTTTGTAAACAATTACTGTTTAAGGGACATTCATTCCTTATTCTGCAGTGACATATGGGTGTAATTTGTTCAGGTTGTTTGTTGTTAGTTTTTCTGTTGTGCTTTTTTATTATTATTTGTACCATGTATATTAGGAATTTGAATAAGTTCTCACTCTTTTCCAATACATGGCATTACCAGAACTGGGAAATTAGACAAATTAAAAATCAGTGATAGAATTAGTAAATTCTACACTGTTGAAACCATATCACCGTTAAAGACCATAAACCAGACTACGACATGAACTGTTTCACCAGGATTAATTTTGCTTTGGGATTTTAATGAAGCAATAACAATATCTTCAAAAACTTTACATTTTGATATCAACTTGAATAAGCCATTTGCATTTTCCAATTTTTTGGATGATAGAAATACCATCTTGAAATCATAGTTCTATAAAATCATAGCCAAACGCTGTAGACTATTTGCAGTATGCATGAGAATACTTTTCTTAGAACTAAATATACTTAATAATGGACGATGATCAGTTTGCAATATCAATTTTCTTTCCAGTATCATCTTGTGAATTTTTATTACAGCAAAAATTATAGGAAGTGCTTCCTCTTCAATTTGACTGTAGCATTTTTCCATATTTGTCAAACTTTTTGAAGCGTGGATGACTGCTTTCACTATATTGCCTTTAAATTTATAGCCTATTAGTGCTCCAATGCCGTATTTGCTTGTATCTGTCGCTACTAATATTTTTTGCCGCAGGTCGCAATGTGTCAGCAATAACTCTGAAGTCAGTGGTTTTACAATTCCTTCAAAAACTTTCAATCATTCCTTACAATTTATTATAATATTTATATGCCAGATATGTGAACACCTCTAAATTATTTACTTAAGTGTACAAAATAGAATTGGTCAGCAAAATGTCAAATATATTTATTTAAAGAGAACTTTCAAGGTACTGTCTGCCATGAAACTTTTTATTTAATTTTTTTTTTGTGTTCCTACATGTTTTTTACTGGACTCAATGGCTCAGAAATTTTAATTAAGGATTCTGAGTCTTTCCCCATTACACCACACATGTATTCAAGCTTACAGCAGTCTCTCATTTAGGTACTGACTAGTTTCAATGTTGCTTAACATCAGTGATTGTATAGGAACTATTGTTTCAACATGGCCATAAGCCATGTTGAATACAGTTTAGGAATAGTTCATTCATAATATGCCTGCATGTGAAGAACATAAATATTAATTTCAGTCTCTTTGAAATAAGTCTGTAAAAAGTTTTGGTGTAATCGCAGTAAGTAATAATCACCATATTTTTGAGTCTTTTAGAAGATGCAAAAGGCTTGATAAAAATATTTTGATTTTGATTTTGATTAATTAAAAGTTACTTTTTGAAATGGTGTGATGGGTTCTCTACTAGGTTTGCATTTAAAAATACATGATTTGCTAATTTTTATGACCATAATTGGATATTCATCCACTATCATTTTTTTTTTTTGCATCTTTGCCAGGATCTTTTTTTTGCATAAAGATTTTGTTAACAAAATTTGGGAATTTCTATAGAAGTTGTCCATTTAGTAGAAACAACTGGAGCTTCTCAGTAAATGCCTTCTTGACAAGTCCTGAAAATGGGGTATTGATTTCATTTGACATCAGTGAATACCTGAACAAATAACTAGACACTTCAGCCATTCATATGTAAGACATTGAACACTGAGACCTTTTCGTTGTTTCTTTTTATTTTGTTATAGAATACCAAATCTTAAGCTGTCAGGCAAAGAAGGCTCACTTCTCAGATGGTTTTATATAAAAACATGTTTTAAGAAACAAAAATTAGTGGATTAGAAGCATACCGTTTATTAATTTGAGAAAAGTCATCATCTAAGAGTTGTTCAGACCATTGAACATGTATATTTTGTTTTATTTGTTGATACTACAACATTTTGGAAGTACTATTGAACAACTTTCTTCAGGTATTGATGTATAAGAAAAAGTAATAGAGTTTTTATATCTACAGAAAAGGTTGCAAACAGAAAAAAGTACTTTGTATGGCAAGTGGCACCTATGTACAGTCTATAAAAAATTTATATTAACTCAATTGCTAAGTCTGCTACTAGGAAAGTTGGTTCACTGTCACGCTTGAAAAATGTTATCTTCAGAATTTATTTGATACCGTTTATAATTCTTCCATTCAACTATCTATTGAATATTACTGCCACGTCTGGTCTGATATTTCTACTATGTATTTTGAGAAAATTCAAAGAAAAATTATTTCTGAGTTAGCATCACATCTTCAATAATTTTCTTTCTGTCATCATAATGAATCTTTTTCATGCCTTTTCTATAAATATTTTCATACTAACTGTTCTGATGAGGTTTTCTCTTTGATAACTTGATTTCATGAATTTAAGTGCAGGACTAGATTGGCAGCTTGGTCTCATTTTCCTGTTGAAATTGCTAGATATAACCATAAGTTCTGCACTACAAGATTCTTCTCTAACCCTGCTTCCTCATAAAACTCATTTCTGACTTCATCCTTTGCAGTCAAGTTTAGGCTTACTTGTTGAAACACCACTTCTCATAGAAGCATCAAAGTTAAGCAACATTGAGCCTGGTCAGATGTGCGACTACTTACCAAGTGTAATGGATAATGACTAACAATTGGAAATTGGAGAGCTGAATTTTAATTCCATTTAGGTTGTTTATATTCACTTATGTGCAAATACCTTTGGGAAAGGTATGAATACACTTCCTCTACCCCTAGCTATGGGTTAATTAGTAGGATGTGTATGAGTAAATCATTTATGTCTCAAAAAAATTTTGTAATCTAAAAATATTATATGGCTTTAAATAGGCTGCAAAATGTCGACAAATCAATCAGTCTATTCAGCTGTGATCTAAAAAATTTGATGAGTGCAGTGTAAATGATCTTCTGTCTCCTTGAATCCTTTACAATTATTTTCTTTGCCACTTACTGATTATTCTCAGAATCTTCTGTCTCCTTGAATTCTGTATGTTTATTGTCTTCGCTTCTTACTGATTTTTCTTAAATTCTTCTTCATTCAGTAACTCCTTGCATGTTAGTGTCTTTATTTTTAGGGTAAAATGATTTAAGAAAAGAGGACAATTTGATGAGTGCAGTTTCCATGATCAACTTTTGTCTCGTTGAATCCTGCTTGGTTATGGTCCTCTTTTTTACCGATTTTTATCAGAGTCTTCCACATTCAGTAAATTCTTGCATGTTACTGGATTTATTGTTGAGGTGAAATGATTTAAGTAATTTTTTTTTTTGCTAAAGGTTTGTTCTGTTTGATGCCATACCAGCCTCAATGGCTTATTTATGAACCTCTACTGCCAGCAGACTGCATACATATGGACAAGAATCAAGTTCAACAGATATAGAAAGATAGAAAAAAGTGTAAGACAAGGATTTGTCTTTTCTCCAGATTTATTGAACTGAGAGCTCGAGAAGTCATTTAAGGATTCATCATTGGTAGCCTAAATCTGAACAACATAAGATACACAGATGATACATTGCTAATAACACAGGAAAAAGAAAAACCCCAAGACCACCTTCAGAAGGTAGCTGAAGAAAGCAGAAAGAAAATAAACAAGAAAATCAAATGCATGGTCATCAGTCAAAAAAGTTGCCCAAAATGCCAACTACATGTGGGGCATACTAAAAAGAGAGATAGGGCAAAGCAGTGAATGGAGGAGTGGGTTTTAGGTGGGTTACAGGAGAAAGAATGCTGAGATCCACTAGGGATAGGCAGATGTGAAAGGCAATGATCACTTGCGTCCTGAAAGAACATGATGAATAAAAGAAGTTTAAGGCTCACAAATAATGTTAATACCAAAATAAACTGGTTAAACATAAGTTAAAAATTAAAACTATAAAACTAGAAGGAAAATAGATTAAAGAAAGAGACGTTATTATATAATATCTCTTTATACATCTAATAAGAAGAAAAGAAGCAACTACTTTAAGGATTTTTAATTTTAGAATAACTATTAGGAAGTTTGTACCTAAATTTAAATGTATTATGGCCTTTACTTAAGTATTCTTTTCTTAAGTTCAGAAGTAAATTTTGCTTTTGATATTTTAATGTTCTAATTTTTTCAACTAAACATAGATTACATCTGTTGTAAAGTTTATATAAGGGTGCAGGCTGAACAATTGGTTTAAGTTCCTTTTCTTTTATTTCCCAAAATCATTGAGAAAGTAAAGTTTGGTTTAAATTGAGGTTGGAAAAGGAGTGTTTATGGTAACATTGTTTAAATTTTGTCACAAAAATTCCAATGTAAACTTGATAATTATTTTTGTTATTTTTGTCAATATTGGCTTGATAGATCACTTGGGTAAACTTGATTTTACCTTCCATGGAGCAAATATTGATGGACCTGTATTTACAGTTTTAATATTAGTTCAATCTAAGTTCTTTAACATTTTTATATTGTGGGAATTAATTATCTTATCTATATTATGTGTGCAAGAATAACTAATTTTGATAGTATTTTTATTAAAGATTCTGCACAGAGGGTTATTGGTATAAGAATGTTTATTTAGCAATTTCAGAAAAATATTTACCTCTGTTAATGTTAGATAATCTACAGAATTAGGGTTTAAACCATATAACTTTCCTTTTTCTACATCTGCTCCATGTTTTAGATGACTCAAATTTGACAACAGGCTTTACCTATAACAATTTGTCGTTAAAGCCATTTTCCTGGAGTGCTTTATTATATAACTTTTTATTTTCATTGAAGATCTTAAGGCTGGAAGACAACCTGTTAATCCTGGTATTAACAATGTTAAGTATTTGTTTTATGATAGTATTAGGGTGGTTGGAATTTCTGTTAATACAGCTGGAGGAAACATTTTCTTTAAGGTAAAGCTTGTGGAAATTATCATTTAGATTAAGGGTGACATCTAAATAATTGACAATTTTTAGGTTAGAGGAAACTTCAATTTTAAATCCTAGTAATTTAAAGGCTCTAATAATTTTCTTATGAATCATAGTAGTCAAGGGCTCATTGCTATTAGAGATGAACATAAGACTGTCATCACAGTATAAGTCAATTTGTTTGTGGTCTAGGATGTGCATTGTGGTACAGTGGATATTGGTTCAGAATGAGAAATCAGAGAGCTGAGTTCAAATTCCAGTTGAATTCATTGCATTCACTTACACACAAATATCCTTGGGAAAGGTATGAATCTGTCAATTCTCCCTCTAGCTATGAGTTAAATAGCAGGACAAATTGGGTTCTATAGCCTTGGTTGGTAACCAGTCTACTGTAGAAAGTAATGGCAACCTACTGCAAGACAATCTTCTGCTCAATCAGTCATGTCTCTTTCAAGACATGATAGCCTAAGCATGTATCATGTATGGCACTTAACTGACTGAAAATATAAATACCTACTAGATCAGCAAGTTGGGCTGAATCATATGCCTCCATAAGGATATCAAATTTGTGATAGGTAATTTTGGTCCAGGTGGAATGGTAAAACATTAGAATTGACTTTTTAGTTGCTAAAATAATCTTAATTTCCCTGTCAATCTACAATGTCAAATTTAAGAAAAGAAGTTTTAGTTTTTCTTTAATCTTGGTAAACCGATTAATGGTATCGGAAGAATCTTTCCAGAGATTAGGGTGAAGAATGAATCATAGTTCTTCAGTTATTTTTTTGATAATTTCCCTGAAGATTAACCCTAAATCACTTTTGGTAGGATTAACCTAGTTTGTAACTTATTAAAGTTAGGTTTGTGGTTTTTAAATAAAAGATAAGTGTCTTTAGTCGAAATGTTTCTTACCTTATCAACAATATTTCTTCACTAGCAAAATTGGCTGTATTTTTTTTTAATCATTTCACCCCAAGCAAGGCAGAAACGCCACTGATGTGCAGGGGGTTACATAAATGTAAAAAGATTAATTAGAAAAGAGTGAGGAGTACAAACTAGTTAGAAAGGAACAACAGAAAGCTGAGAAAGCAGGTGCGATGACAGATACATAGATAGAGAGAAAGGGAAGGTTATACAGGGGAGGGGAGAGAGCTAGAGTCCAGTGGTTAGTAGATGAGTATTGACTTTGCATTTAAATTTCTGGAGGTTGTAGCCGTCAGGAAAGCAAGAATATGGGAGCGAGTTCCACAGGTGGGAAGTGCGAGAGAGGAAGCTGCAGGAGTAGAATTGTCGTCTGCATTTGGCTAACCTGACTGTGAATGGGTGGGACCCAGTTGCCAGTCTGGTTGCACAAGTAAACACCTGTTGAGGAGGCATCAGTGACTTAAGCTCATCTGAGCAGAAGCCATGAAAGTATTTATAGAATCATGGTTGATTTCCTAAATTATGTTGTTTTATGTATCCAGTTTATAATTACTAGGAATTTTATTTTTAAGAACTTTGATGTCGTGTGTTTGTTTGCATTTGGATATGTTTCTAGATTTATCAGACTTAATCCAAATGTCATTGGAATTTCTAATTGTGTTAATGTTTTCTTGAGTAATTTTTAGAAATTGTTATATGACTTGTTCATTACCCTTAAACAGTGGCTCTGAAGAAGCCAATAATTTTGTCTGACCAATTTCTTCCTTATTTTTATTTTTAATTTACTTTATTGTCCCTTCTTTTTCTCTTTTTCTTTCATTTTTTGCATACACGCTAACAAATAAATTTATTTTCCCATAATGTTTTAATTTTGCTGATAAGACGAGTTCTAAATTTACCTGTCGAATTGGCCATCTGGTTTTTTAAAATTTGAATTTTTGTATATGTAACACACACGCAAATATATATATAAACTTTTGCTCAATGTAAAATAATTGAGCAATTCTGAGTTTCATGCATGTATATAAATATATATACAGGGTGTATCAAAAATACTTTTACAAACTTTGGGGATTGGTTTCTCATACCAAAACAAGGACAAAAGTTCATATAAATATATGTTTGCAAATCCTTTATTTTTCAGTTATTAAGTTTAAAGAAAGCTTATGGTAGATGGTGCTGTGTTGTCAATTAGACACCGGAACAATTGTTATTTGGGTACACTTGTGGCTAGTCTGTCTTTAGAATTTAACATTTGTAGTAGTGAGTTAACTGAAAAATGTTCTGTTGAACAATGGCAGGATATTCATACCATGAGGATACTTTTACAAACTTTGGGGATTGTTTCTTCAGACCCACCCACAGAGTTTTGAAAAGTATTTTGGTACACCCTGTGTGTGTGTGTGTGTGTGTGTGCATTCTGACACCAAATCGGTTGAGTTTTGATCCCAGCCAGAAGCAAGTGGATGTCTAGCCACACTGATGAGCTCTGATACATCGAAACAGGCTTGTATGTGGAGGATGAATACACACACACACACACACACATACATACAAATATATATATATATATATATATATATAGAGAGAGAGAGAGAGATGGCCTGAAGATTACATTCAAGCATAAAACATTGTCAGTGATCAATGTTGAACTTTGTGTTCTCTCTTATATTTAAACAGGCTATACCTCTGATATTAAGCAATTTTATCCATACGACATAGATTATTTCAGCCATTACATAACTCACCACCTCATATATACATAGAGTTATCTGAAGTAATAAATATACATATGAGGATACACACATATATAAAAATATAACTACAATCACTAACATTAAAGTCATAAATTTCTTAGATGTTACCTTTGACCTGAACAATGATATGTACAAACTGTATGCTAAAGACTCACATAATCATAAATATATCAATAGGGGATCAAATCACCCCCACACAATCATCAATAACCTATATAAATCAATCCATTTAAGTACCAACTCCAGCAATAAGAAAGTTTTTGCCAATTCCAAAGTTAAATATGTGAGAAAAAAGTAAACTCAAAACTAGTTTTAAAACAAGGTAGACAGAAATAAGCAGAAATCATGTACACATAACATTATTTGGATTAACCTACCCTATAGCCATAATATTCAAACAAACATTGGAAAATTCTTCCTAAATTTAATTTACAAACATTTCTACCAATCACCAACCTAAAAAAATATTTTTAACAAAAACAATGTTAAAGTCAATTATAGTTGCATTAAAAACATAGATAAATATATCCAACAACATAATAATAAGATATCAAATAAATATTTGGCTCACCTGAATAATATCAGTTACTCTACTACTACTACTAATAATGATCTTTCTAAAAATAATTGCAGCTGCCACAAAAATAAGATCTACCCATTGAATTGCCAGTGTATCTCTGTAAGTCATGTTTCTAGAGCTCGCATCCATTTGGGTGATGATGATGCCAAATTTTATTTTGGAGCAACTGCTAACAAGTGAAAATTTTTCTTGCACTACCACATGTTGTCTTTAAACAATAGTAAATACTGCAAAAGTATTGCTTTATCCATATATTATTGGAAATTAAAAAAACAATAACATGATTATGCCTTTTAGAAAAATTTGTCATCTTAAACCATATAAATAAGCCTAATCTACTTAACAAAAAAAGTGAATTAATGAGCACATGTTGCCATAGAAAAAATTCTTAAATTTCTAGACCCTGATTGAAACAGATTCCTGTATGCATTTGCCTCTTTCTTTTCTCACTCCCTTACTTCACACTTTCTTTCTTTTTTCTTTCCTTCGCAAATATTGCTATCAATAATTATGAAATATGCCCCTTTGATTTCATCTATCTGCATTTTAATAATTTTTTATTTTATTTAAATTTTTAATCTTAATTTTTTATCTGCATGTAATTTTTATCTATTAAAATTTTACTCTTGATATATTATAAAACAGTAACCTAACATTATGAGATTTAACCCCCATGAACATCACATGAACTTAAATTCAAATTTATTAAAAGATCAGTTTGTAATATGCACCTGATGATTGCATAACACATGACACTCCAAGTCGTGCTATCAACATAGGATAATATATATACACACACACACATATACAAACACAATCAAATAACATCTCTCTCTGGTTTTGACTCTCCTCTGTCCTCTCCCTGCTTCTTGCTTCTCAGCCTGCTGGAAATCCTCTGTGCTTCCTGTAGTTAAGAACATTGGGGAACCCTCAGGCCCTTCAAATTATTGCCCTATCAACCTCCTACTGATTTTTGGCGAAGGGCTTTAGGCTATTATTAATGCTGAAGTGATTTAACATCTCACAGCCCATGGCCTCTTCTCTGATAAACAGTATAGTTTCTGCTTCACCAGGTCTACTGCTGATAATGACCATCACAGAGGTATCGATAAGAACAGTGAAGCTCAAGCTATTGCACTAGATATCTCCAAAGCATTTGACGGGGTCTGGCATACTGACTTTCTACGTAAGCTCCATGGTATAACTAGATGAATGTTTGAACTAATCCAGTCTTACCTTTTAGATACTATCATACAAACATGGGTGCCTCTCAAGGCTCTATTCTAGGTCCTACACTTTTTCATCAACGGTCTCCCTGATGCAATCAGATCCCAAGTAGGCAATTATGCTGACAACACAATTTACTCCTGCCTCAATAAGAAATCTGCCAAGGCTGACAAAGCAAATTTTGTTACTGATCTGCAAAAGGCCCTCCAATCTATAGTGGACTTTAGTAAGAAATGCCTCATAAATTTTAATGCTTCCAAAATGAAGTTCCTATCATTTAACCACCATAGATATCTTGCACATATATAAATTTATGATCTGCCCAGGCATTGAATACGGGTGTCACAACTGGTTGAGTGCTCCTGCTATTCATCTCAGTCTTCTTATCAAAATCCAACAAAGAATCTGCTATGTAATTGATCCTGACCTGGTATCTCAACTCCAGTCACTTTCTCACTGATGTAATGTGGCTTCCCTCTGTCTCTTCTACAAATACTTTCATGGCTTCTGCGTCAATGAGCATAGCTCCCTGTAGCTCCTACTGCATGAATTTAGTTGAGCTACTAGACTAGCAGCTAGGTCCCACCCTTTTACAATGAAACCAATCAAATGTAACTGCAATTTCTACTCTAGCAGCTTTTTTGCTTGCACTTCCCACCTGTGGAATTCCCTTCCATATACTTACTTTCCCTGAAAGAGACACCGCCCTGTTGGCGAGGCATCAGAATACACCAACTACCCCTCTGCAAGGGATAAAAGTCTCTCAATGGGTGGCAACTCATGTCATCTGGGGACCAGATCCTGGTGATTGAGCAGGCCATGGCCTGGGTGGCAAAGGGGTCATGGTCCTGCAACACATCACTTTGGCCTTTACGTGGGCTAGACGGGTGGTCAGAGAGGCCCGATCCGATCAATCGGCTGGTCCTGACATACTCTAGCTCATATATATTTCTTTTTCTCTTAATTGTATTATCAAATTTACTTTAGTGGAACACTTCTCAACTCTTTATCTTATATGTGCTAGAAGGCAGGGGCTGAGGTTCAACTGTGTTGAGAGCAAAAGACTTCTTGACTGCTGTTAAAATGAAGGGCTTTATAACCAAAATTTTGCAGAGGCTCAGGACTTCACTATTAATATGAGTATACTGGTTGTGTATCTCTGTCTCAGCCAAGGCAAAAGTGTTACCTCCTTGGTTCATTCCTTTCTCAAGTTGAACTCCGTAGTAGGTGGTGGAGCACAGGGCTAGTGAAAGTAAAAACCCAGACATGGCATCTTTAAATAAAAAAACTAAAAGAAACTTATCCCGAAATAAAACATTGGACAAATATAAATGAATTCAAGATATCTAAAAGCAAAACAAAATGTGTGCATTTTTTTCAATTGAGAAAAAGGCACAATGACCCAGTCATAAAGCTGAAAGATACAGAAATACTGGTCGTTAATGAGTACAAATACTTGGGAGTTATATTCGACAGGAAATTATCCTTCATCACTCATATAAGATATTTAAAATCTAAAACTGCCCATGCTCAACAACTTTTACGAGTAGTCGCCTATACAAAATGGAGAGCTGACTATCAAGTACTACTCAAGTTATACAGAGCTCTAATCCACTCTCAATTAGATTATGGTATATTTATTTACAGATCTGCCAAGAAATCTTACCTTAAAAAGTTTGGCCCAATTCATCATGAAGGCCTAAGACAGGTCTTAGGAGCCTTCAGAACTTCTTCAGCTGAAAGTTTATATACTGAAGCCCATGAAGCTCCCCTACAACTCAGATGCATAAAATTGGCTCTCCAATACTACACAAAATTGAAGTCATGCCCATCCAACCCAGCTTACGACTGCATCTTCAGTTCTAGACATAAGCAACAGTTTTAACAAAAAGAAAATTCAATCAAACCATTTGGCCTTCGGATGGAGCCTCTTCTCCATAAATCTGCAATTTCTCTTAAAAGTATACATAAAAGCATTTTCACGCAAGTTCCACCTTCGATCATCAAAAAACCTCAAGTAATCTGCCAGTTAAACAAACTATCGAAAGCAAAAACACACCCCAGTACCTTTCTGGAAAAATTTCATACTATCCTCTTAAACCATCCGGATCACCAATATATATTTACGGATGGATCCAAGGATGGCAATAGATCAGCATGTGCTGCTGTTCTTAATAAAACCATGCACCTAAAAGCCCTTCCTATGGAAAGTTCCATTTTTACTACAGAAGTCTGTGCTATTGACCTTGCTCTCAACATCATTTCCAGTGACAAACCCAACAAATTTATCATATTTTCAGATTCACTCTCTGTGTTAATATGAGAGGGAAACAAACAACTGGAAAACCCATTAATAGTGAAACAGCTGAGTAGAATAGACTCTATGTCTAGTCACAAAGATATAATTATGTGATGGATACCAAGCCACATTGGAGTGAGTGGAAATGAAAGAGCTGATTTGGCAGCAAAATTGGCCTTAGATCTTAGAAAATATCAGTATTATATATACTGACTTGAAACCCCAAATATATAAATTCTTTCTGACAAAATGGCAACAATGCTGAAATGGCAACACTTATAACAAACTCTTCCAAGTAAAGCCTACTCTGGGAGAATGGAGGCCAGCTTTTAGAAAATCAAGAAAAGAACAAGTTATTATATCTTGATTGCGTATTGGCCACTCAAGACTCACTCATTCATTTATACTCACGCAAGGAACAGCCACCACAGTGTTTGACATGTCAAACACCTTACACAATTAAACATATTCTAATGAAATGCGGTGTGCTAGCTAAAACCAGAGATCGGTATTTTAGAACAGATAATATGAGGAATATGTTTAAGAATGTTGACATGGGTAATGTTTTCTCTTTCTTGAGAGAGACAGGGTTATATAGAAAAATATAATGCCTCGTCATAAGCTAGAATATTCAACCGATCAAGGTTGATATGCCATAAAAACCCAAACAATCAACCTACTGTTGAATAGTACTACTTTGGGTTTTTAATCACTGCAAGTAGATCTGGTAGTGAGAAATAATTACATCAATTGGCTATGCAAATGAATTAATTATTTATATTAAATAAATTAACTCATGTCAGATAGAAACATTTGAAACCATTTACTTGAGTAAGAGTAAACGAGCTGTGGATTATGAATGTTATCCTTAAATTATGCTTAGAAATTATATATATTTAATATATTTTTTTTTATCATGTCGCCCCAAGTAAGGCATTTTACTGCCACTGTTGTGCAATGGGTTACATAGGAGGAATGTTATGAAGAGAGAGAGAGGTTGCAGGGGGTGTCAGGAAGAGAAGGAGGAAAGGGAAGAGAGTACTGATGAGAGTGGGGTGGATGTAGAAAAGCATGAGAGAGAGGATGTAAGTTAGTGAGACAGGAGATGACTATTGACTTTACATTTAAATTCTTGGAGATTGTAACTGTCAGGAAAGCAAGTATGCAGAAGAGACTTCCATGGGTGGGAAGTTCGAGGAAAGAAGATGCCAGAGTAGAATTTGCATTTACAATTTATTGGTTTCATAGTAAAAGTTGCTAATCTTGTGGCTCAAGGAAATTCATATATAGTGGGTACCAGTGAGCTAAGTTCATTGGAGCAGAAGCCATGAAAGTATTTGTAGAAGTGACACAGGGAAGCCACACTGCGTTTGTGAGAAAGCGAATGTATTGTAGCTGCCAAGTCGGGATCGATCACATTACAGATTCTCTGTTGGATTTGGTTGAGGACACCTAAGTAGATAGCAGGAGCACCAGACCAGATATGGCAGCAATACTCAATGCACGGGCGGATGGTAGACTTGTATATGTGCAGGATTGTTTGGGACGGGAAAAATTTCCTGCCCCTTCACAGAGAACGTACTTTTTTAATAGCGGATTTAGCTATGGATTCTATATAGTTATTCCACTTGAGGATCTGATGTGAGAGTTAACCCAAGGAGGCGCAGTGTTTCATTTTCAGGTAGAGAAGCTTGATCCATGTTAATGAGCGGGAGGGAGGAATGATTGTCTGTGGTTGTTATTAGATAGCAACTTCGTTTTGGAAGCATTAAAATTTACAAGCCATTTCTTACCCCAGTTCACCACAGATTGGAGGTCCTTTTCAAGCTTGGCAGTGAGGTTTGCTTTTCCAGCCTCAGTAGATTTTTGATCGAGACGAGAGTAAACCGTAGTGTCATCAGCATATATGCCCACTTGGGATCTTATATGTATAAACTGGTTGATATTGCATAAAATCCCAAACAACCAACCAAACTGAAAGCTACAATCTCCAAGAATGTAAATGCAAAGTCAACTACCATCTTGTTGACTCACATCCTTTCCCTGACAGCTCTTGCATCATGTTCTTCTTTCTTTCCACTTCACTCTCATGCAGCCCTCTTCACATCTCTATTCTCGTCCTTTCCTTACTTATTCTCTGACTCTCCTGTAACTTGTTCCTCTTTGTCATCGCTTACCTCTTCTGTAACCTCCTGCACACCAGTGGCAGTTCTGCCTTGCTTGGGGCGAAATGATTTATGAATTTTTTTTACAGCAAAGTTTACCCAATACAAGGCCCAGGTTGGGAGGTTAATTTGTATAAATATGAGAAGTGATAATAATTCCTGACTCTGACAAGCATTTTGACAGAAAACTTGGGAGTCAATGAATGAAATAAATCCACTAAACAGATACACATACACACACACATAAATATATATAGAAAAAGAGAGAGAGAACTTTATTATTGTAGTGTGGTTTGCCAAAGTGCTTACTCACATACTTTCTTCTTTGTAAACTATTGTAGCATGCCAGTAACAAGACCTTTTCTAGTGATGAGATAGAAAAGTGGATTCATGTCTGTCTCAAGGTTTGCTAATTTTATTTTCTATGCTGTGATAATAACAGTAAAACTACTCTGCCCCTCATATTGGATAATGTCAAATATGTCAGCCTTTGTTATGAAAGTCAGTTTTTTTCGATAATAATATTAGTTTTAACAGACTGACTTGTAAAATTTCTATTTGATGCTCCTTTGTTTCTGGAAAAGAAAAAACTTGGTTAAAAATGAAAAAAAGATATGCTATATAGATATGGAGCCATAGCTGCGAGGACTGTTTTGTAAGTAAGTCACTAAGTTCAAATGTAGAAGTTTTGACCTGGAATACCAGAAACATTCTGGCAGGCCTGAAATTGTTGCTGATAACAAATAAAACTGCTGATTCAAAATAATGCAGGTTACATGACATAAAATATTGTGAAGATACCCCACAGAGTATTCTAAGGCATTTGAAAACACTTGAGTACATGAATTGCGATGATAATTGGGTACTTCACAAATTAATGAAAAAAATAATTTAATGGGCCATACTTCTGTCTGTGTTTTTTTGCTGAAACACAACAAAAACAAAACAGTTTTGAAAAGGATGATCATAGGAAATGAAAAATGAATTGTCTACAATGTGGGGAAGAAAAGTCCCTGTGAAAAACAAACTGGGCCACAACTAACTGGAATGGTATCATTGTCCCTCAGAACAAGCCAGACAGAGTAGCAGCAGTCAAACTACATCCACCAGCAAGGCCTTCAAATAAGAGGTTTTGATGAGTTAAAACTACCTCTTAATTGCTGTTGTTTTCAGGTCCACTGACCTGGGGTGGTAGCATCTGTTAGGGTCCCAACTATAGGTAAACTGGGGTCAATACACTATGAAAGCTTAAAAATAGATTTCTATAATAAGAATACATTTTTGAAAAAAAGATATTACAAGCAATACATTTAGAAAAATAAAAATTAGCAGCAATACATTTGACCTTCTACAAAAACCCTCTTCACAAAATGACTTAAATGAAACCTGATCTACAAATTAATTTCTTATAAAGAATACATATTTTGTTCATATGAATCTATCCCAAAAAAATCATGTCAGCATAAAATAACCCATTGAGGTTGATCTAAACTTATTTATAAATGGAACTTTGTCTCTCTGTGTGTGTGTGTGTCCGTTACCTATAGACTCTGAAACAGCTGAACCGATTTTCTTGAAAATTTACGCAGTTGTACTATAAGCATCTGTGAGTGTTCTTAGCTAGGTTTTGTGTCAAGGTACCCCCGATAAATATCAAAAATTGATAATCCAAAAAATTGTGTTATAGAAGGAGTGGTCTGATTTTAATCAAATTTGATACACAAAGACATAAGAAATGATATTCAGAAGTTTCAAGGTTGCAGTTTGTACAATAGTGCAGAAAATTTTATATCTATACCAGGAAATCAAAATTTGACTAACATCCATTCATATTTCTTTCAATCTACGATTTTGTTTTAACTGAAAACAACTATTGCTTTTTAGTCTTTCGTACCAACGTCCAAAGAGTCTGAGCTCCAGAACCGTGGATTAGTTTTAAAGCTTTCATTACACCTGAGCAGCGCTGAACTATACTGCTAATAAGTCATAAAACTAACCAAACTAGACCCAGCAGAAATTGATACATTTTGTCAACAATGCCCTACTACCCCTTCTATACTTACCTATTCTTTCATTTTCAAATTACCACTTATTTTGATTCCTAGAAATTTATCTTAATGAAAAGAACTTCAGTTCTCTGTAAGATCACTTGGACCAAATAATTATTCAGAATTATGTTCAATTTTGAGAAGAAAGGAATCATGAAACTGCATCAGAGTTCTAAAAAATTGTGCATGTGTAGCAGCAATGTTCAAAGCAAGGATGGCAGATATTGAATTTAGAGTTACCCTTATCCTAGACTGGTTGCCAATCAAGGCTAGTTAAGTCCCATCTGTCCAGCTATTAGCCTCTATCTGGTAGGTGGTAGGAGAGATAGTTTCATACTTTTCCAAGGGTATTTGTACAAAAGTCAGCAGTCTTAGTTGGAATTTTAACTTGATGTGTTAATTCAATTGACTTTGCCATTAAACACAATGCCATATTCGCGTTTATTTACGCAAGTTGATAATAATTAAAAATTGATAACATAATTTATACTTTATAAGAAAAAGACATTTTTGCCTTTTCAACTTTTTTGTTGTGATATCATTTTTCATGTCTGATGGAAAAATATAAACTCTTCAACATTAAATATTACATTATGATTGATTTCTGTTGCATGATTTTAATAGATAAGGTTTCTGTTGATCACCAATGTATTGCAGGAAGAGTTGCAAATTGTTGATTAGAATGAAGACATTCAAATAAATGAATACAATATTTCCAAATAAAATTTTCACACATAGAAGAAAGTTGTCTATATATGTTTATATAAAGAATAATAATTTAAGCAAAGAGTAAATACACTTGTGCATAGGTAGACAGCTGAAACAAAGAAGAATTAGAAATTCATATGATTTGCTGTAAGAAAATGTGTGGGTGTGTGTCATGTTCCATGTGGCTGGCTGAAATTAAAATGGCCTGCCCAGAAAAAAAATCTTCCGCAGGGGGTAGCCCTGTTGTTTTCACTAAAGAGGAGGCTTTTTTCTTCCATTCTTTTGGAGTATTGACACAGCTCCACCTGGTAGGCATCTTGGTAGACAAGATGGTGGGAGCAATCCCTACAGATTAAAAAGAAATTTATCCTACCAAGACAAATGCTATTTTGTACTAACAATGAAAAGGTGTTATATTTTCATACTGTACATGTCAAAAGTATAATAATGCTTTCTTTAGGTATAAATGTAAAGATTATTAGTCATCTTTGGTTCCAAGACCAAACTAGATAAACTGTTATATTTGATAATAAGATATAATGGATATCACTTAGTTAAATTACACTAACAATTTAACAAAGCATTTATAATACAAGTATTATACATCTGGCATGTTATTTATTCATCATTAGAAACAGAAACAAATGGTAAATGTTAAGAAATGTTTTCCATCAAAATTTACTCAGTTTAAAAGATGAAAATAATAGAGTTTGGCTTATGCATACATATATATATATATATATATATATATATATATATATATATTACAGAAATTAACGAAGATTAACGAAACTTGGTTATAAAAAACTGACAATTTGAAATGATTTGTTTGAACATTATTTTTTATTGATACTCGTATTTAAGTAGATATTCTGTTTTTAATTAAACAGTATTATATATTTATATCTACTGGCCTGATTAAAACCTCTTCAGACTAATGGTCATTTGTGGTCGAGAGATCTAAGATGTGCCAGATTACATGGTAGCTTTCCCAATGTTGATAAGGGTCACAGGTTCAAATCCTGCCAAATGACACACATTTTCGTAATAAAAATTTATCGTAAATAATCAGGCCAGTAGATATAAATATATAATACTGTTTAATTAAAAACAGAATATCTACTTAAATACGAGTATCAATAAAAAATAATGTTTAAACAAATCATTTCAGATATATATATATATATATATATAATTTTTTTTGGTAGAATCTATCTTACATATTCATGAGTCAACCATTTATTCTTGCTTTGAATATTGCTGCCACATATGGTCTAGTACATCTGCTATATATTTAAAGATTCTTGATAAAATACAAAAAAGAATCTGCAATGTTATTAGGCCTGACCTTGCATACTGGCTTCAGTCCCTTTCTGACTGTCATGATGTAACTTGCTGGTGCCTTTCCTGTAAATAATTTCATAGTAACTTTTCTGATGAACTTTCCTCTATGGTATCTAGACTATGAACTTAAGTGCAGTGCTAGATTGGTGGTAAAGTGACTTTATTACAGATGCTACACTGCATCTAGTGAAATAATCTATTAAATGAAGAATCTTGGTCCCTTAAATTTCTCTTATGTTTATGGATAACATTTTCTTCGAGTGTTTTCAGAAAGAGAAATCAACAATGGATTTGTGTGGTGCTCTTTTGTATTTGAAGCATATGTCACAATTGGAAGTAATTTTCCTGAACCTCTTTCATAGGTTCAACAAAGAACTCTTGCATTTTTCAGGAGAATACTCATATTCTTATAACTTGGATGACTAAATTGCTAGTGAAGTTTTTCTGATAGTTTTCCTTTTCTCCAACAAGGAGTCCTGGGCATGACGGTAAACTGCATTCGGCAGCAAGGTCTCTAATTGGGAGGTTATGAGTAGCAGGGGACCACCTCTTAATTGCTGTTGTTCTCAGGTTCACCCAGACCCAGAGTAGTAGCACCTGTTAGGGTCCCAGTTATGCACAAATAGTTAACCCCCTACCAAATTGGGGTCAAAACTCTATGAAAGTATAAAAATACACATTTATAGAAATATATACATAAAAATAGACTTTTATAGAAAAATATACACTTTTGAAGGAAAAATATTACCAACAATACATTTTTGTAGAAAAAATTATTACCATAACACATTTTTTAAGGGATAAAGAAATTATTTTCTGCAAAACATACAAAATTTTGAATAAAAAACTAGAAGACATTTTTCAATTTTCTAAAATAAAAAAGAATAAAAACAAAAAAATGTCATTAAAATCTGACTAAATCAACCTTCTCACATTTTTTAAGGAAAAATATTACCAACAAGACATTTTTGAAAGAAAAATATTCTCAACAATACATTTTTGAAAGTAAAAAAAGGAAAAATTGCCATTATGAATTTTTGAAGAAAAAAAAAATTATTACCAGCAATACATTTTTGAATACAAAACTAAAAGACATCTTCAGTTTTCTAAAATAAAAAAAAAATCATGAAAATCTGACTAAATCAACCTTCTTACTATAACTGAACATTATAAAAAATATCTTAAACCCCACCTTTTTGGCATTAAATAACCCACAGAGGTTGATATGCTGTTAAACAAAACTCAAACTCCCCAACAGGCTTATTTTTAATATCCCTAGTGCTGGTCAGAACAACACTTTCATTTTTTGTTAGATCTGGAGTGGCAAGAGAGACGTAATAGCACTCAAAGTTAGTGCAGAGAGGTTGTATCTTTTGGCCAAGTGTGGACACACTATCATTTTTAAAATTCAGAACAGTATTTTCCTGCTAATACACAGGTTAACTTAGAACATAGATTTCAAGTGTTGGCCATTTTCAAATTTAAATGCAGTCTTACTGTCCTCTGCTTTCATGTCTCTTTTAACTTTCTCTGGCAAAGTATCAATGTAACAATTATACCAAGTCAAGTCACACACTGACCTGGAGCAACCTGAGACCAAATTTATGGCACTGATAGTTTGTCTTGAGAGCATACTATCCCCAGAGTTATTGTGATTCATGATTACAATATTGGCTCTGAATTTATCTTTTTCATTTCCTTTGTCAAAAGCATGTTGACAATTTTTTAGTGCCGTACATGGTGGATTCGCAAATAGCACATCTAGAAGTTTTACCATCAGATTCAAGATATTTAGTTTCTTGGTTCTATCCATTTGATAACTGATATGGCCTTGAATTCCTTTACTGAATCTATTCCCTCTCTATGTATTGCCTCTTCAGCCTCTACCATAATAATACTTTTGTTAATTTATGTGGAGAGAGTTATACATTATATCCTTTGTCTGTTGGTTCAGACGTTATTTGATAGATTGCTTGAGTGGAGGTACTTATTAAAGTTTCTGGTCTAACACCTATCACTTTTTTATTTGAGCCATCATTTCATTGAAAGTTATATCTCTGATGGTAGCCATTATTAGTTTTTCATTGTCTTTCTCAAGATTGACACTCTTGAGAGCTTTGTAATCATCAAGCAATTTTATATTATGTTCACTGAGTTGCTGAGCCATATAGTTAAATTTTGTAATGAAGTTACTTAATGCCAAAAATGTGTGAGTTTAAGTTTTTTTTAATGTATTGGGAAAGTTGATTTAGTGAGATTTTGATGAAAAGTTTTTTTTTATTTAAAAAAAACTGAAGATATCTTCTAGTTTTGTATTCAAAAATGTATTATGGCAATAATTTTTTTCCTTCAAAGATTTGTTATGGTAATAATTTTTTTCTTAAAAAAAATTGTTGGTAATATTTTTTCCTGCAAAAATGTATATGAAATATGTAATGAATGATATACCCAAGTGATCATATGAAATATGTAATGAATGATATACCCAAGTGATCATATGAAATATGTAATGAATGATATACCCAAGTGATCATATGAAATATGTAATGAATGATATACCCAAGTGATCATATGAAATATGTAATGAATGATATACCCAAGTGATCATATGAAATATGTAATGAATGATATACCCAAGTGATCATATGAAATATGTAATGAATGATATACCCAAGTGATCATATGAATGGGTTCAGTTCAAACTTCCTAGCACGTGAAGAAAGTCAGAATGTAGAATCACTAACACATTATAATAATGGCAATAAAATTGAAGACAATAGTTTAAAAAATGTAAATAGTGTAAATACTACCTTATCTCAGAGAAATCTAAATTTATTTATCTAAAATAAAATCTTTAAATTTTATTGGGGTTTTTAGTGTTCTCCTTGGACAGTCCAATGGTGTTGGTGGTTGGCCCAACATGTTTAGTTTGTGTCTGCAGTTGCATGGTCTGTACGTGCTGAGCTGTGGTAGGTGGGTGTTGATGCTTGTTGTGGAATCTGTATTCCTACAAGCAAGATGATGGTGGTCCACCCTGTCTTATCCCTTGACCTGGTAAGTTAAAAGTGACTTGTCTATGCAGCCTTTATAGTTCTCTCAAATGTTTTCTGTTGCGGCTGGGTAGTCTTTTATTGTCTTGCATTTTGATGATTTAACTGTGATTCTCTGCCTTTGTCAATCACTGTGGCTGTTTGCCATGTGCTGTTTTTTTGAAAGACAAAAACACTTTGTAGCCTCTAATTAATTCAGTAATGTTTTTTGTGTTTCTGTTGTAATAACAGTGTTGCTTCCTGATTTTATTGTTTGTTCTTGGCTCTGATTATCTTCTGGAGTGTCAAGTGTTCAATAAAGTTGGGATATTTGTTGATTTGCTATTGTATAGGTTCTCTACTGGTGATAGCAAGTGGCTGTCAAGTGGGGTCACTCTTAGGCATAGAAGAGCCGTTTGGTAGTCCATCTTTGACTGATTTTTGCCATAGTACTTTTTACTGTTTGAAGTATTCATTCAATGAAACCACTTGATTGTGGGTATCTTGGGCTCAATGTTGTGTGTGTGAATTCTAACTCAATAGTGAAATTATAGAATTTATAAGACATAAAATATCTAGCATTGTCTGTGTACAGGCATTCTTGTTTGCCATGAATGGAAGAAATTGCTTTGAAGTTTTTGATGCAATTTGCACTTGTGATAGTTTTCATTGTCTTGATAAATAGCATTTTGCTGTATTGATCAGGGACAATTAAAATTTGTTGACCCTTGAAGTTAAAGATGTCAGCTGTGATATATTGCAATGGTCTGGTTAAATGTTCTTTAATGATCATTTTCTTTTTCATATCTCAGGTGCTTATTGCATATCTCACATGTTCTTACTAATGTTTCCATATCTTTATTTAATCGTCACCAATAAACACTATTTCTTAACTATAGTTGACATTTTTCTATTCCTTTAAATGCATCATAAATTCTTTGAAGGTCATTGTTTTGTATATTTTTTGGTATATGTATTTACCTTTAGTTACTAATTTATCTTGTACTGATAGACATTCTTTCAATAACGAGTAAATTTCCTATCAGTTTGGGTATATTCTTCACATCCTATGGTCATCTATTTATCATCACTTGTTTTAGAATTCTCAACTCTTCATCTTCTTCTGTAGCTTCTTGTAAGTCTATTTGCTTTTGTGCTGATAAATATAGCAATAAATACTGTTAATACATGTCAATTTTTTACTGGGTTTTGGCTGTACTCTTGATAAGTTATCTGGTATTCTCATTTCTTTATCTGGTTTGTATATAATTTGATCATCTGGTTGTAGCCTTAACAACATCCTTTGCAATCTTGTGGGTGCTTGTGTGATATTTCTATTCTGTATATTTTCTAATGGTTTGTGATCTGATTCAATTTGAAATTCTTTTCCATATATATATATATATATATATAAAAACAATTCCACATTCGATAGACATTGGCTAAATATGTACATTATATAAAAAAATTCTGAATTCTGCATACGTTGCAAATATGTATATTATATCAAAAAATATTTTTTGATATATCATACGTATTTGTCTCTGTAAATAAATAATACTATTTACATTGAGCCTTGCACCTCAATCATTTTTAATATTAAACAAATTTATATTAATAGGATCTGTTTTTTGTTTTTTTTTCACCTATATGGTTTTTCTGTTTTTGGATTTAAAATATATATATATATATATATATATATATATATATATATATATTCTTGAACCTTTTATTAAATATCTTTGCTCTAGATATTTAATTTTGACTTTTGTATATTAAGCACTTTTTTGTTGTTTATATCTTAAGAGAGGATAGACATTGTAGTGCAGTTAATATTGACATGAAACAAGAAATTGAAGAACTTAGGTCAAATTCTAGTTGAATTTGTTGCATTCACTTATGTGCAAATACCCTTGGGAAAGGTATTAATCCTTCTTTTTCTTCCAGCTATTGATTAAATAACAGAACAGATTAGGTTCTGTCGTCTTGGTTGGCAACCAGTCTACTACAAAATGTAATGGCAACCTTCTGTGGGAAAATTTTCTGCCCAGTCAGTCCCTTTCAAGACATGATCACCCAAGTGTGTATTATATATGATAGTTAACTGACTGACCTTAAAAGAGGCTGTTTTCTACCTTTCTTCTGTATTGTTGATATTTATGTGTGTGTGTATATATTTATATTCTAAACATATATTGTTAAATATAACAGACAATGAATGTCTATTATGTTTAATCATGAGCCATTCTAAACATCATATTTGGCTTTAATTTCAGATGAAAATAAAGACAAAAATTGTCCAACATTTGAATATTTTTTTATGCTGGTTCTAAGCTTTCAGCTCATATGATCCATCTTTAGAGTGGTTACAGGGACGTTAACATAAAAACGCCCACCATCAGCGATGATATTATCTTGTGTTGACATAATACATTGCTATGTGATGATAACAGTCACTGAATAGCAGATGCAAGTTGTAAATTAGTAATGCAGTTCTATGAAGTCAAACCACAGGAGAGACTGAGATGTTAATAACAGAACCATATGTCTAAATGCAATGTAATGTGTTATGACTACATTGAAATGTGATTTTATTGAGTGTGGATTGCTTTGATTTAATGCAGATGGCCTCCAATATCTGAATATATATTTCCAGTATATATATATGTGTGTGTGTGTGCGTAATTTTTCACAATTCTCTTACTATGTTTGCATACCATGATTCTGCATGAAATCTTTTGCTAGCAGATCCAACAATTTTGCCAACATTGATTAATGTTGTACCTAGGGCTAATATGCTTGAACTTACTTAAATTACTGCTTTTGCATTAGGTTTGAAGTAAGATAGATAAAGGCTTTTATAAACACAATGATTCAACTCATGAAAAGCTTTTTCATGTGTTTCATTCCACTGATATTCTGTGTTGTCAGAGTAGTGATCTCAGTAGAACTGTTTTGGAACTAAATTTAGGGCTTAGGTATTTTGCATCATACATAGAAATTGTTGAAATTCTTCTCATTTTGCAGGTTTTGATTTGATCCTGTCTTATTTCTCTGGATCTGGGTGGAAAACATTTCCATTCCAAATAAGATCATAAATTCTATCTTTTTTGTAATATTTTGCATTTTTGTTTCTTGAAAATGAGACCAGAGACCTTCTGACTGTATCCATTGACCATCATGTTATTTTGCTGAATAAGCAGATATGCCAGTGACACTTTCAAAATCTTTCACTATTTAGTTCATTTTTTTGTTGATATATGTCCTCTAACATCTTAATATCCAAAGGACATCTTAAATATCTTTATCTGTCAAACAATTTATTGAAGCATATGAGTAAACGTGATTCTTCATCAAGATATACTGTCCACTATCTATGTTTCACATCTAATTTTGTAAAATGCACCAGCTAGTTTATGAGAAATTTCTTTAAAGGTTAAAGTTTTGTGGTAAGTTTTTTTAATGCATTTGTTCTGTGCTTTTGGATCTAAGCTTATCGGTAATACACTGCTTTTCTTCCTGCTACATCCAATTGCATTTACCAAGTCTGTTGGTTTGATTACTTTTGTGATCACACCAAAGTCTTCCATTTTGTCTAATTCTTTCTTTATTTCATTTTTCAAGTGTATTGGGTAATTTGTTGGAGTTTGAACTACTGGTGTTACATTTTCAACAATCTCATTTTTTGTCTCCTTGGAATTTTTCTGCTATCCTGGAATCTGTCACTTGCAAGGTCTTCTTTGTTTTGCAGTTGTCCTTTTTTTTTTTTCTTTTTTTTTTTTTTTACTTTACTGTTGATCTGCACCAAGCCCAAATGATTTACACAAGGTCTTCGGTCTAATACTGTTGTGTCATTTTCACACATGAAAAATTGGCTTAGATGGTTGCTGAGTTTTTTTGTGTCTAATGTAGAGGATTATTAAACTGCATTAAGGGATTTTAAGTTAGTTTGCTCCATTTTTACAATTATAGTTATATCAGTATTTTTGTCAATGTCCTGGATTGTAAATTATTTATATATTCTTAATAGGATTATCTTACTGTTGGCCTCAATGTCCATTTTTCTTTTGTGTTTCCTTCCATATACGTCTTCGTAGTCGATGTTGGTAAACACTTCTTTGCTGTTAATGTTGTTAAGTATTTTATCGTTTTTTCAGAGAATATAAATATAGGTTGTCTTCTTGGGATTGTTCATATTCTTTTTTATGTGTGATGGTCTCACTTCATTTCTGTGAATGGCTTCCTATGCTAGTGGTGTGGATGTTGTTTTCTAGCTTTATATGGGCTCTCGTTCTTCATTTTGTATGGACAAAGGTTTCTGTTTTGTCATGTGTTTAAAATCAGCACTTTTCAATATGGTGTCAACTATGGCATCTTTTACATTCTTTGTTGTAAGCATAGCAACACTCTTTTCTTCTTTTCACTTTTTCCACACTTTCTACACTGTCTGATACTCCTTATTGATACTCCATGATACGTTCCTGCTTTCCTGTCACTGGCCTCATTGTAATATGTCATGTTTTGTTATAGCATCGTATGCTCATATGCTTTTTATAGCTCTCTTTAGCATGAGATTTGGTTTGCTTATAAGGTTTCTTCTTTTATTTGCATATATTTAATCCTTTTATTAATTGTTCCGGGATTCTTTCTTCCTTGTTCACACCAAAATAACACCTTTCTGCTTTTGTCTGCAGTTTACCCAAATAATCATCAATTGTTTCTTCATTCTGTTGAATTGAAGTAAACTAAATGTTTGGCCTGTTTGTTTGGTTTTTGTATCATGTGGGTCTCAAAAATCTTGAATATGTTTTTCTGATATCTGTTTTTGCTCATTTGTTAGCTGTGTGTTTCTTTATTATTTCTCGGCTCTTTCATCTTGTGCTCAGTAGTATGAAATTATGTTTTATGATTTTTGTTAATAGTGTAATAGAAAGACAAATTCAACCTATTTGTTAAAAGCTTCATGTTTGTTTTCATTAGATCAGTCCAATGCTGGCAATGGGATACTTGAAGTTGCCATTTTTTGTGCTTTTTTACTTTTAAAATAAGAAAGCAAAATTCCTGTAATTATGATGATCTACTCAGTTTTGTGTTTTTTTCTTTGCTCTAGCTATTGTAATGTTTTCACATGAAAAAATGACATTTTAAATCATAGATACTATCAGGAAACAGAATAGACAAACTTTATGAGAATTAACTATAACTTTAGTATTTTTCAAGATATTTATTTTAATCTGAGATTTATGAAATACTAGCTTAAAAGTCCATGCAAATGGCTTATTTGGCCTCCAGTTCAAAATTAAATGAACCTCTGGTTTGGCTTAGAAAACAACAATGATAATTTTGAAGAAATAACTTTGAATTTCTCAATTCATGCCATAGAATTTAAAAACCTCATTTTAACTCTGATTCAGGCAATAAATCCAGTTTCAACCAAAAGACTGATTTGGAATGAAATTCCAATTCTGGCTGAGAATTGAGTTCTTCAAATCACAAACTCTGCAGGACTTCAAAACCTCATATCAAGAAACCTCTCAGTTTTACACTGATTCCTTGGCATTTTAAAGAAATAAAATTGATTTCTTCAATTCACAAAGTTTTGGAGATATTTTAAACTGAATTTAAAACAAATGTGTTCAGATTCACAAAATTTTTGTGTTACTGTAAACTCAATATGAATTAAAAACTTTTAAAATCACTTTTTTTTTTAGTTATTTTCAAATTTGAATTTTTAACCGTTCTCTCCTTATCCAGACACAAATCCCAATGCTGGATGTTCAAGTACAGGATGAGGGCAGATTTTCAATCCTAGGATCATCCTGATTTTAAAAAGGTATAATATGTCTATGTGAATCAAGTGTGGCACAAGATATGAGGACTTCAGTCACATGGATGGGCAAACAGAATTTGCTGTTTATTTATTTCAATATATTAATTACATTTTAAAGCATAGTATCTAAAAGTAGTGGGATGAAACTCAAGACCAGATAAAAATCTAAGTGAAGGCGTCATAGCATTCTCTTTCATCCACTGTAGAATCACAATGGTTTTTTGTGCAGACATTGTAAAAGCAGGCCCACATGTTTCAGATTAGCATTTATAAAAAACAATGATAATTTAGGCTAAAATTCTAAATTTTTAGTTTGTTTCATCTATTTTTGTGTCTCTTTTCAATTTGATCTCTCTCAGTATTTACAACCTATATATACTTTTTTGGTCATTTCTACTGCTGACTTTAAGTTATCTCCCTTTTTTATTTGCTCTCTCTAATTGTTTTCCTCATGTCTGCTGATTCCTAATTATAGTTGCCAATTTGCTCTTTGTATTTTCTGTTATTTTCGCTATTCCACAAAACCTGGAATCTATTCTTAATTACAAGTTACCATTCTATGATCACTTCCTGCATTAGCTTTGGTTGTGATGGTTACATCTTAACGATACCAACTTTGCCAGCAATTATGAAGTCCATTTGTGTTTCCTCATTTGGGCTTTTCTAAGTTTTTACATTTTGATTTTGCTATTGAAAACATATATTCGTAATTGTCATTTTGTATCTCTCTGAAAAATTAACATCTTGTTAATTTCTCTTTACTATTTCAATAATGTAGAGGTGGTGTAATGGATAGTGGCTCTGAATAAGACATCAGAGAACCAAGTTCAAATTCTGGTCAAGTTTATTAACTTCACTAATGCTAATACTGTTAGGATAGATATGAATTCATCTTTCCCCCTAATTATGAGTTAAATAGTAGGTTTTATATCCTGAAATATTGTTATTACAATCCAACATATGCTTTAAATCACTGAGAAAATGTTGATAAAGCATAACAAATCAGTCAATCGCTATTGCAAATTTTCCAGCACTAGACTCTCCCCTGTTTCTTGTGTTTACTTTTGGTATTAAAATCACCCATCAAAATGAGTCACCCATTTTCTCTTGGTTATAATTTTACTGATATCATCATAAAATGCTAAAATTTTCTTAGATCTTTCCAAAGTTGATGAAAATACTTAGATCATTTTCAAAGTGTATCTTCTGATCAATAGAGACTTCCTTTTCTCAGCCATTGGAAACTGTTTTTAACCTTTGACACAAAGGAATGTGTAGATTTGGTAGAGGAACTATATCATTCCAGAAAATTGTAAATACCTGGTGAAGACTTCAATAGCAAAACATTTCAAACCTCGTCAGATGCACAAGGAGAAAATAAAGGTCGCATTCTATTTAATCTCTTTCTTGACTATGCTCTGCATATATACAAGCACAGATGTGAAGACATGGGCATTCATCATTTAAACATTCTATCCCACATTACAAATGTATTTAGCAATAAAAAAACAGCATTAAAAAAACACTGCTTGGCCTCACTCTCTCAAATGACCTCAAATAGAATGACTACATCAAATCCATAGCTGCATCTACTGCTAGGAAGTTTTTTCTCATCAGAATCTATTTTTCACATTTATAAATCTAACCATTCATTTGTGCATTTTATACTGTTGCCATATCTGGTTGGGTGCTCTTGCTATTTATTTTGAGGTTCTCAAAAAACTTCCAGAGAAGAATCTGCAATATAATCAATCCTGACTTAGTAGGCCACCTTTAGTCACTTTATCACTAATGTGATGTTGCTTCCCTCTGTCTTTTCTACAAGTATTTTCATGGCAACTTCTCTGACAAACTTTTTTCTCTGGTTTCCCAACCACATGTATTTATGTTTGCTACTAAATTAACATCAAGGACCCACCGTTTTACCATCAAAATAGTTAAATGTAACTGTCTCTTTTACTCCAAGAGTTTTATTTTCTCACACTTCCCTTTTGTGGAACTCTCTTCCATTAGCTTACTTCCCTGATAGCTACACTCTCTAAAAGTTTAAATGCAATATCAGGAGTTATCTTTGACCTACTTCTTTTCCCATCCTTCTCTTATTTTTTATTTGACATCCCCGGTATCCTGTTTGTTTTTTTTCCTCTCACTATAACTCTCTGTACACCTGTGGTGTTCCTGTCCTGCTTTTTCTTCCAAAGCATTCCATATTCAAAATTATCCCAAAGCATTCTATACCACATCACAAATGAATCTATCAATGAAAAAACAGCATGAATGCCTTTTTTCCCCTAAAGACTGTGCAACAATGTTCTCATCATCAATGCACATAATATAATGCCAATGACATAGGTGTTCATAGGTAGAATAAGAATGATCAACCTTTCAAAAACAAACTATTATCAGGAATTGGAATGAGCGCAGTTATGAAATGTACCTTAAATCTATAAAAAGAATCCAGGATATGGAATTAGTTAAAAGTAAATAATTAAAATACCTCAGGGTATGGATCAGTTATAACAAATTTAATCTCGGAAATAAGAAAATTAAATGTAGAATACATGGCACTAGAGGTAGTTTTATCTAACACTGCATTTTTCTATGAAACCGACAATGTTAATTTGAAAATTTGAGTCCTGTTCTTAAATAGCCTTGTTAGAATGAGACTTTCATATGGATGTTAGACATGATACCAAACCCATTCAGAAATATCTAAACTGTCTAATGTATACAAACACTTTCTAAGATCAAGGATTAAAAATGGCGTGAAGCAAATAAAGACTCTAGGTCAGTAAGGATCATTCTTCTTTGAACCTCATGAAATAGCCCAACAGAACCACAAAAAAATCTGTATCAAATAATAGAAACCATATCACTCTAGGACTTTCAACTGCCACAACAACTAAAATGACTAGCACATATAATAAATAATCAAGATGTTGATGTTCCACATTACTTCAAGCAAAAAGTTAGGAAGGAAACTCCTATCAATAATAGAAAGAGCAATAATAGTGAACTTGAGAAGCTTATTTTCCTGAAAAATAGTTTTTATGGAAATATTTTATGAACTTTAATTGAAAGTAGCACTGGTTGTCTGATCAATGAGTACCAAATGTTTCTTTATAAGGAAACAGCTAATATTGCCATTAACTTTTTACCTAATCTGATTACTATCCAAGCTACTTTGTTTGATGCATTGTTAAAACTTTCTACATTGTTGACAGTCTCACTATTGTCATAGAATCCTTTTTCATTAAATTAGTTATTCTCTTTTCTCTTACAATAAAGTATATAGTTACTTACCTTTCTGTTTAAAAGATTATTTCCTTTTCTCTGAGTCTCAATAATACTTACCACATGTCAGGTGATGTTGTTCACTTCTATCTCTGTCTTTTTCAATGTGCAAAAGAAACACATGAAATTTTTCTGATAAAAAGACGTAACAGATAAGTTAAGTTCAACAATAAGAAAACTAAGATGCGTCAATAAATGACAAATTTCAAGACATGTTAGTAGAAAAGAAAATATAACCTTTCTTTTGGACAGAAAGCAAGATTCTATCTAATAAAATTAAAAACAGTCAAGTTTAAGAAAAATTAATGTAAAAACTAAATAATAACCCTCAACTCCTTTCTACTACCAAGAGTGAAGATATTCCAACCAATGAAATCTTTGAATGGAATTTTTTTGGTAAGCCTTGTTTCTGACCATGATTATGGTGAGGTTGTAATAAAAAAGGAATGTTCTGAAAAAAAGAATGGAACTCCTTTGAAAATAATCAGATGAATGGTATGGAATTTTAAATTTGTGACAGTTTTGAAAGGATTTGTGAGCCTTCCGACACAAATATAAAGGATACAGCTTTTCATTATAATAACTGTTCATTCACAACAAAACTGATCGAATATCAGAACAGATCAATTAATAGATAACTAACAGATAACAGGTGAATTTTCCAAGCTTTATCTTTTGGATTTAGTTAAGTATAATTCATTAGACTATACAATTAGATTAACAGGTAATTACTACAAAAGACAGAAGATCTGTAAGTAGATTCAGTCATTTGTTACAGATTGTTTTTTTAACTTTTGTTATGCTATTTTGCATTACTTTATTGGGTGTTGAGTTCAGTTGTACCTACCATAATATACCACACTGCTTAACTTTGATTAACTATGGATTAATTATGAAAGACTTTAACTCACTCCAAGATCAGGATAGAAATCAAAACTCTATCTATCTTATTCTTCAGTCATGAATTGAGTTCTCTTGGCCAATGGTGTGGGTATACACTGTGTAGATAACATGTTAAAATCTCCTCCTTTCTAAGCTGATAACTTTGGGGTATAATCTTTGACTGATGCTAACTTGGTCAAGTTTCAATCCTGGTTCAAAGCAATTGAAGTTCTAGCTACACTGATACAGCAAAACAAGCTTATATGTGGATGACTATATATATATATATATATATATATATATATATATATATATAAACAAAATCTTATGAAATGTATTATGAAATGGATTAACTCTGGCTTATTTTTTTTTTAACTTATTTGTTTATTATATTTGCTGGATACTCATATTTGAGTAGATACTTAGGTTTTTATAGTTAAACAGTATATCTATTTAAATCTACTAGACTGAATAATTGAGAAATCTTGTGAGGAAAATATGTCCCCTCTGGCAGGACACATACTTTTTTACAAGATTTCTTTATTATTGAGTTCAATAGATATAAATAAATATACTGTTTAATTATAAAAACAGAATATCTACTCAAATATGAATATCCAGTAAAAATAATATTTAAACAAATTTATATATATATATATGTGTGAATGTATATGCATAAATATATATGTATATGCAATTTGTTATATATATTCTATTATTTATATATTATATATGCATGGTACTTATTTGAAAGTACTCAATATCAGTGATAGAGCTAACATATTCAGTTAAATAGGTGAGAGTTTGTGACCCTGGGTTTCATGCTCTTGCTATCATCAGACAAACTGATTGATTTTTTTTTTAATTTTTTAAAAATTAATCTGTTTGTCTGACAATCGTAAAAGCATGAAACCCAGGGTCACAAACTCACATTTATTTAACTGAAATATATATATATATATATTTTTTTTCTTCTTTTTTTCTAAACATACACTGTTAAATATAACTGACAATGAATGTCTATTACGTTTAATCATGAGCCGTTCTAAAAATCGTATTTTGGCTTTAATTTTAGGTGAAAATAAATGGAAAAATTATTCAACATTTAGATATTTTTTTTATTATTATGCTAGTTATAAGGTTTCAGCTCACCTGAGCCATCTTCAGAGAGGTTACAGAGACATTAATATAAAGACATCTGCCATCAACGATGATTTTATCTTGTGTTGACATAAAATATTGCTAAGCAATGATAAGAGTCACCGAAAAGCAGTCGCAGTTTGTAAATTTGTAATGCAATTCTATGACATCACACCGCATGAAAGAATAAAATGTTAACAGAACCATATGTCTAAATGCAATGTAATGTGTTGTCACCAGATTGAAATGTGTTTTTATTAAGTGTGGGTTGCTCTGATTTAATGTAGATGGCCTCCAATATCTGAAGGTTCTTTTTACTGTGTGTATGAGTGAGTATCATTGTGTTATCAACTAACATCTGTCTAATATTACCTACAAGGCTTTGTTTTTTTAAGAAAGGTTGTTTAATTGAACTCTGATCAGAAAGGTGACATGTAAGTCTACGGGAGAGTGTGGTTGTTGTAAGATCAATATATGTAGTAGGTTTATTATTAGTACCAGAGATACAATCTCTGAACTGGCATGTAAATTGATACACTACATTGGTTTTCTGTAGAGGATTTAGTTGTGTGGTTGTAGGGTTATTAGAGATTATGAGGTCAATTGTTTTAAATTTTTTATAATAAATGATGAGCTTAATTTGATTATTATTATTTATTGGTTTAACATTTCTATGTATTATGTTTTTGAGTGTTGTTTGAATGTTTGTAATTATTATGCATTTAGTTGCAATAGTATAAGTTAAAAGTTGTGTTTATTTTGACGTACACTATTATTATTACGAGAGTGCATTTATATATAAAAATTATTAATAAAGTAAAAAAAAAGTTAAAATTTATAGTAAGGGATTCTACTGTGTCCTAGTTGTTAATACAAAAAAGTTTTCATTCATGAAGTAGTTGTAAAATAGAGAAATTAGAAATAGAATGTTTGGAAGATTCTAGTATATTCGAGAAACATCAAGAAATATGCTAATTATGTGCTAGCCCCTGTAAAAATATATTTTTGTATGAAAAAGGAATTTCTGGTATTATCAACTCCGACTTTTGATTCATGGATTATTATATCCATCTGAAAGAATCTCTATGAAAAGTTACCGACCAATAAAAACTCATAAACAGGACCTCCTGTTAAATAGTTTTTGACTATTTTCATTGACCAAACTAAAAGTTATTCCATATATACATATATTTGTGGATTTCCAATAATACCACATACATTGCTTCACTAGCTTTAATGTGTTAATAATACTTAACTCTCACTTTCTTCTTTTCCTTTGTAACACTATGCCAATAGACCTTGAACAGCCTAAATCTCTACATTTTCTGTTTTGATTGTCACAGTTATATCTTTGTATATATGTTATTTTGTGTTTTCTTAGAAAATTAAATATTTGTTTGTGATTCAACTCTGTGTTTTGGTAAATCATTTTTTTTCTTTTGTTATAACTTCTAACACATAACAATATATATATATATTAATTGGAGTAGATAGACTAAACTATCACCCGGTTCACACTCCACCCACATCTATTGAACAGGTGAAGAGGCTCACCCCTTGTTTCCTGTTTAGGATGCGGTTTCCGGTTTTCTCTTTTCACTCTCTTTTGTTTTTTTTCAATTGGAGTAGATAGACTCAACTATCACCCAGTTCACACTCCACCCACATCTATTGAACAGGTGAAGAGGCTCATCCCCTGTTCCCTGTTTAGGATGTGGTTTCCGGCTTTCTCTTTTCCATTCTTTTTACCCTTACGTAGCCCCCTGCGCATCAGTGGCGTTATCGCCTTGCTTGGGGTGATCTGATTAAATATATATATATATATATATATATATATATATATATATATATATATATATATATATATACTTTTTCTTGATTACTTTGATTTATTATTTTAACAGAAGTTCTGATAATTTTATAATAATAATAATTTCTGTAGTTTAAAATGATCCATTTTCTCTGATGTCTATTAGAAAGAAATCACAAGTCACAGGCAACCCTTTGGCAAGGCCTATCACCTGAAAGGTATCCTTAGCAAGGTTATGGTGAAGCCATGTGTTTGCAGTGTGGTGGAGATAGAATATTGTAGATGAATCTTCTAAGATCAATGGCTAATTCTGTACTGATGTTGAGTAGCAGATTCTTTCCAGATCAATAGCTAAGATTATCTTGTTCAGTCAGGGGAATAGCATTATTCAATTATAGGAGTGTCTGCCATATATGAGCATAATAGCAAATGAAAAATTGGTAATGTTTAGATGGTGTGACTGCAAAAAAACTGTGTGCCCAAAAGATGACCTTTCCCCTGACCTTGCTATTATTTTGTACTATGTTCACTCCTTCAGCAATGTTCTCTTAGAAGATTATAAATTTATGTGAAACAAGTACAATGCAATATTTATTATTTATTACTTTATAAAGAAATAATTGAAAAAAGAAATCTTTTAATTCATGTTTTTAATTTACAAAATTATTACTATGTAAGCTATAGAAAATGTATAAATCTACTTTCATATGCTTGGCTTCTATTAAAATTCTAATCATCAATTTTTAAAGCAATCAATGAGAGGGATATTTTTATGATTTAGGAAATTTTTATAAATTTATTAATAAAAAATTTTCATATTTCTTTCTTTCTGAATTAATAAATGATAAATATGCATTTTATTTGTTGATTCACATTTTTAAAATATAAACATAAAATTATTCTTTCAAATAAATAATCTAATAAATAAATTGTGTTTAATATTTTTGTTGTAAACTCTCAAAAAACAAGAAAAATTTTAAATTCACCTTCATATGTTTGGGTTTTATTACAATTCTAATCATCACTTTTTAAAGTAATTATCATTGCTGAGGAAGTGAATATTGTTAAAATAATAGTGGTCTCAAGAGAAAAACCTTCTGTTTTGACAGACCATTTTATTGTGGGTACAAAGGTTAAACTTTTCTAAAAAAATTTCAAAACTAATATATATACACATAAAAAATTTAGCCTAACGAATGAAGACATTGTAACATCATACAGGTGCTCTCATAAAACCTTGAAGTCAGCATGATTCTGCTCAGTTAAGTGACAAATTTCCCTACATTACTCCTATCTCCACCACGATATCAAGCACATTATGAGAAAAAACCTGCTTGCCAAAATATCCTTTTCTCAGTAAACCACTGAAAAAACAATGTTTTTGGAAGCATTATCACAACTCAATATTATATATATATATAGCATAGTGATGATCCATGTATACTGTCTTAATATGTATAGGAAAGAATATTAAAACATTTTGAGTTTGAAAATGTGTTTTTTTGACAGTATTTGTTTATTTCTACTATTATATTTTATATTTCAGACCTCCCTCGGTCCTTCATCAGAAACAAATGATTTTAAAATTTGAATTAGCAACGTATTTCGCGAGATTTCGCGAGAGCATCAATGAAGAGTTTGTTTACATCACATGACGTGTTTGTGGAGAGAGTTTTTGTATTTACATCAAGTGACGTTGAAAGCGACAGATATTTTTAAAAAATTATGTTTGTAAACGTAAACCTATCTTTAATAATGCTTGTAAATTTGTTTTAGATAAAAAAAATTTTTTAATTGTATCTAAAAAAGTTTAAAAAATATTTTTAAATGTATCTAAAAAGGTTTAGTTATTGAAGTATTTGTAAAGATTCAAAGCACCTAAGTCCCTATTTAACCCTAGCTTGTGTGTATTTAATTTTAAAATTCAGTATTTTTCTTTCTTTTTGTGTGCGTATGTAGAACTAAAATTGGAATCTATTAGTAAACATTTGCAATTTTCTAAGGTGTAACCCGGTTGATTGAAATGTGCTCCGACTGGGGAATATTGATTATTTTGGCGTATATTAAGTTTGTGATTATTGAAGCGAAATCTAAAGCTATTACCGGACTCGCCAAGATATCCACTATTGGGACATATTGAACAAAAGAGGAAGTATATAATGTTTTCGCTGTCACAAGTGAGGCGTGGTGGCTGCAATTTGATTTTGGTGTTGGGTACAGAGAATATTGTGTCGTTTACCAAATGTTTACAAATTAGGCACCTGGGTTTCTGACATTTTAAATTCCCTAATAGGTTTGTGTTTTTTAGATATTTGTTAGAAGTGAGGATAGTCAATAACTAAACGTTTTTAGATACATTTAAAAATATTTTTAAAACTTTTTTATATACAATTAAAAAAATTTTTTATCTAAAACAAATTTACAAGCATTATTAAAGATCAGTTTACGTTTACAAACATAATTTTTTTAAAAAATCTGTCGCTTTCAACGTCACTTGATGTAAATACAAAAACTCTCTCCACAAACGCATCACATGATGTAAACAAACTCTTCATTGACGCTCTCGTGAAATGCATTACTAATTCAAATTTTAAAATCATTTGTTTCTGATGAAGGACCGAGGGAGGTCTGAAATATAAAATATAATAGTAGAAATAAACAAATACTGTCAAAAAAAAAACACATTTTCAAACTCAAAACATTTTAATATTCTTTCCTATATATATATATATAAACATGTTTCATTAAAAATAACAGACAAGCAAGATTTTATTAATTTTCAATTTAATTTTTCCAGTATTCTTACATGTTTTCTTTTTGCTGGAGATAAAGAATGTAAAAATTTGTCTGTATTTCTGAGATGAGGTAGTATTTACACTATTTACATTATTCGGACTATTGTCCTCATCTTTGTTGTCATTTCCACAATATTTCAGCTATTGTACGCTCCGGTCTTCTTCAGGTTGCTAAGAATTTTCGACCTGACTATTTATTATCATCACTGGGGTATATCTTGACATCAATATATAGCTAAAAACCCATGAATTTATCACTTATCTGTATAAAAAAAACAACCAGTAAGAACTTCTGTCTTCTAAACTATAATAGCCAATGCCTGGGTGGATATAAAATATCTGTAATAACAAACTTCTTAAATAGAGCACATAAAACTCCTCATCTCAAAGAATATTTTTGAGCGAACTAAAGCACATAAATCAAATATTAGTCAACAATAATTTTCCCAACTACATTATTGATAAAGAAGAAGAATTATTTTTACAAAAAATACATGACACTAGCATTAAAATAACAGACAAGAAAATATTGACATATTTTATTGCAGCCAAATGCACATTAAAACAGAATTAATTTTCTATACAAAAAATTATTAAATACCATATTTCTTTTGTAATTCCTCAAAAATATGTAAAATTTATGATATAGAAAATGGAAGACAGCAAACCTTGTTGTTTCTAATAATAATAACCCCATCAAATCTAAACTAACAATGGCTTATATAGTGTATGAGTTTCAATGCCCTGTACAAGATTGTGTTTCTTGTTATAGATCAATTACCTATATTGGCCATACTACCACTTCCCTGGGTAGATGCCTTAGATGCCACCTATCTAGTAATAATAGTGCAATAAAAAACATTTATTAACCAATGACTTACAAGGTCTCTTAAGAAAAATTTTGGTTGAAAATACAAAAATACTATTTAAATCACAAGTAGTTAATTTCCACACACTTTTCTCTACTACTCACTACTAGATCTGTTTCACTTCTATCCCTGACTCTTGCCATATTATGCAGCTTTGCCCTCTTGGAAACTCTGACGATACTGTGGTTTCTGTTAATATATCTTTGCACGTCCCCTCCTCCCAGGAACCCCAGATTATAAGAATATCTTACTGCTACCAAAGAGCAGACTGGGAATTGTTCTGCCATTTCCTCTGTGATATCCCTTGGAACAAAGTTTTTAGTCTTCTCGTTGAGGTCTGTGCATCTGAGGTCTCTTTATAGGTTAAAGCTGGCATCGTTGATTTCATCCCAGCCAGGAAGGTATGACTTAAAACCCATTTGTCACCCTGGTTCTTCCCTGCTTGCTCAGCTGCTATTACCCAAAGAAATCACATCTTCCGACTTTATCAAAAACATGTGTCTGGCCACAATAGGCGCCTTTTTGCCTCTGCTTGTAATCAGTGCAAGAGGATCCTAAATGATGATAAACTGTTGTTTGCTGAAAGAATGATTTAGTGTATAGCATCTCGCAAGTTCGGCTCCAAAGACAACTGATGGCTCTGTAAAAATGTGTTAAATATCAGCAAGTCCACAATCCCCACTTTAATCAATGAATTTGAGGTCCTCACATCTTTAGCGAACAAGGCTGAATGCTTTGCTCACAGATTCTCCACCAACTCAACATTTGATTTGTCTAGGGTATCTGCACCCGACTTCCCACCTAGAACTGAGGCTCAACTTAGTGACGTTAACATTACTCCCTTGCTAATCTTTAACATAATTTCAATGCTTGACCCTTATAAGACAAGCAGTGGTGACAGAATCCCAAACATTGTCCTGAAGAAATGTGCCTCTGAACTCTCCTCTGTCCTCTCCAAACTCTACAACTACTGCCTTTCTGCTTCTTGTTTCTCTGCCTGCTGGAAGTCCTCCTCTGTGGTTCCTGTATTTAAAAACACTGAAGAACTCTCAGACCCCTCCAATTATCATCTTATCAGCCTCCTACCTATTATTAATGCTGAAGAGGTTCAACATCTCACAGCCTATGGCCCTTTCTCCAATAAACAGTATGATTTCTGCTTTATCAGGCCTACTGCTGATATGTTAATGACCATCACAGAGTATATATACTAGGCTCTCAATAAGAACGGCAAAGCTCAAGCTATTGCACTAAATATCTCCAAAGCTTTTTAAAGGGTCTGGCATGCTGGCCTTCTACACAAGCTACATGGCTATGGTATAACTGGACGATTGTTTGACCTAATCCAGTCTTTCCTTTCAAATCACATAATGATGGTAGTATTGAATATTTTCAGATACTATCATATGAATGCAGGTGTCCCTCAAGGCTCTATTGTAGGTCCTTTTTCTGATCTTCATCAATGATCTCCCTGATGTAATCAAATCCGAAGTAGGCATATATGCTGATGACACAACTATTTACCCTTGCCTCAATAAAAAATCTGCCAAGGCTGGCTAAGGAAACTTCACTGCTGATTTTGACAAAAACTGCCAATCTGTGGTGGACTGGGGTCAGATATGAAGCTGCTATCATTTAATCCCCAGAGACAACTGCTTCTACCCACCATCAAAATGGATCAGGCTGGTCTCTCTGAAAACAAAACACTATTCCTCCTAGGCCTTAAATCTGTCAGCTGACCTCAAGTGGAATGACTACATTGAATCCATAGCTAAATCTGCTTGCATTCCTTATCTCCAACAAAAAGAAAATGTGTAAGAATATGAGAAAAATTAAATAAAAAATAAAATCTTCCTTGTTGGTCGTTTTTAACAAAACATGTTTAAATGAGATATTGCTGCCCAAATATGTATTAATATATATTTAGGGTTAAATTGTAATGATTTTTAGTGCCATAATTGCTATTTTTTTCAGTAGTTTACTGGTAGAAAGGCATTTTAGGCAAGCAGATTTTTTTTTTGTCATAAAGTGCTCAATATCAATATAAGGAGCAAGTGTTAATAGAAGTGGAGAAGTTTGTCAATCAGCTGAACTGTGTTATTTCAGTCATGTCAACTTTGAAATTTGTGTGGGGCATCATTGTAATGTCTTAACTCTTCGGAGTCAGCAAAAAAAGCAAATGACCGAAGAGCAGTATTATTACAATAACGCCGTCACAAAATTGAAGAAGTCAGCATGATAGAAATAACTCTGCTCGGGTAAGTGATGAACTTCTGCGCATTAATTAATTGTGTGTGTGTGTGTTTTTGAGAATATATATGACAATGGTATGAACAAGGAATAAAACAAAAGTAATGCTAAATGGTAATGCTAATGGTCGTATTAACTGTTTTCTTATAAGCAAATATTTGGTTGGAATGTATAAAATCATTTTATTAAAACAATTTTCAGGAAAAGAGGTTTCTCAACATAACAGTTTGTTACCATTCCTTTTTACAGTATTGATGAGGAGCTTTCTTTCTAACCTTTTCTTTGAAGTAAAGAGTTTTTTAGTTGTTGCTGCAGTTGAAAGGCCTCAAATGATATGGCTTCTATTATTTGGTTCAGTTCTTTGGGATTCTATAGAGCTAGTTCATAAGATTTGAAAAAAAAATGTTTCTCACAAAGAGCTAGTCTTCATTTACTCAAAGCTATTTTTAACCATTGACAGTTCAGATATTTCTTAATGAGTTCAGCACCATACTTAATATCTATTTGTTGGTCTCAATCTGACTATTTAAGAACCTGAATTGAGTTTTTAGGTTAGTATTTTGGTTTTGTCGCAGTTTATAGTCTAGGTTGAGACTAGCCCTAATGCAACCTATTCTGTGTTAAGTTTTCTTATTTTTTAGATGAAATTTGTTATAACTGATCCATATACTGAGTTATTTTAAGTATATAGTATTTACTAATTCCACATCCTGAATTCTTTTTATGCATTCAAGTTAGGTGTGATCACTGCTTTCATTCAAATTGCAAATCATACTTTTATTTTGGAATGGTAGTTCATTATCTCAACTCTGAATAGCTTTGAAAATGTTTATCTTAAGTCCTATTTCTTGGAACACTTGATAGAGAATCCTGAAAATAATCATAAAAATAGAAGCTTGAGAATTGGAAAAGTCCAGGAATTCAAATTATGAAAACAGCTGACAACATTAAAAAAAAACGTGAAAACTGAGTAAATTGAAATATAGCAATAAAGTAGAAAGCATTTAATCAAATAAACGTACAATGAAAAATATTAAGCTTAAATCATAAAGTGAATAATGAATGTCTATTGCTAGTTATTATGTATGGATATGAAATATAGAAATGCACAAAATTGTTTGTAAACAAACACAAAAATGCACAAAAATCAATGGAAAAAGCAATAATTGTTTGTTAAATTCAGCGAACAAGGTCTGTCTATTTAATCTTTAATTGTATTTTCCAGTTTTTGTTCAAGAACGTTCAACTGCCTCAGTCTAAAAAATGTTTACAAATATTTAAAAAAATCTGTCGCTTTCTGCGTCATGTGATGTAAACAATCTCTCCACAAACGCTTCTTGCGAAAACGTTTCTAATTTAAATTTTAAAATCATTTGTTTCTGAAGAAAGGCCAAGGACGGTCTGAAATATCAAATATAATAATAGAAATAAATAAATACTGTCAAAAAAATACATTTTTAAACTTAGAACTTTTTAGTAATTTTTCCGATATATACATATATATATAGGCTCTCCTGTCAATTTTGATTTGTTGTTTGGTACATTTAATATCATTTTTTCTGTTTGTGTCTTAGGTGTGCCATGAAGCCTGCCTTGGATTTGCATAACAGGATTTAGAGGGAGCATTTGAAACCATCTTCTTGGGAATCAGAAGCCTCTGATGCAGACCTGAATTCTTAGTGTTAATGGTGAGTGTGAGCCTTCAAATCAGCCTTGGATTTGCAGAACAAATGGCAAATTGGGCACTTGAACATTGCCACAGATGGAGAAATTGGCATAAAAGTTCGAGTTTTAGTTCCCAAATGGAGTGTGTCAGGATGTTGAAGGTGATTGTATTCAAAACTTGCAATGCCTTGATGATGAGTTGACCTCCACTCCATTTGATCTGAAGAAGATAATTCAAAAGAGTCAGCTGCTCGGAGAGTGTACTTCAGTTTGTCTTTATAAGGAAGCAGAGGGCTTCTAATGTTTTTGAGCCCCCATCAAGCAATTTGCTGTACAATCTTTGGTATTCTACTATCTTCCATTCAAACAACATGGCCAACTCATCTTGAATGTGACTGAATCAAAAAGGATTCAATTTTGTCAATACCAGTTTTTGTGAAAAGTTTTGTGTTGGAAATACGATCTTTGAGAGTGTTACCAAAGATTGTATGAAGACAGTGATTGTGAAAAACATCAAGTTTTTCAATGTGCGCTCTGTGTAGCATCCAGGACTCATATCCATAAACTAAGGTTGTGAGGACAAACAGCTCTGTACATTCTTATCTTTGTCTTAATTGATAATTGCCCCTTTCATTCCATAGGTGTTTTTGTCTCTGGTGTTGTTATTTTTCCTCATGTTTTGACTGTTATATAGTAATTTATTTTTGTGTTGTTTTTGAAAAAGTACCATTCATTCCAATTCCTCACATACTGCACAACACTGGAATGAGCCTCTTTCTATGTTAAAAAAACTTCCAATACTCTATTTCTACTATTAAATAATTTAAGGTTGATGGTAGGAGAGAAATGTTTAATATACCATGCCTCACAAATAGTGACATGTTTCTGATATTGTGATTTATATAGAATTTTTATATTTTTGATCAGAATTTTCCCCAAAGGCTCCTACAAATTATGGGTAAATAAATGTTTTTTCATGGCAATTTGGTTTGACAAGTAACCCACAAGACATCCATCCAAAGGAGACAGTGGTGTGTCTAACATAAGCAACTGATTTATGACATTTGTTTCAATGCCCAGTACAAGACTATTTCTTCTTACAAATCAGTAGCCTATGTTGGACACATTTTACAGATTATATTTATTTTATATTAGTCAGCCTTTTGACTAAAAGCATGAAGAATGATTTTGATGTCAAAACTTTTGGACACACCTGTGTCGTTTATAAGCTATACAAGTAATAAACAGTGGCGTGAAATACACTCTTCTAATGAATTTTATTATTTTTTCTCCACCTCATACGTTTTATTAATGTAGAAATTTGTAGTTTTGGTCAAGTAGTTTGCCACAGTTAAGAATTGTTGAAGGTTTGTAGAAGACACTCTGCAGAAATTGTATTCTCTGAATAAGCCTAAATCCCTGCTTAATAACAACCAACATATTTGATAATGTTCAAACAAATAAATTATATATATATATATATATATATATATATATATATATATATATATATATATATATACACACACACACACAGAGGCCAAGTTCATAACTATGTTGCTCTCTCTTTCTTTCTATACCTATCTTTCATTGGATATGTTTCAATTAAAAATATCTAAAAACAATGCAAGCTTATCATTTATAAATGTAGCCATCTTGATGTGTACAGCTTGTCAAGGAAGCATTTATATGGTCAGGTTTTAAAAAAAGAACAAAATCATTGTGCTGAATAACTTTGTTTTTAAATGGTATGATAACGTTAAATGACATGTATATAATCAAATGGTAAGATACAAGAGAAAGACTTAAAAAACATAAATACTTCTATTTTGTTGAAAACTGTCAGAAAAGAAAGCCATCTTTCTCTTGCTTCTCATTTTCTGCCATTTGTATATTTGAACAATGACCTGTGGGTAGTTTTACAGGTATTAATATGAAAAGAGTAATAAACCGAATTAAAAAATCTGGGCTAATCTGTTGTGATCACTTTTACACTAAGAGCCTTGACATTAATCCATCTCTTTCTTCCCCCAAAAGCTATGGATTAAATAGCAGGGTAAACTGAGCTCTCTTCCCTTGGCAACAATTCTAAGAGAAGAAAAAAATCTCTGAATTCTAAGCCATGAAATGTGAAACTGCTCCACTCTCTTCCCAAGAATGTATTAAAACTCAAAGAAATATTCCATATTAGTTTAATTCTTAGAATACATTCTTGTGATACCAATTTTACTTATTCTTTTGAACCAGAGCATGACACTATCAAGAAATCATATGGGATTAAGTATGTGTCTTGAAATAAAGAATAAAAAAAAATCTAGAGAGTCATGATCACTTACACCTTAAAGGGATATGGCATTAAAAATAATGAACATGTCACTATTCATTCGAACAACATGAGGAATGATTATTGATTACAGAGATTCGGTGCTATAGAGTTTGGTTTGATAAAGTACGTCACAAAGAAATGTTGGAACTGTTAGGTAAGCTTGATATATCTGAGAAGGATATTAAAATAATTCACAACATACAGTGGGGTAAAAAAAACTGCTTGCATACAGACAGAAAATGAATTTGGTAAATATGCAAAATATGCAGTGTATGAGAAGGATATTTTCTCTCTGACCTTATTCAACCTATACATTGAGGTGATTCTAAGAGAATTAGAATTTCTATGAAGATTCTATATTGTGGCCACAATCTTAACAGCTTAAGATATGCAGATGACATCGTGTTGATAGCAGACAAATAAAGGAAAGAACAGAAACTCTTACAAAAGTTAGAAAAGGAAAGAGAGAAGAAAGAACTAAACATCAGTTGTAAGAAGAAAGAATGTATGGTTGTCAGCAAAAAGAAGAGTGCAACATGCAATTTCAAAACTGAAAACGCCAAAATTAAATAAAATCTTGGAAGTGTTTTATCAGATGACAAAAAGTATGATACCAAAATCCAAAGAATATTAGGATAATGAAAGATACCTTCCAAAAGCTAAAAAAAATATGAATAACCAAGTGTACCCTTGCTATAAAAAATGACGGCAAAATATTTGAAAAGATTATTGTGTATATATATATATATATATATATATATAAGAGACAATGAATGTCTATTATGTTTAATCATGAGCTGTTCTAAATGTTGTATTTTGGCTTCAATTTCAGTTGAAAATAAAGACAAAATTCTCCAACATTTAGAATGTTTCGAACGGCTCATGATTAAACATAATAGACATTCATTGTCTCTTATATTTAACAGTATTTGTTTAGAAAATTATTTGCTGCCTTGATACACTAAATATATATATATATATATATATATACACTGTCCTTATTATGATATAGCATGTATGTATGTATATATATATATATATATATATTTTTTTTTTTTTTTCATGACTCAACAACATAATTACTGCAAAAAAAGACTAAGCACATGACAAGTCCTTTCATAACTATTAGTTAAGTTTATTAATTTTTAGTAAAGAGAATGAACTAAGCTGACACTGCCTTGCTGTTCCCTCTCTCTCCTTGAGCATGACAGGAGGAATATATATATATATATATTGTTTAATACTTAGTTTTTGGTCATAATAGGGTTAGACCAGTGCACATTTGTATGAAAATGTGTTCAATACAATTATATTGTAGGAACTTTTGAATATTTTCCATTTTTAAACAAGTTACTACGCAAACTAGGTTTCTACCATGAATGGTGTCTTCAGGCAATTTTTAATAACTGATTTTACCATTTACCCTTTTTCTTTTTAAAAATGCTCTTGTAATGGTGTTTTATTTGAACATTCATGAGGCAGGGAATTTTTGAATGCTCAATTTTTAAATGAAAATGAATGATGGCATTTTTATCCATAGCTGTATGAATCTTTCTTTTTTTTTTTTTTAAGTGTTTCACCCCGAGCAAGGCATGTCACTGCCACTACTGTGCAGGGGGCTACATAGAGTGGAGAAAGGATGATTAGATATAGGAAATGTCAGAGGGTGGGTGATAGGTGAGTAGGGATACCGAGAATGGTTAAATATAGGAAATGTCAGAGGGTGGGTGATAGACGGATAAGAATACCGAGAATGAGGGTTGGGTAGATGAGAGTGTTCTGAGAATAATTGGGAGTTAGAGTGATAGGAGATGTCTATTGACCCTACATTTAAACACCTGGAGATTGTAGCTGTCAGGAAAGCAGACTTGTGGAAGGGAGTTCCAATGTATTTCTTAGTGTGGATGCATTTAGTCATAATTTCCATTCTTTCATTCAACAGTTTGTTTGTTTTTGGAAATAGCATAATTTCTAACTTTTCCTCTTGGCACAGTCTACATATTTTTCCACTGTTGTAAGGCTTGGCTGTTTTTACAATACTCCACATTATGTCTGGGTCTTTTCCATATTTTGATTTTAATTTTCCACATGTGGCTAGCCAATTTTATACAGTTTTTTAATTTTTCTATTTTGAATGTAGACCTGTGATTAAACCACCTGGTCTTAAAGGTGTCTTTGGTTGAGTCCAAATATATTTTATTTTGGCCATTTGGGTTATGTACCTTTGCCTTGTAATGATTTCTTTTGTGTTGCAGAGTCCTTGAAGTGGATATTTATTTTCGTCCCTGCAGTTGCATTCTTTGTGAGTGGTTTTGTTTTGTACGTTGCTATTTAAGTTTTTGACATTTTGTTTTTTCATGAAACTATCTAAATTACTATTGCAACTATAACTTAGTTTGATTGTGTTTCTGTTGAAAGTTTTGTTTAGTTCTGATTTTTTTGGAAAGTGTCTATCTATTAGTTTAAAAAATATTTGTCCTATTTGGTCTTTATCTCTAAATTAAATGGTGGGTTGAACCAGATAATGTTTTGTTTTCTATTAATGTTTTTGATTTGTCTGTTTTGTTGAGAATTATATTGTAAAATGTTTTTATGTCCAGATTCTCTTAGTGCATCCTCATATATATTTTTTTTTTCATTAAATATTGATTTGTTTGACAAATTATTAGATAGTCTGTGTTCTATTCCTTTGTAAATATGTTGAATAATACTTTTTGAATGATTGGATTTTGTATTTATGTATGATAACTTAGTGTTTGTTTTCATGTATGGTAAAACATTTCCAGTTTGTAAATTAAATTCTACATCTAAATATTGTACCACTTTATTATTTGTATCTTCTATGATATCAAAATCTATTTCTTTAAATAATTTGAAAATCTCTTTCCTTATTTTATCAATATATATATATATATATATATATATATATATATATTTATTATATGTGCTAATAATAAAAACATAGTTTACTGAATTTTGCTAATTTCAGGTTGTGTGGGTTGAGAATCCTGGGAGGGTACTAAATATTGTAATCCAGTTTATGGTCTTTAATGGCGATTTAAGATTCAACAGATCAGAGTTTGCTAAATCTGTCACTGATTTTTATCTATGATGTATTTACTTGTTACATTTGTGTCTTTAACTAAATTACCACTGTTGTTATCTACTTTTTTGCAATTTTTAATTTGTTTTTTTTTTTTAATTAATGAAATATAGTTTCTAGGTGTGATTTTATAGTAATTGGCTATATTATAATAAGAAAGATAGAAAAGTTCTGTTAGAAGTAAAGAAAAATGTAATGAACTATATATATATATATATATATATATATATATATATATAAGAAAAAATTAAGGCAGATACATTATTTCATGGTAATTCGGAAGTATAGGCCTATTTCCGAATTACCATGAAATAACGTGTCTGCCTTAATTTTTTCTTACATTTACTCTATATGTATTTATATACATATATATTTAGAGTTCTCTTAGAGAGTTATCCTACCACTGTATGTACAGGATACTCCTTTGAATTCTACACAGCATGCTGATATATATATATATATATAGTTATCTGCAGACAGTCCTGTTTCGTTGTATCACAGCTCTTCAGCACGGTTAGACATCCAAATACTTCTAGTCAGGATTGAAACCTAACCAAACTGACATCAGTCAGTGCTTATACTTTTAAGCTATGGGCACTCAATAGAGGAAGTCTGATTTTAGCGTGTTATATACACAATGTGAATACACGTCAGTAGCCGATTGTGTTCAAATTCATGACTGAATATATATATATATATATATATATATATACACCACATTCTTTATAATAATAGGGAGGATAGAAAAATTCTGTTAGAAACAAAGAAAAAGAGTAGTTAACTGTTATATGATATTGGTCCTTCTATATGACGGTGAAATGTGTTGTGGTTTGCAATGGATATCGACTTGAAATAACAATTCGGGGGAGCCAAGTTCGAATTGCAAGTGTATTCTTTGCATTCACTTAGACACAAATACTTTTGGGAAAGGTATTAATCCATCTCTTCCCTCCAGTTATGGGTTAAATAATAGGACGGATTGGGTTCTATAGCCTTGGCTGGCAACCAGTCTACCGAAGAATGCAATGGCAACCTACTGCGGGATAATCTTCTGCCCAATCAGTCATGTCTCTTTCAAGACATGATCACCCAAAGTGTGTATCACGCATGGCACTTAATTGACTGATATGGCAGTGAATACTGGAAAATCTCCTCACAAATGAACAAAAGACTGAGGCAACAGGAATGTAGTTTTACGGAAGGATGCTGAGAATATCATGAACTTAACATTTGAGCAATGACTGTTTTACAGAAAATAAAAATAAAAAGGACACTTATATTTAATATCAGAAAGAGATAGTTAAAATGTCTGGGGCACATATTGAGGAAAGAAGGCTTAAAAATATTGACACTCACAGAACAAATTGAAGACAAAAAGAATAGAAGAAAGCGGCACATCACCTCCTTCATGAGTTGGCAGAACAGGGATTAAAAAAGACAAAATTTACTAAGAGTGACAAAAAACAAGAAATTGTCAGGAGCCATGATTGGCAATGTTCTGAAGGAGATGCTACACAGAAGGTAAGAATAATTCTTAACATTCACTGGGAAAAAAGCAGCTTGCATGTGGATAGGAAAAGAGTAATTAGCTATTAGTTATTAACAAACCCTACAGCATTAAAGCTGTTGTGGATTAGTTTTCGCACTGAAGGTTATAATCGTGCTATGTTGGTTGCTAATTGACTTAACACACCCAAAATGTTAAGAACTTGGTAATCTTCCACTGAAAGTTGACTCCTTAGTATTCGACTAACTGTCGAGTAATATCAACTGCCTAGTAGTTCTACTGAACTCCAACAGAAGTCTAAAGAACTCTTATGAACTTCCCAAGAACTTCCTGTTAAATCTTATTAATATAGGAGGGAGAGTCCATTATCTGAGGAATAGGTGTGTTTCCCCATAACAAAAAAAAACAGAATACACTATTGAACGTCGAATCAGAAAGAGGCAGTTGAAATATTTGGGATTCCTAATGAGGGTGTGAACTATAAGAAAACTTATACTTAACATCAGGAAGAGACAGCTGAATTTTCTGAGACATAAAATGGCGAAAGAAAGCTAGGAGAATCTAATACCCACAAGAGAGAGAGAGAAAGAGAGACAAGTTGAGATATAGATAGACTTGGAACAAGTAGATGGTAGAGCTGGGTTTAGGATACCAAGAGAAAAAGTGTTCTTGAGCACCAAGGCATAGGGGTAAATGGAAGTCCATGATTGCCTACATCCTGAAGGAACACAGCACATAAAAAAGAAGAATGAGGAAAGAAGGCTTACAGAATTTAACACTCAGAAAATACTAAAGAAAGTGTTGTGGATGCCAAGAATAGGGCCCATACAAATAAATGAACAAAGACCAGTAATTGAGATAAAAGACAAGTGTATTAATATAACAGACTTGAATGAAGATTAGTAGTCCAGAAATACGGGTTAGTAAAAAGTATATGTACAAATCTCTGGAGGTGAAGCTGTAGTATATTGAGTATATCTATGTCAGAAGCTGACAGGTATTGCATAATAATCTTCTCAATGAGTGGAGCACAAAGCTATTATGAGCTACTGTGTACTGACTGCTAAACTCTCTCTGGACTCTCATATTCTCCACTTAACTCTCTGTGAAAACATGGTATTCTCTAGTTTCACTTCTATAGCAATAGTATAAGTATACTCTGGACGAGTCTATCTTTATGAAAAGGGAGAACCCCACAACAGAAAGAGAAAAAAAGAGCACATAATTTACTTAGCACAAGTGTGTGAATGAATGACAGAACAACAGCAATGGGGAATAGTAAAGAGCCAAACATCATCTAAGGTTGATATCATCTCTCTTAGCGTGCTTTCTGGTCCTGCTGCTTTTTTGCTCTTCTTTTTGGACAGTGTTAGTCTTGCCTCAATTGTTAATATCTCAGATTCTTCTAAGTTTTCGTGTATTCTAAGTCTTCCCTCTTTCATCACAGAAATCCTTATATTTATTTTTTATTCCAAGTTATAATGAATTAATACTAGAAGGGCGTCCAAGTAAAATGCATTGATATTATGATATACATGTGACCATCTTTGTCTTTTTTTTTTATAATCCTTTCACCCCAAGCAAGGCAGTACTGCTACTGGTGTGCAGTGCGCGACATGAAAGAAGAGTGAAAAGAAAGAGGAACAAGATACAGGGAGTGTTGAAGAATGGGTAAAAGAAGGATCGGAATACTGGTGTGCAGGTGGCTATATGCAAGGAGAGTAAAAAGAACAACAAGAAGATACAGGGGGTGTCAAGAAAAGGATAAAAGACAGATGAAAATCAAGAGGATAAAATATGGCAATTGACATTGAATTTAAGCTCTTGGAGATTGCAGGATCCCAGGAAAGCAATATATAGAAAGCAATTGCACAGGCTTCTGCCTGCAAGAAAAGAAACTGCTAAAGTATAAGTGATAGCTACATTTGTCTGTTTTGACTCCAAAAGAGTGGAACCTAGTTGCCAGTCTAGTAGCTTGAGTAAACTCATTGAGATAGGCTCATCAGAGAAGAAGCTGTGAAAATATTTGTAGTAAAGACATAGGGAAACCACATCTTGTCAGTGAGAAAGTGACTGATGTCAAGCTACGAAATCAGGAACTATTACATTGCAGATCCTTCATTGAATTTTGTTGAAAATCCTGAGGTGAATAGCAGGGGCACCCAACCAGATAGGGCAACAGTATGATAGATTTTGCCAGGTTACTTATTGAGACAAGAATAAATGTGGTGTTGTCAGTGTAGATGTCTACTAGGGAACTGATTACATCAAGGAGATCATTAATGAAGATCAGAAAAAGCATAGGACCTAGGATATAGCCTGGAGGGACATTTACATTCATATGATAGGATCTGGAAGCATGCTCATTCAATTTAATTTTCATTAAGCAATTTGACAGGAATGATTGAATTAAATCAAACAAGAGTTTAATTAGACCATAGCCCTGTAGCTTGTGCAGAAGGCCAACATTACAAACTCTGTCTAATGCTTTGGAGATGTCCAAGGAAACCGCTTGAGCTTTGCTGTTCTTATCAAGAACAGGGTATATGTATTCAGTGATTGTTGTTAGTATATTAGCAGTAGACCTGAAAAAGTAGAAGTCATACTGTTTGTCAGAAAATAGGCTGTGGGATGTGAGATATTGAACCACTTTCACATTTATAATAGCCTCAAACACTTTGCCAAAAATTAGTAGGAGGCTGATAGGGCAGTAAAGACAAGACAAGAAGTACAGATGAAGATTTCCACCAAGCAGGAATGTAAAAAGCAGAGAAGCTGTAGTTATAGAGTTTAGAAAAGACAGAGAAAAGTTCAGGGGCATATTTTTTTAGGATGATGACTGGGATTCCCTCACCTTCACTTGCCTTAAGGGGTTCCAGATTAAAAATTATGTTACAGACCAGAGATGGGGTTACGTCATTCATTTGAGCCTCATTTCTAGATGGGAAGTTGGGTGTGGCTACTCCAGATGGGTAAAATGTGAAGCTGGAGGGGAATTTGTGAGCCTTGTCTGCTGTAGCTGTGAGGACCTTGATTCTATTGATTAAATGAAGGATAGAGGGTTTAGTGTTGTTTAACATTCTTCTGCAGAACTACCAGTAGTATTTAGAACCAAGCTTATGGGCTGCTATATGCTGCTTCATTCTATCAGCAAACAACAGCTAAGCATCATTTAGGATTCCATTGCACTCATTACAGAGATGAAAAGGCACCTATAATAGTTGGACGTGTTGCTCTGGTAAAGCTGAAAGAAGTTATTCCTGTGGGCAATGGCAGCCAAACAAGCAGGAGAGAACCTACGGGATGAATGTGGTCAAAGTTGGAACTTTTTACCTGGGATGAAAGCATCGATGCCAGCTTTCAGCCCAGAGGAAACCTCCGAGATGCAGTCTTCAACAGGGAGACTAAACACTTTCTTCCAAGAGATGTCACAAAGGAAATCTCAGAATGACTCCCAGTCCAGTCTTAGGCAACAGTAAGATATTCTGCTGATAAGAGGTTCCTGGGAGAATGGGGTGTGGAGAGAGATATTAACAGAAACTACAGCATTATCAAAGTTGCTAAGAGGGCAGTGCTGCATGGTATAAAAGGAGTCAGGGATAGAAGTGAAACAGAGATCTAGCAGGGAAGCATGTCCTTCAGGGAGACTAGGGAAGTGTGTTAGGAAATCCACCACTTGTGCGAGAGACTGAGTGATTGAGAAGTTCAGGGTATGGATGCCAGCAAGATCAATGGCAGAGTTTTCCAGCCATTTGGGATGGTGAGCATTGAAGTTATCAAACACAAATATACTGATTTTCTAAGTGCCACTAACATATGGATCAAGGCTGAAAGTATGGAGTACCCAATGAAGATTGAACTCACTACTCAGTCATAACTGGTTCTAGCTAAACAAGCTTGCTAACCATTACACCACATCAAAATGGGTGAGATGAACTAGCCTTATCTATGTTATCAGAGATACTGTCTCGCAAGGAGAAGAAAAGGAGCAGTAGAGAAAAAAAGATAGATAACTGAGTGTAATAAAGCAAAACAGAGACACATGTATGAATGGTTCAAGAGAAAACACCCTAGCCAGAGGGAGATGTTTGCTTACATAAACTCTCAGGCCATGCATATGGATACTGGAGTCCTTTCTAAGGAGAAGGTAACCAGGAATCAAGAAATCAGAGGTGGGGATTGTGGGGCTATGGTTAGTTTCACAAATGAACTAGGATGTCTGGGGACCTTTCATGGAGGAAAGATTTCACTGCAAAAGTTGGTCCGTATACCACAGATGTCAGAGAAAGAAATGTCAAAGTGTTTAGGTGATTTTTTGAACAATACAAATAAACAAATAACATTGGAGGCAATTCAAGAACATTATAATGTAATCAGTGACATTTTTAGAGATTTTGATATGAGGGAGAGATTGCAATCATTCCACACTAATTATAACATCTCTACCATAATTTTGTGAGAGAGAGATGTTTGAAGTTGGCACAGAAATGAAGCAAATAAACATTTCTGGGAATTACTTTATTTCCTCTTTTTTAAATTCATTTATCAGCTGGATTCTGAGTTTTCCTTTGGATTTTGATTTTTTTCTTTTCAAACATCTTTCTATTTTCATCGAACTTATGGGCTTTAGGCTAAACTCAGCGAACACCTTTTATTAAAAAACAAGAAAATGTTTTATTTTAAAACAAACATCTCTAAATTGCCTTTAAGCCATGCAGTAGCAGGCAGAATGAGGAACAAAGGGTGTAACAGCCCAGGGCATCCATATCAGAATGACATCTAGTCAAAGAGTGAAATATAAATTTAGTTTATATTCAGTTTGAATAAAGTGTTTAATTCATGCTGTGTCTGTTTTTACAAATTTAATATGCCTTCCTTTCTCAGTAGTCTTGAGTCTTTAGAACGTGCATTGTGGTGCAGTGGATATTGTCATGGAACGAGAAATCAGGGAGTCACTTTCAAATTTTGGTTGAATTCCTTGCATTCACTTACGTGCAAATACCCTTGGGAAAGGTATTAATTCATCTCTTCCCTCCAGTTATGGGTTAAATAACAGGACAGATTGGGTTCTATAGTCTTGGTTGGCAACCAATCTACCGCAGAAAGTAATGGCAACCTACTACGGGATAATCATCTGCCCAGTCAGTCATGTCTCTCTCGGGACGTGATTGCCCAACCGTGTATCACGTATGGCAATTAACTGACTGACTGACTTGAGTCTTAGGGTCAAGGAGTTGGCCCGGAGTATTATAACAATAATACATCACTGAAGTCATGTTTGTTAAACTCTAACGATCATGTAGATACAGCCAAGTTTTATTAAATGTAACTACTGACTTTACCTACAGGGTATAATGGCCTTATGGATATAAAGAATGGGTAAGTGTATGAAGCATAGTTGATAGTTCTGAGTTGAGTCCTTGAACCAGGCAAGTTTATATTATCAAGTGGAAGAAACAGAAACAATACATGACAAGAGAAAATTAAATAAGAAATGTTAAATGTTGACCATGTCCACCATAGTTTATGAATATAGAATACAGCACAGTACTTAATCTGTTCAATGAAAAAACGTCAAAGATTAACACTCATTAGTCAGACATTCTACTGAATCGGATTATATTGCCAATACTCGGGAAAATATGGTCATCTTTTATACACGTTGCATTGAATATTTTGAGCCTTCTGATTGGTTAACCCTTCTATTGGTGAACTATAAAATGAGTCAGCCCATGGCTGTCTCACCAGTATACAACTGTACCAAAAAAAACTGAGACTGGCATTTGTAGTGAAATGCAAACAATTGTGGAAAGGATTTTGTTTGAAATTCCCAGAATAATTACCAAATACCAAAAATAACTAAAGAGGACTGGAAGAGACAAACATTTTAACTATGTTTAGAAACGTATGAAAAATGTCTTCTTAATACACTTATTCAAATTCTACATGAGGTGATTCTGAGAGAATTAGAAATCCTCCTAAGAGTCATTATTGGAAAATGACAAGCAAATGACTAACAGTGTTGATAGCAGACAATGAAAGAAATATACAAGAACTTCTACACAAGGTAGTGAAGGAAAGCAAGAAGAAAGGACTAGACATCAATTACAAGAAAAAAAATGCATGATTATCAGCAAAAGGAAGAACCAAGCATTCAAATTACAAATTGGAGATTTCAAAATCAAACAAATATGAAAATTTCAATATCTAGGAAGTGTTTTAACAGAGGAGAGAATGTGTGACACTGATATCTGAAGGCACATCAGTTTGTGAAAGAAACCTTCCAAAAGCTAAGCAAAATATTAAGAAACTGGAAAATTTCATTAGAAACAAAGAAAAGACTACTGAACTTTTATGTAATATCAGTCTTCCCATATGGTAGTAAATGATTGACAATTTCCTCACAGATGAGAAATAGACTTGAAACAACAAAAATATGGTTCTATATCAGGATTTTGAGAATACTATAGACCAAACATTTGAGAAACAACAAAGTTTTAAAGAAAATGCTAAAAAAAAGACACTTATATTTAACATCAAAAACAAATAGTTGAAATTTGTAGGATACATAATGAGGAAAGAGAGTTTGGAAAAATTTGATTCTCACACGAGAGATCGAAGGCAAGGTACAGAGGAAAACAATGTATACCTTACCTAGCAAATTTGTATAAATGGATAGCAGAACAGGGTTTAGGAAAGATAAAAAGACAATTTATTAAGAGCTATGAAGAAATGAAAATTTTGAAGAGCCATGATCACCTATGTTCTGAGGGGATTTGGCACCTAAAAAAAGATTATATTATGCAAATCTCTTACTACCAATAAAATAGCTATTAGCCACCAGCTTGCACAGTCAAGAAGACTTGATAAAAAATGCATTGTCCAGAAATTCTAAATGAGTTAAAAAGTTTTCCATTCTCATATCAATCTCTTTGGATGATAGATTACCAGTTTTCTACTTGATTAATTCCTGGAGAGGCAAGGGAATATTTCTTTAATCTAATGTCTTTGAAACCTTTCTTATTTTTTTACTAAGATAAAAAAAAAGACTTGGTTTTAAAAAATATGAATGAATATTCTCTTGGATGTTATCCTTTTTAGTTAAAATCTTCCACATTGTAACCTGTGCCATCCAAAAATTATTTTGTTCAATAACTTTCACAAATTTCCGTCATTTATTTTGATGCCATTATCTTTGAAAAGAAATAAAATTTAACTGCCTAAAAGACTACAACAATACATTATTCTAAATCAAATTGATTAAATTATTTTAGATTAGCAACTAGGTCCCACCTGTTTACAGTGAAATGGATAAAATGTAACCGCAATTTCTACTCTAACAGATTTTTTTCACACACTTCCCACCTGTGAAATTCCCTTCCACAATATTGCTTCCCCGACAGCTACAATCTCCGGGAATTAAAATTTAAGGTCAATAGACACCTCCTATCACACTAACTCGCATCCATTCTCACAAGCTTTTTCATCTACTCCACCCCCATCCTCGGTATCCTCATTCGTCTATTACCCTCCTCCTGACATTTCTTATAACTACCCCTCTTTCTCATCACTTCCCTCTATGAAACTCCCTGCGCAATGGTGCAGTAGAATGCCTTGCTTGGGGTGAGATGATTAAAAAAAAAGAATTTTTTTTTGAAGTGCCCAACAACTAGTACAGCTATATCAGGTCATTCAATATCGCTCTGCATTTTCACTAAATATGATTCTGGAGAAATTATTTTTCATGTTCTTTGTCTAATTTATATCATTCTCTTTACTAAAGTTGATAGTTTGATTGCTTTAACCAGTGTTTTTCATATTCTGTATCTTTTTACTCTATTTACATTTACAGTATCAGCAAATATATTCTTGCTGGTCAATTCACTTTTCTTCTTTTTTATCCATTTCATTTTTCGAAGATTTCTTTTTGTGATATTCTTAAAGCCAATATTTTTTTCTTCTTATCTTGCCAATGTCTTCAGTTTCTTTCTCCATTGTTCTGAGATTTTTATTCAGCTTTTTCACAATTTCCAGCATTGTGTTCCTTTTACTCAAAATTTCTGTCATGATTTTTTCTTTTAAGCTTATATCTTTTCCATTAGCCATGTCAGTTTTTATGTACCTGAAGTTAAAAAATAAATAACAATTTACTATTGTATGTAATTGTTTAGAATATGACAGACTTCGCTTTAGTTACATTCTAAAATCTCATCATGAAACAGGTTACAATAAAAATGCCCAATAAAAAATGATATTAGAAACCAAAATTCTCATATTTATCATAGAAAAACACTGTCTTGTATAAAAAAACCTAACATAATATATTTAAAGTGTTTGTCTCTTCCAGCCTTTTTCAGTTGCCTGTTGTATTTGGTAATGGGTCTGGAAATTTCAAACCAATTTGGAAAAAAAAATTCTGATAAACAGATTTGTTATAAGATGAAATAGTTGTAATGTTCATATATATATATATATATATATATCTTGTAAATTTCACTAATACTCGTTTGCTAATAGCAGTTTTACTATGAAAACATTGACTTGTATAATAGAATATAAAAGATGGTACAATGATTGAGAACAATTTTTTCACTTTTTTTTATCAAATTGATGAGTTTTACTTATGAATTTTTGTTTTTCTACTTCTTTTCTCAATATATTTTTATATGATCATTTTATTTTCATAGAATTTGAATCACTGTATTTAATATATAAGTTTTCATGCAAATTCAATATTTATATCTGCCAAGATAAGATTTTATTTGTTGCTAGGGTCAAACAATTATGAGAAAGGAGAATGAAGAACAATTGCATGAGGAAAAAAAAGAGAAAAAAATTTAAATTAAAGCCAAAACTTTCATCCAGAATGTGAGAATAATGCAGCAATAATATAAACCAGAATCAAAACAAAAGCCACACCATCACTGATAATGATGATGCTGATAATAATAATATAAATAAATAACGAAAAACATATAGAATATTTTTGTACTTTTTGGCTTACACCAAATTTATTTTTGTGCATATGCTTATATATCTCTCTTATTATCAATATATTCAAGGTGTGCGTGTTTCTATCCGTATATATATTGTCATACAAAAGAAGAGGGGAAAAGAGTGGAGAGAGATATAGAAAGCTTGAATATGATCACCAGAAATGTATCATTACATTTCATGTTTGTAGGGAATTTTTATATATCAAGCTACAAAAGATTATATATGGTCCAAGTGAGTATAGAATGAGGAGAGAAAAAAGAAAAATTTTTTTTCCGTCCAAAACATTAATTTTTTCTCCCGATGATGTGTTTGGGTTCCAAACACTGAAACAGCCATATGATTGTAGAGAAAAGGTCATATATAGAAGAAATTATGTACATGTTTTAAAACATAATTTATAATAAATAATATCTATATATATATATATATATATATGAGATGTAGTGTATTGCTCTCAGGGAGAATCGCTTGGTCCATGCTTATGGGAGGCAGGAGATGTTGCCTGTGATGGTTGACAGACAACAGCTTGGTCTTAGACGCATTGAAGTAGACAAGCCACTTCTTGCCCCAATTCACCACAGAGTGTAGATCCCGTTGTTTGGAGGAATGATTCTACACTATTAAAGTTACTGCAGATACCTTGTATGTTTGTGAAGGAAACGCAGATAGGTTTGGGCGATTTACGACTAGCTGGTTTAGTCTTGCTGTTTCGTTTGTTTAATTTCATGGTGGTTTAGTTGTGGATAGAGAGAGGTCTAGAGTAGGGTCAGATGGTCACTAATTGCAGCAGGTGAAGGATGGAGAATGGTGCCGCCTGCAGTATGCAGTGTGGGTATAGAAGAATCCAAAGAAATATTCCCTTGCCTCTCCAGAAATTAATCAAGTAGAAAACTTGTAATCTATCATCCAAAGAGATTCATGTAAAATCCTTTGTTAAATAAAGACGGAAGCTGATGATGGTTCACCTGAAATAGGCCCATACTTCCGATTCACCATGAAATAATGTGTCTGTCTTAATTTTTCTTATATGCAATTTGTCATATATATTATATATGCGTGTTACTTATTTGAAAGCGCTCAATATTAGTGATAGAGCTAACATATATGCAACCCTACATATATCCAAACTTTAAAAAAGTTTGTCTATTATGTTTAATCATGAGCCATTCTAAACATCATATTTTGGCTTTAATTTCAGTTGAAAATAAAGACAAAAAGTCTCAAAATTTGGACAATCCTTTATTAAGTTGATTCTAAACTTCCTGCTCACATGAGCCATTTTCAGAGGAAGTTATATGGATGGTAACACAAAAACACAAAAACATTCACCATCAGTGATGATTTTATCTTGTGTTGACATAAAACTCTGCTAAGCAACGGCAACAGTTACCAAAAATAGCAAACACAGTTCGAAAATTTGCAATGCAGTTCTATGACGTCATACCACGTGATAGCTCGAAATGATAACAGAACCATATATTCAAATGCAATGTAATATGTTATGACCAGATTTAAACGTGATTTTATTAAGTGTGGGTTGTTTGGTTTTAATGTAGATAGCCTCCAATATCTGAAGGTTCTTTTTACTGTATGTGTGAGTGAGGATTATTGTATTGTTGACTAAAATCTGTTTGATATTACCTACATGGTTATGTTTTTCTGAAAAATGTTGTTTAATTGTACTCTGATCAGAAAGGTGACAGGTAAGTCTACGGGAGAGCATGGTTGTAGTAAAACCAATATATGTAGTTGGTTTATTATTAGTACCAGAGATACAATCTCTGAATGGGCATGTAAATTGATACACTACATTGGTTTTTTGTAGAGAATTTAGTTGAGTGCTTGTAGGGTTATTAGAGACTATGAGGTCAATTGTTTTGAATTTTTTATAATATATGATGAGTTTAATTTGATTATTACTATCCACTGGTTTAACATTTCTATATATTATGTTTTTGAGAGTTTTTTCATTTTGTTTGTAATTATTATGTATTTGGTTGCAATAGTATAAGTTAATAGTGTTATGCTTATTTTGATGTACACCGTTATTATTAATATTATCAATATTGTTAGAGCTATTGTTAAGTTTGTTGAGATACATTTTAATTTGTTGATCAATAATGAAGTTAGGAAATCCATTATTGACTAGTGTTTGCTTAATGTTGTGTAATTCTCTAAAAATATGGATTTGGAAGAAGATATCATTTGTGTGCGTTGAATTAAATTTTTTATAACAGCTAACTTATATCATTGGGGGCATTCACTATTATAAGAAAGAAGACACGAGTTTATGCTAGTTGGTTTTCTATATAGAGAAGTATTAAATCTATGTGTGCTAGAATCAATGAATACATCGAGGAATGGGATTTTGTTATTAATATTACGTTCTAATATAAATTTGAGGACTGAGTGACTTTCAAATTTGTTTTTAAGTTGTGTAATTTGATCGATATTCTTAGCTAAAATGGAGATGAACCTCCGGTGGGCAACCCCGAGGCCACATTATGCTGCAGGCTGCACCAGTCTCCATTCCTCACATGCTGCAAATAGTAACCAACTGATTGTGCCCTAGTCCTCTCTCCTCAACCAAAACACCATGAAAAAGAACAAACAAAATACCAAAATCAAACCAGCTACTAGGAAAACGCCCAAACCTCTCTGTGTTTCTTTCACTAACATACGCGGTATCCGCACTAACTTTTATAGCATAGAAGCATTCCTCCAAACTAACTCACCTGATATGTTAGCCCTATGTGAAACTAATCTTGACCCGTCTATCTCCTCCTCTGAGTTCTATGTTCCTGGTTACCTTCCCCACCTCAGGAAGGACTCCAATGTCCATATGCATGGGCCTTGGTGTATATGTCAGTGAACACCTCTCCCTAGCTAGAGTAACATCTCTCGAATCCCTGGACCAGTCTTTCATGTGCTTCCATCTCTCACTTCTAAGCTCTGTTAGCTATCTCTTCTTCCACTACCACTCCCCCTCCTCCACTGACTGTTTGGTGCTTGACATCATCTCTGACAATATCGACAAGGCCATCTCTTCGCACACATCTGCCCATATTTTCGTGTTTGGCGACTTTAACGCCCACCATACTAAGTGGCTGGAAAACTCTGTAACTGATCCTGCTGGTGTCCACACCTTTAATTTTTTGATCTCCCAATCCCTTACGCAAGTGGTGGACTTCCCCACGCATTTTTCCAATAGCCCTAACAGAAGGGACTCACTACTAGACCTCTGCTTCACTTCCACCCCAAATTCTTGCTCCACCAGACAGCTCTGCCCTCTCGGAAATTCTGACCATGCTGTAGTTTCTGTCAACATCTCATTCCACTCCACCTCTACCCAAGAAACCCAGACCAACAGAATATCCTACTGCTATCAAAGAGCAGACTGGGATTCGTTCCGTGACTTCCTCTGCGACGTCCCTTGGAACAATGTTTTTAGTCTTCCCATCGAAGAATGTGCATCAGAGGTCTCCTCCTGGGTTAAGGCTGGCATTGATGCATTCATCCCTGCCAGGAAATTTCAGCTTAAATCCCATTCGTCTCCCTGGTTCACGCCCGCTTGCTCAGCCACCATTGCCCACCGGAATCACATCTTCTGGTTTTATCGTAGCCACGCGTCGGATCAAAACAGACGCCTTTTCACCTCAGCTCGTAATAAGTGTAAAAAGACACTTAACAAAGCTAAGATGCTGTTTGCTGCTGGGATGAAGCAGTGCATAGCATCCTCCAAGTTCGGTACCAAAGACTACTGGCGCCTCTGCAAACGCGTGCTTAGCAAGAGTAAGTCCTCAATACCCCCACTAATAAATGAGTTTGAGGTCCTCATCTCCTCAGCGGACAAGGCTGAATGCTTTGCCCACAGATTCTCGACCAATTCGACTCTGGATTCATCTGGAATCCATACACCTGATTTCCCATCTAGAACTGAGGCACATTTGAATGACGTCCACATCACGCCCTCGCTGATTTCTAGCATAATCTCAAAACTGGACCCTCACAAAGCGAGTGGTGGGGATGGAATCCCAGTCATAGTTTTGAAGAATTGTGCCCCTGAACTCTCCTCTATCCTTTCTAAGCTCTACACCCTCTGCCTATCTTCCTCCTGCTTTCCTGCCCGTTGGAAGTCTTCTTCTGTGGTTCCAATATTCAAGAACACTGGTGAACCATCGGACCCCCAAATTACTGCCCCATCAGCCTTCTTCCAATCTTCAGCAAAGTGTTCGAAGCTATTATGAATGCCAAGGTCGTTCAGCATCTCACAACCCACGGGCTCCTCTCGGACAAACAGTATGGCTTCCGCTTCACCAGGTCCACTGCTGACATGCTAACAACCATCACCGAGTATATATACCAGGCTCTCGACAAGAATGGTGAAGCCCGAACCGTCGCCTTGGATATCTCTAAAGCATTCGACAGAGTATGGCATGCTGTCCTTCTATGGAAACTGCGAAGCTATGGCATAACTGGACTTTTGTTGGACTTAATCCAGTCATTCCTCTCTAACCGCACACTGAAGGTGGTATTAAACGGACATGCCTCCTAGAACTACCCTACAAACGCGGGTGTACCCCAAGGCTTTATCCTAGGTCCTACGCTGTTTCTAATCTATATCAATGATCTCCCCGATACCATAAGATCACAAGTAGGCATGTACGCTGATGATACCACAGTTTACTCTCGCCTCGATCAAAAATCTGGTGTAGGTGACAAGGCGACCCTCGCTGCTGAGCTTGAGAAGGACCTCCAATCCGTGGTGGATTGGGGTAAGAAATGGCTCGTTAAATTCAATTCTTCCAAAACGAAGCTGCTGTCAATTAACCACCACAGACAACCGCACCTCCCTCCCATTAGCATGGAACAGGCTTGCCTCCCAGAGAGTAAATCACTACGCCTGCTTGGCCTGACACTCTCAGCGAACCTCAAGTGGAATGACTACGTCGAATCCAATGCTGAATCCGCAGCTATGAAAGTCGGCTCTCTGTATAGGGCCCGGAAATTCTTTCCGCCTGAATCTATCCTGCAATTATATAAATCCACCATCCGCCTGTGTATTGAGTACTGCTGCCACATCTGGTTGGGTGCCCCTTCTATTCTCCTCAGGGTTCTTGACAAAATACAGTGAAGAATCTGTTATGTGATTGATACCGACTTGGCTGACCGCCTGCAGTATCTCTCTCACCGGCGTGACGTGGCTTCCCTGTGCCTCTTCTATAAATACTTTCATGGCTTCTGCTCTGACGAACTTAAATCACTGGTGCCCCCCAGATGTGAATTTGAGCAAGATACTAGATTGGCAACTAGGTCCCACCCTTTTACAGTAAAACTGATAAAATGTAACCGCAATTTCTACTCCAACAGCTTCTTTCCTCGCACTTCCCGCCTGTGGAATTCCCTACTGCATGCTTGCTTCCCTGATGGCTACAACCTCCAGGAGTTTAAATGTAAGGTCAATAGACACCTCCTAACACACTAACTCACACCCACTCTCTCCAACTCTCTCCCTATGTACATCCTAAGTCATCTATCACCCTCCTTCTGACATTTCCTATACCCAATCCCTCTATGTAACCCCCTGCACTATAGTAGCAGTGGAATGCCTTGCTTGGGGTGACACGATTAAAAAAAAAAAAAAAAAAAAAATGTATCTTACATATATAGAGGGTTTATTGTTGTCATTAATTATTTTATTTCCTAAATTTGCCATATAATAACTAGAAAAGAGGGGACTTAAAGGAGATCCCATCACAATACCATCTATTTGAGTATAAAATCACACAGTGTGACGTCATAGAACCGCATTGCAAATTTGCGAACTGCGTTTGTTATTTTTGGTAACTACTGCTGTTGCTTAGCAGAGTTTTATGTCAACGCAAGATAAAATCGTCGCTGATGGTGGATGTTTTTGTGTTACCATCTTTATAACCTCTCTGAAGATGGCTCATGTGAGCCAAAAGCTTAGAACCAACTTAATAAAGGATTGTCCAAATTTTGAGAGTTTTTGTCTTTATTTTCAACTGAAATTAAAGCCAAAATATGATGTTTAGAACAACTCATGATTAAACATAATAGATATCCATTGTCTCTTATATTTAACAGTATATGTTTAGAAAATTATTTGCTGCCTTGATACACTAAAAATATATATATGTATGTATATATATGCATATATGTGTGCATATATATATATATATATATATATATATATATATTACTGCAAACAATGCTGAAATAGGATCCTATAAACTTCAAAAGATTATAGGTGATTATCAGCCCGGCTACCTTTATGGAAATGTAAAAATTCATAAAAAAGATCATCCCCTCCGACCTATCATTTCTCAAATACCCACACCAATATATAACCTTTCCAAAACACTTAACAAACTAATTACTCCCTATCTTCCTGGTAAATATAGTATTAATTCCACGGACAAATTTTTACAGATTCTCCATTCCGTAAAACCTAAGAATCAAATAATTGCATCTTTGGATGTCCAAAACTTATTCACAAATGTTCCCGTCCAGGAAAAAATTGACATCATTATCTGTGATGTATACAACCATGCTACTCTCCCATCAATCAATATTAAACCCACTATATTAAAAAAACTATTATTAGCATGCACCACACAAGTACCCTTTCACGATCCCTTAGGCAATATTTATACACAAATAGATGGTATTGCGATGGGATCTCCTTTAGGTCCCCTCTTTTCTAATTATTATATGGCAAATCTAGAAAATAAAATAATTAATGACAACAATAAACCCTCTATATATGTAAGATACATAGATGCCATCTTTGTTTTAGCTAAGAATATCGATCAAATTAAATATCTTAAAAACAAATTTGAAAGTCACTCCGTCCTCAAATTTACATTAGAACTTAATATTAATAACAAACTCCCATTCCTCGATGTATTCATTGATTCTAGCACACATAAATTTACTACTTCTCTATATAGGAAACCAACTAGCATAAATTCGTGTCTTCTTAATTATAATAGTGAATGCCCCCAACGATATAAGTTAGCTGTTATAAAAAACTTACTTCAACGCACACAAATGATATCTTCTTCCAAATCTATATGTTATAAAGAATTACACAACATTAAGCAAACACTAGTCAATAATGGATTTCCTAACTCCATTATTGATCAACAAATTTAAAATGTATCTCAACAAAATTAACAATAGCTCTAACAATAATGATAATATTAATAATAATGGTTTACATCGAAATAAACATAACACTATTAACTTATACTATTGCAACCAAATACATAATAATTATAAACAAGATGAAAAAACTCTCAAAAACATAATACGTAGAAATGTTAAACCAGTCAAAAGTAATAATCAAATTAAACTCATTATATATTATAAAAAGTTTAAAACAATTGACCTCATAGTCTATAATAACCCAACAAGCACTAAACTAAATTCTTTACAAAAAACCCAATGTAGTGTACCAATTTACATGCCCATTCAGAGATTGCATCTCTGATACTAATCAAAAACCTAGTACATATATTGGTTTTACTACAACCATGCTCTCCGTAGACTTACATGTCATCTTTCTGATCAGAGTACTATTAAACAACATTTCTCTGAAAAACATAAACATGTAGGTAATATCAGACAGATTTTGGTCAACAATATGGTGATCCTTACTCATACACACAGTAAGAGGAACCTGCAGATATTGGAGGCCATGTACATCAAATCAAAACAACCAACACTCAATAAAATCAACTTTAAAACAGGAAATAACATATTACATTGCATTTGACTACATGGTTTTGTTGTCATTTCATGCTATCCTGTGGTGTGACGTCATAAAACCACATCGCAAACTTAAGAACTGCGTTCATTATTTTTGGTAACTATTGCCGTTGCCAAGCGGAGTTTTATGTCAACACAAAATAAAATCGTCGGTGATGGTGGATTTTATAATATCTCAGTTTAAACTACCTCTCTGAAGATGTGAGCCGAAAGCTTAGAAGAAAACCAATAAATAATTATCCAAATGTTGGAGAATTTTTGCCTTTATTTTCAACTGAAATTAAAGCCAAAAATACGACGTTTAGAATGGCTCATGATTAAAAATAATAGACATTCATTGTCTCTTATATTTAATAGCATATGTTTAGAAAATATATATATATAGAGATGTATATATAATAAATATATAAATATGTTTGAGAAAGTGCTAAAAAGTTCATAGCCAAATCCACTTCTCAAAATCATGTTAAACATTAGTTTTGATCTGGAATTGAAATGACAACAATGATGTTCAATTTCCTTACCTCCTTTCCAAAATTGTTATGTTGGAATCAAAATACGTTTTGTCACTGCTTTCATTTCAATTCCAATTCATTGTTTCCACTATGGAAAGATTTATCTTAAGTACTACTTGGAATAATTGGTAGAGGATGTTGATTTTTTTGTTCGAGATCTTTCTTGTTTTAAATATGAATACCTATGACATCAGCATAACCCCAGTCATCCTCTGTGCATTGGCCTTGAGAAGGAAAGCAAGAATACTGTTACACCCATTTCATGCCACATCTAAAAAAATCAATTAATAGAAATTAATTCATTTGTTTGAGATGTGGAGGATAATCTGCTCAAAATTTTATAAATGACTAGCATTTTGATTTTAAAAACAATGGTATAAACTCAAACCAGAATCTGTCTTAAAAAATGAAAATATAAAAATCCCAAGGATTTTCAGATTCAAAAAGATCAACTGACTCTGGGGAAAAAAGCAGAAAAATCTTGTTATCTTAAACAAAGTGAAAAAAAACCTTGTCAGATAATAGAGTTTGCGGTTCCAGCAGAATTTGAATGAAGCTGAAAGAAATTGAAAAGCTGAACAAGCCTCTAAGCCTCAAATGCAAAGTGAATAAAAATCATTGATCATGCATCATTGTTCGAGTGCTTTGAACAGTGCCAATGTATCTAGTAAAAAAAGTTTGAAGAAATGGATACGCAAAAAAACAGTGGAGATTATTAAGACCACAGCACTGCTAAAAATAGCCGGAATACTAAGCAAAGTGCTGAAGTATTGAGAAAGGCTGCTGTTATTTGATCTCTGGTGCAATCCAACCAGTTACTTTTGGCAGAAAGACCCAATAAATTTGTCATACTGTGGTTGACAATAATCTAAATCTGGCAGCAAGGCCTCTGATTGGCAGGTTTTGAGAAGCATGGAAACACCTCTTAATTACTGTTGCTCCTAGGTCCATCTTGACTCAGAGTGGTAGCACCTGTTAGGGTCCCAGCAATGGGAAATATTTAACTCTTAAACACTATGAAAGTATAAAATTGGATTTTTATAGTAAAATTATCAGCAATACATTTTTTTAAAAAATTACCTGCAGTATATATTTGAAAAAAATAACATTACCTGCAAGATATTTTTTTAAAAATATTACCAGCAAAAGAAAAAATTTGACTCTTGAAGAAAATCCTTTTTACAAAAATATGTCAATGATTTCTGACAAAGAATACATATTCTATTCATACAAACCTATCCTAAGGATCTCATTGGCATTAAATAATCCATTGAGGTTGATATGCCATAAAACAAAATAAACCAAACTAATAAATTTGAAATTTTTCAGAAAGGGTTTGGAAGAGTTGTAAATCTATGGAAGAATCAAAATTATATGAATAATCAACTAAAATAAGTGATAATACTGAGAGAAGACTTGAAATATGGTTATTTGATCTTTAGTGAAAGCATTTCCATATAAAAACACAATGAGTGCAAATAATAATCCATGTGTATGTGTGGATATAAATATAATTTGTTTGAACAATATTTTAATAGATACTCATATTGGAGTAGATATTCTGCTTTTAATTAAACAGTATTGCTTCTCAACCCGCCCATGAATTGCATCAACTGATTTCACCAGGAACACTTGTATTTGCCCTTCAAGTTCTTCAATGTTTTTGGATAGTAGACTTTCTCCTTTAATCAACCCCAAAGAAAAACGTCACATGGTGTTAATTCAGGAATCCTGCCTAGCTACTTGTACGGACCTTGATGACTCATCCATCTCTCAGGGAAGTGGACATTCAGCCATTCACGAATGACAATGTGGAGCGGTGCCATTTTGCATGAGAATCAAATCTTCAACATTCTCCCCAGCACTGATAATTGGCCAGATTTCATCTTGCATCATGGTAAAGTACCCTTTGGCATTCATGGTCTCATAAAGAATGAATGAACACACAATTCTGTCTAAAGTCGTGACACACCCCATCGTTACTTTGGGCCAATTCTGCATTATTTCAGAGATAAAAAGAGGATCTTTGCCTGCCTAATAGTAGGAGTCGTGATGGTTCATGAAGCCACTGATGTGAAATACCACTTCATCACTCCAGAGGATATTTTTAAAGAGATTTTACCAATCCTTATACTAAGCCAGCATAATTTTTCCTAAAATCCATCTGAATGTTGCAATCTTCAGAGGAGAGTGATTGGCAGTAGTGCAGTTGCCAAGCATGCCATTCATTTTTTTTTAACGACTTGCACTATCACATGATTGCTGGACTTGGATGATAACTCTTCATTGTCTTTGCATCAACTTGAGCATTTACGCCTCTTTAAGATTAAACATAAAAGATTTAATAAAAAATTGCAGTTAATAATCTATAATTATTTTAAAATAAGGAGTTGCATTTCAATCACCCTTAAATGAATATAATTTTTATTCAAGTAAAAAAATAAGGTGTGTGTGTAAAATCCTTCAAAATAAATTTTATATTTATACAGTGTCCGATGAAATAATTGTTGGTTAACATCTCATATTTACAGATATATTTACAAATATTTCACAAAAATATCCTGAAATATTAATGAGTAATTTTATTTAATAAAATCACTATTTGCATCAAGATTGGCCTCCAGACAACTTGGAATCATCTGCATCTGTTCTGGATTGTCTACTTGTTTAAATTTGTAAATACTGCCATAATCATTGCTTTCAGGTTGGTGGCTGACTAGGGTATGGCATCACATGTGCTTTCACATGTATATAAGATATATTGGCGAGAGTAGCAGGCATATTTCTGGGAACTAAAAGATAAAGAACTTTCTCGACAGACTGAATGGAAGATAGATGGTAAATCACAAACTCCTAGATCCTGGGTATGATGTTAAACTGCATCTGGCAGCAATACCCATGATTTGGAGGTTGTGTGGAGCATGGAACTATCTCTTAATTGCTGTTGTTCCTAGGTCTCCCCTGACCTGGAGTAGTAGCACCTGTTAGGGTCCAAGCTATGGGTAAATAGTTAACCCTCAAACTAAGGTCAAAATGCTCTGAAAATACAAATATAAACCTTTCTAGAAATAGACACACAAAAATAAACTTTTATAGAAAAATACATCTTTAAAAAAAAAGTACATCTATAATACATTTTGAAGGAAAAGTTATTGCCTGTAATATATTTTTTTGAATACAAAACTATAAGACATTCAGTTTTCAAAAAAAAAATACATATTTCGTCAAAATCTGACTCAACCAAACTCTTGCCCTGTCGGCTGGGGTCATAAAATATGCCAACTACACCTCTGTAGAGGAGTAAGACCCACCCAAATGGGGCCATCTGTTGGCCGTGGGTGGCAACCCGTGATGCCTTTAGGATGGCATCCTGGTGGCTGAGCAATCTATGACCCGGTTACCTAAGTGGACACATGACCTGCAACACTCCACTTAGGTGTTTACTGGGATAGACGGGCGGTCAGATGGGCCCAATCCGACCAATCGGCAGGTCATGTCAAGCCCTCTTTCAGAGGTGTTTTTTTTTTAAAACTCTGAATCAGAAAGCAGTGGCTGTAGGCTCAATCATGCTGTGGAAGGACTGATATTTCCCTTTATAAATACAACACTGGGTGAGTAGTCTTCTTAGGGAACAAAAACCCAGTGATCTCAAATTATTAGTTCCTTTTCCTCGGTGTGAGTATATTGACTGTGTAGCCCTGATTTGTCAAGGCAAATGGGTTTCCTCCTGGACATTTCCTATTATAGGGCTCTGTGGTGGATGGAGAGCACAGTCAGTGAACTCATTAAAATTCTTAGGAATTCAAAAAACCAAAAAACACCAAGTGAAAAATTAAAAAAAACCATAAAACGCTTACATGTTGAAAGTGATTCAGAAACTGATTCAGAAAATGATTCAAATGAGACTTTCTTCCCTCCATTTATTGTTCTTGAATCAACAGAAGAAACCCCAATTACAAATTTGTCCTCTTTTATCATAGGAAAAACAATCAACTCTATAATAAAACCAAAATCTGTGAAAAAATTAGCAAATAATACTTTATTAGTAGAAGTCACAAAAAATATTCAGATCTTCTATTAAAACAAAAATCATTTCATAATCTGGCAATAAAATCTTACTCCCACAATTCTTTGAATTCATCAAAGGGTGTAGTGAGAAACCCTGATCTTTCTCTTTACACCTTAGAAGAGATAAAATCCAACCTCAGGTTTCAAGGTGTCACTGATGCTCACAGAATCGCTATTAAAAAGAATGATAAAATAATACAAACTCACAAATACATACTCACAACATGCCAAGAACCCCAGCAGAGATGATGATAGGATATACTATAACTAAAATAAATGTATATATCCCAAATCCTCTCCGATGTTTTAACTGGCAAAGATTTGGGCACCACAAAGAAAAATGCACCAGGCCTCCAATCTGTAAAAGGTGTGGAGAAAATGGAACAGACCACATGAACTGTGAAAAACCACAGTTGCCCAAACTGTAAACAAAACCATGCTGCTGATTCAAAAGAGTGTGAAATCTGGAAAAAAGAAAAAAAAATAACAAATTAAACACACTAAAAATATTTCATATCCTGAAGCTAGAAATATTATCAAAGACTCTATAGCAACAACATATGCCAATATATCCAAACTCACCAGCAACTCAATTTAAACCCAAGCAGTGGTCCATCATGAAATGATAAATCTATTAAAAGAACTTAAATGATTAGTAGAATCACTAAAAGAAAGTATAAACATCCTATCAACCAAGCTCCCTGGTGAACCAGTTCTAAAGAAAAGCTCTGAACCTCCAACTAATGAAACTGATGTTCCTGAAAATCCAAACCAAACAAAAACATAAACCAAATAACAAAAAACCTCAATCTTCCTTCCTACCACAACCAAAACTAATGAACCTCTTCCCACCTGCCTTAAAAATAAATAGGCACTAAAGCCCGTCGCTAACTCCAAAAGAAAGACCTTCCTAGGAAGAAGGAAGATAGCAAACATAAAACAAGAACCACACTAATTGAAACAAAAGACAGATTTGAACTAATGGAGATGGAGGAAAATTCTTCAAAACAAAAAATTTTACATATTTAAAAAGCCCCAACAAAGTTAGATCCAAAAGCATAGAAAACATGGAAACAAACAAATACAATCAAATAAAAAAAAAATTACTAAAACTAAAGATGCAAAACATTATTCAATGGAATTGTAGAGGATTAAAAGCTAACATTACTGAACTTCTACTTATAACAAAATACCAGCCCACAGTCATCTGCCTCCAAGTAACCTTCTTGAAACAAGATAACATCAATATTAGAAACTATCAGATGTTTAAAATTACACCCATAATTTTGGAGGCAGGGCTTTGGCAGGTGGGGGGTATTGGTTCTGATCCGAAACGATACACCCCACAGTAAAATAAATATAACATCAAACACCCAAGAAGTTGCCATTAAGGCCACACTGCAGAAAACAATGACTAAATGTTCCGTATATATCCCACCAAATGATGACATTGAAAAGAATGAACTGAAGAGGCTGACTGACCAATTGTCTAGACCTTTCATCTTATTAGAGGACTTCAATAGTCACAATATCCTATGCGGGGGTGTAAAAACACTAACAAAAAAGCCAAAATGCTAGAAAAGCTTATCAATGAAAATGATATATGCCGACTTAATAACGGTGCACCTACATATGTCAACTCATCTAGCAGTTATCACTCAGCCATTGATTTAAGCATTTGTGACCCATTAGTATACATGGACTTTGCCTGGAATGTATACAATGACACTTGTGACAGTGATCACTTTCCAATCCTGATCAAAAACCAATAGTGAAAAAACACCCCGATGGAAATTAGATAAGGTCAACTGGCAAATATTTAAGGAAAAATTTAAAGATAGGCTGACCCATATGGGGAACAATGTCACAGGAGAGCACTTCACAGAAACACTAATAGAAATAGCAAAAGAATGCATTCCTAAAACCTCAACACCTAACAAACATAATAAACCCTGGTTCAACAATAAATGTAAAAAAGCTATCAGATTACGAAATGCTGCTCTAACGAAATTTCAAAAACAGCCCACTACTTCAAATCTGATAGAATATAAGCAAAACAGAGCTAAAGCTTGCAGGGTGATAAAGGCAGGATAAACAGAATGCTGGCAAAAATATGTTAGCAAATTGAATTCCTCCTCTGAACTGGAAGCAATATGGGAGATGATCCGGAAAATTGCGGGTAAACATCAAGCGACACCAATTAAACACCTTTTCAAAAATAACTCCATTATAACTGATAAAAATAACATAGCAGATTTGCAAGCTGAAACCTTTTCCCAAAATTCATCTAACCAAAATTACAATGCAAAATTTAAGATGGTCAAACAAAATGCAGAACAGTACAAACTAAACTTTAAATCGAAAAAGAGTACAACCTCCTCTTTTCACTAAGTGAATTAAAAGATTCTCTAAAAAGATCACACAATACTGCTGTAGGACTGGATGAAGTCCATTATGAATTCTTGAGGCAACTACCTACAGAATCATTAAAACTGCTTTTAAGAATTTATAACAAACTACAGGCAGAAGGTGAATTTCCAGATATATGGAGACAAACTATAATAATAGTAATTCCAAAACCAGGAAAAGACAACTCAAATCCACAAAACTATAGACCAATCTCACTGACCAGTTGTTTATGCAAAATAATGGAGAGGATGATAAATGAGAGACTGGTTTGGTATTTGGAATCTAATGGCCTTATTTCTAACCTACAATGTGGATTCCATAATAAAAGAAGCATAACAGATCACTTGGTTTGCATAGAAACAGCTATAAGAGAAGCATTTATTAGGGATGAGCACCTCTCAGCAATTATTTTTTTTATCTAGAAAAGGTTTACAACTCCACATGGAAATATGGAATATTGAGAGATCTACATAACCTTGGCTTAAAAGGGGTTTATCAAGGGGTTCTTATCAGATCGCAAATTTAAAGTCTGCATTGGACCCACTCTCTCTGATATAAAAAATAGGAAGAGGGAGTCCCTCAAGGCAGTGTACTATCTGTGACTCTGTTTAAGATAAAAATAAATAACATATGTTTAACCACTGGAGTTGATGAATCTTTATAACTGGATGATTTCCTAATATGTTACAGATCAAAATATATATACACCATTGAGCGCAAACTTCAACAATGCCTAAAAAAATAAACGAAAATAAAACTAAATGCATTCATTTTTGTCATAAGAGAAAACTACACAATAATCCTAATCTAAACTTAGAAGGAAATAAATCTCCATAGTAAATGAACACAAGTTTCTGGGGTTAATATTCAACAAAAAACTGACGTTTATCCTCCACCTGAAGTGCCTGAGAGCTAGTTGCAATAAAAGACTACAACTGTTATGTGTGGAGTGAGGAACAGATTGAGAAACTTTACTGAAGTTATACAGGTCACTGATTAGATCAAAGTTGGATTATTGTAGTTTTATATATCAGCCAGCAAGAAAGACTTAAAGATACTAGATCCGATCTGCCATGGAGGCCTGAGATTAATGCTTGGAGCCTTCAGAATGTCCCCAACAAAAGGTCTATATGCAGAGGCAAATGAGGTACCTGCAAATATAAGGTGTCACTAACTGGCCACCTAATATTACACCAAGCTGAAATCATGTCCACATAATCCTGTGTATGATGCTGCATTCCATCCAAAATCAGTGAATTATTCGAAGCAAAAGAAAAAACTTTAAAACCCTTTGGTCTTCGAATGAAATCAGTTCTACAAGAATCAGGAATGTCTGTCGTAAATATCCATGAGCACATCTTGTCTGAAACCCCACTTTGGACTCTTAAAAACCAAAAATGATTTTTGAACTGAATGAACTCCCCAAAGCAAAAACCCATCCCAACATTTGTCAAGAAAAAGAGCCATCGACCTTAGTCGAGAGCCATCGTCATTTAGACAAGAATTAGACGTCACTAGATGGAAGCATTCTTCACCAGATGGACGCATACGTCCTATACAGAGACATTGCCTTCTTGATTGTTATTCTTGTTAACTGTTCGTTGCTGCACATGTATTTGGTTTATTGTACTGAGGTATAATAAATCTCTATTCATATATCCTCAGTGTTAAGAAGTATTTCTTGCACTATTCTTTCTCTGTTTATCCCTTCCCGGGATATAAAGATATATTTGAGAACACTCACATGGTCGACATTTTCTCCTTCTTGAGAGAGACAGGCGTAAACTTAAAAATATAATGCCAGGTGACAATTCTGAAAAATTAAATTAATGAAAAAGTTTGAACTTAATAAAATGTTATGTCCTGAGAGGGGATAAACAGAGAAAGAATAGACACGTACACCAACGAACAGTTAACAGGTATAACACTCAAGAAGACAATGTCTCTGTATAGGACGTATGCATCTGCCTGGTGAAAGAATGCTTCCATCTAGTGACGTCTAATTCTCGTCTAATGACGATGACTCTCGACTAAGGTCGATGACTCTCGTGTAATCACGACCACTCTCATATAATGATGAAGACTCCCCAGTTCGTTCTAGTCCCGGTCTTTTATAACCCGGGTCATACCCATTCCTAGGTAGGACAGGATATTTCACTACAACATAAAAAAAACTGATTTTCAGTATTAAATGACCCAAAGAGGCTTGATATGCTGGTTAAACAAATCAACAACCAACAAACTCCTAGCAGCTTTACAAATAGTTGTAACCAATGCTTAAATGAAAAAATTAAAATAATTAAATTTTGTGGTAAATACCAGCTTTTAAATCAACAGAATGAAGTGATTTGTAAATGTTGTCATAAAAATAAATTCAAATTATCTGATTTGCAGAATTTTTTTTTTTTAATCATATCACCCTGAACAAGGCGGTAAGGCCACTGGTGTGCAGGGGGCTACGTAAGAGTGAATAGATTGGAAAAGAGAAAGCCGGAAAGCACATCCTAAACAGGGAACAAGGGAGGAGCCTCTACACCTGTTCAATAGACGTGGGAAGTTTCTAGTTAGTTTAACCAACATTTAACTCTCCATTGTGATCTGCTTCTTTTAATATATTGGTTAACTATTTTTAAATATTTTTTTGCTAATTTTTATTATTCCTTTTAATTTCTTTCTTATTTAATTACCTGTTATAGTTTTTATTATTATTATTTATCATTATTAGTATTTTTAGTATTCTGTTATTATTATTATTATTATTATTATTATTATTCTTTTTATTAAATTGATTTATTTTATTTAATTATTTATCCTTAAAATTTTTTTATACTTTTGTTAATTTATTTTGGAATTTTTAATTTTTACTTAATTTTTATTTATTCATTTCTCTAGATTTAAATCAGCTGAAAATTGACTTTGTTTTTTGTTATGTTGAACACTTGGAACTATATTTTTTTTACCACATTATCTCCTTTGAAATTATTTGTTACTTTATGCTTTTGTAATTTCTGTATAATATTTTCTCTTGTGGAAAATTTTTTAATGGCTTTTTTTAAAAAAAAGAAATGTTTTGGGAAGATTATGAAATTTTCTTGTAAGAGATTTTTAAAGAAAGGGAAATGTTTAAAGAGAATCTTTTTTTTTTATCTGTAAAATCTTTTGTGTAAATTATTATTTGTGACTGTATTTTTTCCTTTTTTTTTCTTTTCTTTTTGTCTTTTTAATCATTTATGTCTTTGGACTTAAATGTCTATTCCTATCTTTCTCCTTTGTTTTGTGCAAGGAGTATATAATCTTTACATTTTTATATAATTGTGTGATTGAGTATATATATCTTGTTTGTGTCCCCTTTTTTTGCAGCTATCTAATTCAAACATTTTTTGTGCTTGTATATGTTTTCTCGTAAGATTTGTTTTTGTGTATGTGTGAGTATATATATATATTAAATTGATTTATTTTATATATATTATATTTGTGTATGTGTGAGTATATATATATATTAAATTGATTTATTATATATATATAGAACATATATATATATATATATATATATATATATATATATATATATATATATATATTAGCTACTTTCTCCATATTATGTGTGATCTGATGAATCTATTCTTAATTTATTTCTGGTTTAAATAATACAAGCTTCACGTCCTCTGTTAAAAACGTTTTTTAAAAATATTCTGAGTGAATTTATTTATTTTTCAATGGTCTGAAAGAGACAATGTAAGTAAATTTACACTGTCAAAATAAATTATGATTTATAGCTGTCTAAATAGGTACTGAGTTTTCCTCACAATATATATATATATATAATACAAATATAAAATTTGTCATTTCTTTGATTGGTGTTAAAGTCAGCACCTGACTTTAGAGATTCATTGACAAACCCTCTAGCAATCACTCTGTCCTCTCATCTGGGGATATATATAATCTTATCTTTTAACTCTACCAAGTGTTTAAAAATAAAATAAACTGCCTGAATGTTAGTTTTGTCTTAACTTACTTATCATTTCATTTTTATGAGACAACACCACTCAGTTAAAATTCATTAAGGAACAGCAATTACTTAACTGTTCCTACCTGAATACATGCAATTGAAACACACATGCTTTTAGTTTAGTGTTGTGGCGAAATCTCTTTGTTACCAATTTGGAGTTGTTGTGATGAAACTTTGCCGCAAAGTTGTAGTGACCGGTTTGGCCAGAAGTAAGACACGGAACACAAGAGGTAGGTCAAAACAGTGTATTAGTACATCAAGAACATACATACAAAGTAAGTGTTAGTAATGAGTAAATAGAACAATGTAGGTTTGAATGGTATAGTTATACTACTTATTGCCTGAATAGTAGCTGGCTTTAACTGCCTACTAGCTGTGTTCTATGGAAGTCACATCAATAATTATATATAACAAGACTGCACCATAACATTTAGCATGATATTTCTAAGATCTCCACCTATAACACGGAAGTTTTATTTACTAATTTTGTTATTTTTGTTTTCTCTTTTTTTTTTTATTAGGAGTCAGTAGGTTTGCTCTTCTATATTTTGAACAGGAGTAGACGTTTATCCTTTGTTTCCTCTTTAAAATTGGATTTCTGGTTTGTACTTCTAAATTCTTCTTTTCTCATACTCTTTCACTCCCAGTAACACTTTGCATATTAGTGGTTTTATCAACTAGCTTGGAGTAGAATGATTTAAAAATAATAATGATTTAGATTACCATATTCTTGCTTTTTTTTCTAAACATGCTTTTTTTTTTATACAAGAATAACTGTTTAAAGTAAACCTAAAAGTACCAATTTTCATTTTGTACAAAATATTTATACCATCAATACTGAGATGTTGACCTCTTAATGCATCTTTTAAAAGACTGTCTGGACTTTTCACTGGTTACGTGGGAAATTCAGTTTTCAAGTTATTCTCCAGTGACTGAAGATCATGGTTTTTGCTTCTTTTCATTTTTCATGGAATATCATGAACATTTAACACTTAGAAACATTTGTCTGACTTTTACTTTAAAATTTGATTCTATTCAAATAAACTTCACAGAGATGGAGGATTATTCCTTAAGTGTGCTAATAAAAATATGAAAATTTTTACTTTGTACTGTCATTGTCATCATCATTGTTATTTTTTGCACATTTTGTAGACGTACTTAATTTTATTTTAGACATTTAATCTTCTGCTATATACCATTTCTCTTCAGGAAGTTGGTGAGCATAGCTTACCACTTCCTTCAATTCTTTGTAGCATTTAGCAATGCTTGTTCCTTTGCCAGAATGTCTCTCCCATTCAGCCATGCATTCACAGAAGCTGATCATGTAGATTGCTTGATACTTTCCACCTTATAGAACATATTAAATGCAAAAAGTAACAGGGGAAGACATTGTATCAACAATCAGAATCTTGACAATCTTAATTTCCCTTTCAGGGCTGTCACTACAAATATGCAAGCTGTTATATACATTTAATGCTTTATATATATATATATATATATATATATATATATATATATATATATATAAATTAAGACAGACAGGTTATTCCATGGATAAGTGGATGTGTAGGCCTATTTCAGGTGAACCATCTCCAGCTTCCGTCTTTACTGTACAGAAGATTTTACATATATTGGTGACACAACTTGGAGTTTCATGTGTTACACAATCATTGGGTGCATATTACTAACTGACAATTTAATTGAATTTATGTTCATTTGATGTTCATGGGAGTTAAATCTTACAATGTTAGGGTGCCATTTCTAAATTTATCAAGAGTAAAATTTAAATAGACAAAAATTGCATGGAGATATAAAATGAAAATTTTAAATTAAAAAAATGTTAAAATGCAGAGAGATGAAATCAGAGGGGTGATAGGATACAAATCCTATATCAACCATCAACCAGCTAAACAAATACAGCTGCAAAATCAAATTGAAACGACTACAACATTTAGGAAAAACCCAAAGTAAAATTGCACATCTGCAAAAGTGGATCCAAACAGCTAAAAGCTTTTTTCTCACAAGTCAGTGTGAAAAGCAATACGCTGGATCCTGTTTGGTTGACAAATTGAGAAACTCAAAATACATCAGCAAAATGGTCTTTTTTCAAAGCTAAAAAAAATTGTCCTGGAATCCTCTCACATGACCAGAATTCCATATTTAAGGAGGTCCCCTGATCAGTAACAGCAGTCAGTCAAGTTGGTCAGTGAGAGAGAGAGCAGTTTGGTCGATCCATCACTCAAGCAAGCAGTTGATCTGTCAGCAAAACAGTCAGCCACGCCAGTAAACCTCGAAAGGCACAATGTCAGATACACACATTCCAATAGGCATCGACAATAACGAGACCAGTGCCAACAAACTAATCCTTCACCCACTCAACCATTACAAACGAAAAGAGAAGAAACACCTGCAACAGCCATAAAACTTTTCACAGCTCTCGGCAACCAGAAAGGAGAAGTAACACAGACTTACTAAGTTAAGTAGACTGATTAATCGTTTTACACATTACACTATCAATTACTACTATCTCTGTTTGACTCTCTCTCTCCTCTGGAATTCTCATTGACACTTCTTTTCAACACAATTTGAAACACATTTCTTTTCCACCTACTTAACGGCTGATACATAAAAAGGAAAGAAAAATTTGTACTACTACTACTCCATGTAATTATAGGCTCAAAACCAATGCTTTCATACTCAACCAACTTTCATTCAAATATAACAGACACTTTTATATTCAACATATGTTCATGCTAATATAAAAGACACTTTTCTATCGAACAAAAGATACCCAAATTGTACAAATTGTTTATATTGTATATATATTGTCAAATACAAAATTTTCATATTTTTATACAACATTTCTTATTGCGTTGTTTTTTCTTTTCTCAAAATTTGTGTTGTATTTTTGTGGACCAGATAGCCTGCATTAAAACTGCCTTTTAATCTGGAACCTAACAAGGTGTAATTCATAATTATTAATAGTAATATTTGTGGAAAAACAAAACAAAGAATGAGAGTGAGAAAGAGACAAACGTATAGAGAAACCTGTATCAATCAGAATCTAAGAATTTAAGTAAGTATTTTTTCTATGCCAGCATGTGGTCATCAATTCACTTTTTGTTAAGTAGATTAGAATTATATGAGTTAAGACAACAGGCTTTTCTAAAAGACATATGCTACATCTGTCTCCTTTTCCACTATAAGATTTGGTTTTGGCAACAATATTCCCGGTAATAATCGGGTTCTTGTTTTTTAATTTCCAATAATAATGGATAAAGTGGTGTTTTGCTGTATTTACTGTTGTTTAAAGACAACATATAGTTATTGAAACAGTATTTCTGCTTATTTGCAGTTGCTTTAATATAGAATTATACATCATCATCATCATCTATATGCATGCAAGCTCTAAAGATAAAACTTTTGGACATTCAGTGGGCAGGTCTTATATTTTTAGAAGTTGCAATTATTTTTAGAAGAGTCACTATTATTAGAAGTAGGGTAACTGTTATTATTCAGGTGGGCCAATATTTATTTAATATTACGTTGTGAAATATATTTATCTATGTTCTTAATGCAACTGTAATAAACTTTACTATTGATCTTGTTGAAAATCTTTTTTAGTGTGGGTGAATGGTAGAAATGTTTGTGAATTAAATTTAGGTAAAATTTTCAAATGTTTGTTTGGACATTACAGGTGAAGGATGGGGTAAACCAAGTAATAGCCTATTGAATATATCTCACACTGCTTTCCCCTGTTTTTCTTTCCTTTCTATTTGTTCTGTGAGTATTAGATTCTCCAGGTCCTCTTTTCTCATTATGTGTCCCAGGAACCTCAGCTGTCTCTTCCTGATGTTAAGTATGAGTTTTCTTCTCATTTACATCCTCTGCAACACCTTATCATTGCTTATATACTCAGTCCATGGTATCCTCAGTATGCTTCTGTAGAACCATGTTTATTTCTTTCTCTCTTTTTCCTCACTTTTTTCTTTCCCCACTACTTTCTTTCCCCCACAAAAATTACTATTAATAATTATGGATTATGCTCCTTTGATTTACTGCATTTAAAATATTTTTTAATATTTTTTATTCTTAAAATTCTAATTTTAATTTTTTATCTACATTTTATCTATTTAATAGGAGTAGATAGCTCCTCCTATCATCTGGTCCTTACTCATCAAACAGAAGTAGAGGCTCATTCCTTGTTTTCTGTTTAGGAGGAATGTTCCCATTTTCTTTCTTTTCTTCAGGTCTTAATCATGAGGCTGTCACAAGATTTTTGTGATGTGTGTAGATAGTGGCAACAGCTCTTCATACTGAGGGTACTGGGCTCGCAGTTTTCTGGTTGAGAGGCTGCTCTGATCAACAGTTGAATAATATTGGGGTTCTTGTAGTGCCATGTCATGGATGGATGAGTGTTCCTGCAAGTGCCCGTGGTGGGTAACATTATGCTGCAGTCTGTGCCAGTTCCTTTCCTGCACATGTTTAATTTGATGACTGACTGCTACTGCTAAACTTGGCCTCTCCTTGCCGAAATAACTCTAAATCATGGCAACACATAATCAAAGATCTAAAACTAAACCAGCTAAACAAATACAAGTCGACCCCTCAACATCTCTTCATCTAACATCTATGGTATCTGTACCAAAATTTGGAGTTTGGAATTGTTCCTCTACAAAAGTTCCCTTAGCTCTATACAAAAATAGCCTTAACTTTACAATTCTTTCCTCTGATTTCTCAATTCCTGGACACCTTCCTCTCTTTAGGAAAGACTCCAATGTCCACATGCAATGTCTGCATGTTTATGTCAATGAACATCTCCCTCTGGCAATTTAGTTAAATGTGACTGCCTCTTCTACTGTAAAAGTTTATTTTCTCGAACCTGTTTGTGGAACTCACTTCCATTTGCATCTAAAAGTTCAAATGTAATATCAATTGCCATCCTTTATCTACTTCTCATCTACCTCTTATCTATTTTTGACATTCACTGTACAGTTCTTTATTCTCTCACTGTAACTCTCTGTGCACCAGTAGTATTTCTACATTGGTTGGGATGAAATGATTATAAAATATGTAGTCTTAGTATATTTAAATTTTTACTCTTGTTATTAAAAAGCAGTAACCTAACTTTATAGGATTTCAGATAAAATGTAAACTATTAAACTAAGTTTGAAAAATGCACCTGATGATTGCATAAAGCATGAAACTTTGAGTTGTGCCATCAACATAGGACAATATATATATTTATTAGTATATGTATATTAAATAGCTCTGTTTGTACTATATTGGGAATAATAATAGTATACATATGTGTACCCTCATATGTATATTTATTAATTCATATAACAGTCTGATTCATGCTAAACACAATTGTCAGGCCTGATGATTGTGTTTAGCATGAAGCAGACTTTAATGTCCGCTCTTATATTTACATAACACATCACTCAATAAATCCCAGGATTAACTAACAAAACAACAACCTTTAGGCAAAATTCAACTTTATTCATCAACATAGTCTCCTTCTAGGGTGATACACTGATTCCATCACTTCTCTAACAATTCAATGCCTTTCTTGTAGAACAATTTGTATTTGGCCTCAAAATATGTCTCAGTTTCTGATATCATTCCTTTATTAGAGCCAAATCTCTTTCCCTGCAGCATTTCTTTGAGGTCCGTAAACAGCCAGTAGTCACTGGGGGTGGTGAGGGCAGATCTGGAGAACAGAGCGGACATGGAAGCAATTCAAAATACAATTCATGTAGTGTTATTATCATTGCGATCAACATGTGACACGGTGCATTGTCTTGGTGAAAGATCACTTTTCTTCTTCATTTGCAGTCATTTTTTGACAATTTCTTCCTTCAAATGCACCAATAATGCTATATAATATTTGCTATTGATGGTTCTTCCTTTCTCAAGGTAATCGATGTACAAAATACCTTGTACATTCCAAAATATGGAGACCAAAACCTTACCTGCTGATGTTTGCATCTTTGGTCTCTTTAGATGGCTTTCACTTACTGATTTGGCTCCAGAGTGAAGTGATAGATTCATGTTTCATCCATTGTCACATATTTATGCAAAAACTTCTTGTTGTCTTGAAAACAGTTTCAAACAATGCTCTGAATCATCGATGTGTTGTTTTTTTTTTTATTGATTGTGAGCAAACGCGGCACCCACTTTGGACACAGCTTACTCATTAACAAAGGTTCATACAAAATGGTGAATTCACTGCCTTCTGATATGTTCAGCTCCTCTGCTATCTCATGCAACTTCAATTTATGATTGACTAAAATGAGTTTGTGGATTTTTTTGGTATTTTCTGGAGAAACCTGCCAATTTTAGGCAACCTAATATGGCAGTGAATGCTGGACAATATCAGCAAAAATGAGGACAAAACTGGAAGCAGGCAGAAATGTAGTTCTACAGAAGGATGCTGCGGATAAAGAAAAGTTTGTAGTGATGATGTGCTCAGGCTATTCTCTGAGGTTGCCAATAGGCTATCAGGCACTCTTTTTACGGTTCCAATCTGTCTTTTCAATACTTCGCCCATATGGCTAGAAGCAGGTGTATTTAGGATGAAATTTAAATTGCTGCGGAGTAAAAAAAACCTTTAAAGTGTTTGAGTCTAGCTTGCTTAGTTTGACATCTAATTCATTTTTTGTGCCTACAAAGTTTGGGCCCTGATCACATTGAATAGTCCATACTTGCCCACGAATGGATATGAAACAACAAAGACAGTTTATGAATGCATCCGTTGTCATATCCTCCACAACTTCCAAATGTACTACCCAAAGTGCCAGACATGTAAAGATCACACGAGAGCGTTTGTATGTTTTTTCTGCCCTCTTTGATTTGGAAAGGGCCAAAGCAATCTATCCAGATTCAGATTTTTCCATTGTTTTGAAAATTTGCAACCATAATTTCACTTAAATAACTGTAATTCACAAACTAATAATTTGATTAGGTCCAAATTTTGTCATGTGCCCTTTGAAGGTTAGTACTTCATAAAAATCATATGAATTTTTTATTAGTGGTGCCATCTATATGTCAGGCCCAGGACTTATTGAGTGATATTTTATGCTTCATACTGATATTGTGCACTTTAACTCATAAATATAGCATACCTTAAAACTATATTTTATCATATATTTATATATATATATATATATTTTTACAAATATTAAAAACTCTATCGCTTTCTACGTCACGTGATGTAAACATCTCTCAACGAATGCTCTTGTGGCAGACATTTCTAGTTTAAATTTGAAAATCATTTGTTTCTGATGAAAGGTCGAGGTTGGTCTGAAATATCAAATATATATATATATAATAATAGAAATAAATAAATACTGTCAAAAAATACATTTTTAAACTTACAACTTTTTAGTAGTTTTTCCTATACATATTAAGACAGTATACGTGGATCATCAGTATGCTCTCTCTCTCTCTCTCTATATATATATATATACTAGCATCAGAGCCTGGCATTGTTGGTGCAACCCAGAACATTTTAGTAGTAGGAGAAGATGCCAATGAGAGGAGTAGATGGAAATCATTTATTAAAAGTTAGAAAGGAGAGCTGAGGCTGTTAGTAACCATTTTCAGCATTAAGAAGAAGGCATTGAATGCATCTATATTTTTAAATATTTCTTGTTTCAAAATTACGGGGCAAAATATTCACATTTTTTTGTTGACCAAATGAATTTTTTTTTTAATGAAAAATATTTTAGTCACGTTTGACAAATGTGATTTGACTTCTGTGATATAATTTAGCAACCATCTTAGATGTTTTACAGAGCAAATGTAAACAATCGGCTCCACTGGCCAAAAAGTGCGAAAGGGAAAATTGCTGAACTTAAACTCAAAAATTATGTGTGGACCTGGTTTCCCTGTAGATCTGTGTCCCTAGAAAGTTTGAATGGCGTAGCTTAAAAAATGTAGGTGTGCATAGGGAACAGTCATACATATTGTTGTTTTTCAGTGATTTTACTTATGTATTTTGGCAAGCAGTTTTTTTATCGTAAAATGCTCAATATTGAGGTGTAGATAGAACATTGATAAGTACAAAGAAGTTCTCTCTTTAACAGAGCAAAGTTATGCTGACTTCAAAGCTTTGTGAGAACACTGTTATGATATTTTCACTCATCAGGACAAACAACCTTGACGAGTGAGAACATTATAACAGTGTCCTCATGAAACTTCAAAGTCAGCTTGAATCTGCTCTGTTAAAGAGACAAACTCTTTTTTACTTATATATATATATATATTTTGTCAGCATATATTCATTCAAACATGTTTCATTAAATAATACAGGCATGTTATGTCTATTTTTATATTAGTCATTTCTCGTTCTCTAATTAGTTTCTTGATGTTAAGTTGAAATTCGTCAAAGAACGTGCTGTAGTTTTTTCTTACCTTTTTTTTTTTAAAATCATTTCACCCCGAGCAAGGTGGTAATGCCATAAGTGTAAAAAGATGAATTGGAAGATGAACCAGCTAGAAAGGGGAGGGGCAATAGAAAGTTGAGAATGCAGGTGTGATGACAGTTTCAAAGGTGGAGGATATACAGGGTGGGGAAAGAACTAGAGTCAAGTGGTTGATAGATGCTTTTGAGCTCCTCTGAGATCATCTTCACAGGGGTGTATTACAAAGACAAACTTATTGTGAAAGTGATTGTTGTGATGGTGATTTTTGAAAACAAATATGAACAGACTCCATTATAATTATTTTAAATTTATTAGTTGTAGTTATGATATTTTTTTACAAACAAGTGTCCCAATGTAAAAGGGCTAACCAGAGATTGTAAAATTGCAAAATAGTATTAAATGTTGGTCAAATTCAATTCAAAACATTACTGCTACAGAGAAACAAGAATATTTATAAATTTACATGTCCTTTAAGGAACAGTTTTCCTGATCAATTGAAATTCATAAATAATGACACTGGATATATTAGAACATGTTTAATAAGATGATGTATGTTACATCTCTCTGACCATAAGTCTATTAGGGCACTGTTAAATACATATGGAAACCTATTAAATTCTGTCTGTAACATAATCGTTGATAATACAAATATAATAGTATCATCCACCTGTAAAAAAAAGATAAAATTATGGAAGCGTTATTAATAAAAATGGAGAAAACCTAACACTGACTAATATCAACTATGAACATGGCCAAATGTGCTGACAGCATTTGGCAAATAAAATATTCCTATAACTTTAGATACATACATAAAACAAAGTATATATTCATTTAAAAGTAAAATAAAATTTATCCTTGATGATGGCTATAAGTATAGCTGAAAGCACTTGCATAAATAAAACATTTGGAAAACTTTTATCTACTTTATCTACTGAAAAGAAAAAATTTAAAAATTAAATGAAAGATTACATAAAAGGCTTAACCTCACCACCTTGTCTGTCATTTTTTAACAAAACTTATGCACACACACACACACACACACACACACACACACAGTGATAAATTGTAATGATGCTTAGTGCCAAAATTGCTATTTTTTTTCAGTAGTTGACAGGTAGAAAGGCATTTTAGGCAAGCAGAAGTTTTTTGTCATAAAACGCTCGATATAAAGATAGAGATAGAGCATTATTAGAATTAATATGGAGAAGTTTGTCACTTAGCTGAGCAGTGGTGTTTAAGTCCTTCCGACTTCGAAGTTTCGTGAAGGCATTATTGTGATGTCTTCAGTATTCAGGATTTTTGTTTTTTCCTGCTACAAAAACCCTGAAGGGTGAAGACATCAGAATAATGCCTTCACAAAACTTCATAGGTAGTCTGCATGACTGAAATAACACTGCTCAGTTAACTGAAAAACCTCTTCACATTAATTATATATACATTTTTTCAATCAATTCACCCTAAGCAATGCAGTACTGCCACTGGTGTTCAGGGGGTTACATGAGTAGAAAGAAAGAAAAAAGAGGAACAAAATACAGTGGGTGTTGGGGAAAGGATAGGAGAAAGATGGGAATACTGGTGCAAAGAGCATTATGCAAAAGTAGAGAAATAAGGGAAAAGAACAAGATACAGGGGTAGCGGGAAAAGGATAACAGAAACATGGGAAGCAAGGAGATAAAAGATGGCAGTTGATGTTGCACTTAAACTCTTGGAGATTGTAACTATCAGGGAAGCAAGTATACGGAAGGGATTTCCACAGGCAAGAAGTGTGAGAAAAGAAACTACTTGAGTAGAAGTAGAGTTTATATTTGACTGTTTTGACTGTAAAATGATGGGATTTAACTACCAGTCTAGTAGCCTGAATAAATTCAGGCAAAGGAGGCATTAGGTAGATAAGCTTGTCAGAGAAGAAGCCGTGAAAACATTTGTAGAAAAGACAGAGGGAAGCCACATCCTGTTGGTGAGAAAGTGAACGAAATTGAGCTGTCAAATAGGGATTGATTACATTGCAGATTCTCCTTTAGATTTATATATATATATATATCTATGTTATTAGACACTCTCACACCCTTATTGAGCACTCTGGAAGAATGGTAGACTTTGAAAACACAGTAGTTACTCTAGCATCGTTCATTCAGTAATGAATTAGAACACTCTCACTACTGGCATATGAATACATGGTATATCTCACACTAAAAGTCTGCCTTCTTTTACCGAGCACCCATAACTCATCGGTAGGACCACCAACTGATGCCAATTCAGTCAGGTTTCAATCCTGGGTAAAAAACAATCGGATGTCTAACCGTACTGATGAGCTGTGATACAGCAAAACAAATCTGTCTGCGGATGACTATATGTTATTAAAGAGAGACATTTTGGGCTGATTAATTTTATTGATCATCTTTTACAAATAGCATTTGTCTTAACATTTGCTGCCGAAATGCCTACACAAACACACGATATATATATATGTTCATGTATGCACACATGCACACATACATATATTTAGTAATTTAAGATATACACAAATATATGCACACTCACAATATTGCATATTTGTTTATTGAAGATTCCTATCTCTATCTTCATTACATTCATCCTTCATTTGAAGCTAGATTTTGGAACCTGAAATTCATTACCTGCTGCACATATTTTTTTATTCATGTTTCCTCGTACATTATTGATGCGTTTAGCTTGCTGTTATGCATGAAAGAGAGAGTGCAAAGAAAAAGCCATGGAGTCGAGCAGCTGAAATATTTTGATAAACAACCAAAAGAGACAAAAGAAATTCAAATGAACCAAATATACAACTGTAAGGAATTCCTTGTTCAAAGAATTTAGGCAGATATAACTGTGAATGTGCATTGTGGTGCAGTGGATATCAGGCTGGAGCAAGAAATCAGAAAGCTGAGTTTGAATTCCAGTTGAATTTGTTGCATTCACTAACATGCAAATACCCTTGGGAATGGTATTAATCAATCTCTTCCTCACAGCTATAGATTAAACAACAGGACAGATTAACTTCTGTAGCCTTCGTTGGTAACCAGTCTAGTGCAGAAAGTAATGGCAAAATACTGTGGGGAAAATCTCCTTCCCAGACATGTCTCTTTCAAGACATGATTTCCAAAGCATGTATCACATATGGCACTTAATTAATTGATAACTGTAGGTGCATATGCACATATGCAGACATTATGAGAGGAGAATGAAAAAGTCTCACCTTAGTCACTTCTGAAAACGAGCATCTTAATGATTAAGCATGATAATACTATGACAATTTGGCTGGTTTGAAAACACTTCATAGTGCACCACCATATATATATATATATATATATATATATATATGTAATGAATTATTTTGAACATTATTTTTACCGATACTCGTATTTAAGTAGATATTCTGTTTTTAATTAAACAGTATTTTATATTTATATCTACCGGCCTGATTATTTCATGATAAATTTTTATTGCGAAAATATGGTTTGTTTACGATGGATCGAAAATTGTGTTATATAAGCATGATAAAAACCTCGTCTAATCAAGAGGCTATTCATAGTCAAGTGGTTAAGACAGTACCAGATCAAATGGTAGCTTCCCCTATGTAAATAGGGGTCGCAGGTTCGAATCCTGCTGGATAGCACACATTTTCGCAATAAAAATTTATCGTGAAATAATCAGGCCAGTAGATATAAATATAAAATACTGTTTAATTAAAAACAGAATATCTACTTAAATACGAGTATCGGAAAAATAATGTTCAAAATAATTCATTACAAATTGTTGGTTGCTTATAACCAAGTTTTGTTAAAAATTCGTTAATTTCCGTAACATGTTTACATATATATATATAATGTACTGTTAAATATAAGAGACAATGAATGTCTATTATGTTTAACCATGAGCCGTTCTAAACATCGTATTTTGGCTTTAATTTCAGTTGAAAATAAAGACAAAAACTCTCCAACATTTGGATAATTTTTTATTAATTTGTTTCTAAGCTTTCAGCTCACATGAGCCATCTTCAGAGAGGTTATTTAGACGGTAATATATATGTGTGTGTGTGTGTGTGTGTGTGTGTGTGTGTAAGACAGAGTGCACATGTATATCTAAATACAGTTATGCATTTATTTATACAATCATTATAACATCTATTGAACAGGTTAGGAGGCTCATCCCTTGTTCCCTGTTCAGGATGTGGTTTCCGGCTTTCTCTTTTCTAATCTTTTCACTTTTCCTTATTTTTTTTTCAATTGGAGTAGATAGACTGAACTATCGCCCGGTTCACACTCCACCCACGTCTATTGAACAGGTTAGGAGGCTCATCCCTTGTTCCCTGTTTAGGATGTGGTTTCCGGCTTTCTCTTTTCTAATCTTTTCACTTTTCCTTATTTTTTTTTCAATTGGAGTAGATAGACTGAACTATCGCCCGGTTCACACTCCACCCACGTCTATTGAACAGGTGTAGAGGCTCATCCCTTGTTCCCTGTTTAGGATGTGGTTTCCGACTTTCTCTTTTCCAATCTATTCACTCTTACGTAACCCCCTGCAAACCAGTGGCCTTACCGCCTTGCTCCCGGGGTGATATGATTCAAAAAAAAAAAACACTTACTATATCCACCTACAGCTTTCCCCATGATTATGAATACTCATAAGAGAGCAGAAATTTCAAATCAAAGTTTTCCTTCTTCTAGATGAACTGCTCTTTCAGTTTAATGTGTACTGTCAAACCAAACTGAACATTACCTCTTCCAATGCATAAAATATGTACTTCAAATATAAATCTGTTAAAAAATGGTTCCTTATTGCTGAAAGAAAACACTGGAATACTTTGTGTTTTAGCATATTATATAGCATTATATTTAGTATATTTAATATATAAATCTTTTGTAATCATTACACCCCAAGAAAGGCAGTCAAGCCACTAAGACACAAAGAAGTTCCAGAGTGTGTAAAAATAAAAAAATGAAAGAAACAAAAGCCTGAGAACAATGAAATAAGAGTAATCAAGAAGACTGTATATAAATATTGACATTGCATTAAAGTTTTGAACCTGGCTAGAGAGCATGGAGTTGGAAGAGAGTTCCAAAAGCAAGAAGTGTAAGAGAAGACATTGTTAGCATAAAACTGATGGTTATATCTGCAATAAAAAGAAAATGTATGGGTCATTGGAGTCTCTGTCCTTTTGATCACAATCAATGAGACTGCAATAAAACTCTACACACAAAGCACGCTTGCTGAACTCATTGTGTCTGCAGCTCATCTGATGTTCTGTCACTCATGTTCATTTTATTGAGTAGCTGAGGCTGGGAAATTTGCACCAGTGACAAATTCGTTTCACAAAATCTCTGAGCTCTGAGATTAAGTTGTTCTTAAATGGTGTCTTTTGATTCAGCCATATTTTTTTGACAAATTCTGCACACAAGACATGTACAGAGACATTTTATTCTAAAGAGGAGGCCATTTTTTTTTCTATATTATTGTCATACTAGCAATATAGCCTGGTGTTGCTCGGGTGTAATGAAAGCTTTAAAACTAATTCATGGTCCTGGAGCTCAGACTCTTTGGACGTTGGCATGAAAGACTAAAAAGCAATAGTTGTTTCCAGTTAAAGCGAAACCGTAGACTGAAAGAAAAATGAATGGATGTAAGTCAAATTTTGATTTCCTGGTATCGATATCAAATAAGTTTTTTCGTTGTGTCGTAAACTGAATTTTGAAGGCTAAATAAGTCCTCTGAGTAAATGGTATCATGGCTGAGATGAAGAACTACAATTATACCTACTTAGAGCCAAACTCAAAGCAAAAACTAAAATAAAAGGGCTGAAAAATACAAACATACAGGCAGATAAACATGCACACACATAAACATCTTGCTTTATATATATATATTATCAATTTTCTTTTTTGCACTATTATAAGAACTGCAACCTTGAAACTTCTGAATAGCGTTTCTTATATCTTTGTCTATGAGTGTATCAAATTTGATTAAAATTGGACCACTCCTTCTATAACCTGATTTTTTCAATTATTGATTTTCGATATTTATTGGGGGTATCTTGACACAAAACCTAGCTAAGAACACTTGCAGATGCTTATAGTACAACTGTGTAAATTTTCAAGAAAATCTGTTCAGCCGTTTCAGAGTCTATAGGTAACAGACACACACATACACACACACACACACACAGTTCCATTTATAAATAAGTTTAGATATGAATAATGTGTCATTGCTGAACACAGATTGTCGAAGAACATAGTCAACCTTGTTTTGATGTAATTAGAGGAATCATGCTGCTGGGATCACATGACATCAATATATATATATATATATATATATAATAAGCCTTCGTGGAAAAGGGAAAATGTCTGACAGTATTCTTCGAAGGTGTTATTTCTAGTATATATTATTTTACAAAAGTGGCAATGAGTATTCATTTGAACTTACACAAGGAAACAAAGCAAAATACATATCCTACATGTCGTTAATAGGATATTCAGTTATTATTTACCACGTCACCAAAGAAGCATCATATTGGCAGAACTACAGAGAAATAACCAGGCAAAGTTTTTCCAAAATTAATCTAAAAATATTCAGCAGTGTAGAGCAAAATGAAAAAACTAAAACCTATCATGATTCAAATGTTGATGCTACAAAAGTAATAAGAACAACAACAATTGCAGCAACAAAAACAACATGAACAGTAATTACAACAATAACAACAAATTTTTTTAATTATTACTTCATAAAACTATGGAAGCAAAAACTTCAGATTTATTCACTTGTGCTGTTGCTAATTCTATTAGCTAATTTTTATACACTCCAGACAAAGGAAGAACTTTTCAAGCTTATTATAGAAAATACGAAGGAATCTTCAAAAACGAATGTTCACATTGGAATGATGAAAAAAAAGTTCATTTATTATTAAAGAAATTCTCCCCAGCTGAACATGAAAAATATGTAAATTTTTGTTTTGCCAGAAAAACCAGGTGAGATAAATTTTGATGAAACTAGTAATACTATCGAATCTTGTCATTGATAAGAGCTCATTATTTAATACATGTTGGCAATATCTTGACTTAGTAAAGTATGATGAGAAAGATTTTATCAAGTTAAATGAGTTAACTCCAGATTTATTTAAATACCTAACATTTGTACAGGGCTTAATTTCTAATTAGGACATGGAAATAAGATCCTGGATACTTGCTAAATTAAAAATGGATCCCAAGTGGAAGATTGTCAATGTATTGTAAATCTAAAACTTAATACCTAAGGATTGAAGAAATGAGACATTTCACAAGTGCATACTGTCTGACCTTCTAAAGAAATAGACTATAGACGTTTTGAAACTCCTAACAGAACATTAAAAAAAGATGATAAACCCCACTCAATACTTAATACTTGCTATGGTTGTGGAGGTAAGCATTTAAAAAGTAATTGTTTTTTAAGAACAAAACTGCTATGAATGTGAGAGAGTAGGACACAAAAGTACTTATTGCAAATACAAAAATGGAAGAAAAATGAAATGAACTAACAGTATAGCCCGGTACTGCTCGGTTGTAATGAAAGCTTTAAAACTGATCCATGGTCCTGGAGCTCAGACTCAGCCTAAAGAATATTTAAGTTAGGTGAGAATCGGATAAAACAGACACACACACAAACATCTTGCCTTTTATATACATATATTATTGATTTTCTGCACTATTGTAAGAACTGCAACCTTGAATATCGTTTTTTTATGTCTTTGTGAGTGTATCAAGTTTGATTAAAATTGGACTACTCCTTCTATAACCTGATTTTTTTCGATTATTGATTTTTCATATTTATCGGGGGTACCTCGACACAAAACCTAGCTAAGAACACTCACAGACGCTTATAGTACAACTGTGTAAATTTTCAAGAAAATCGGTTCAGCCGTTTCGGAGTCTATAGGTAACAGACACACACACACACAGAGACAAAGTTCCATTTATAAATAAGTTTAGATTAGATGTAGACATGATAAATACATGGTGTAAAGGTGAGAGTATCAAGAAGTAACAATTTAACTAAATATCTCAGTTCTGGAGATAAGGTGTTCCTTGAAATGTATCAAATTAATTGATAACCAATTTTAAGTATTGACTTTCATAATATAATCTGACATAATTTTGTTTCCACTGTTTATTACTGTTCAAACTTTTTGGAGAATTTCATTCTTTACCTAAGCCTCCTGACATAGGCAGGTTGTGGCACATAGCTGATTTTTGCATGAGGCATTTCAGAGCATGTATGCTTGGGAAAAAATTGCCCATATACTCCACATATGTGAGGTTGGACTCTTGTCTGCTTTTTCTTCAGCATAATCTCACCTGGGTTCTTCCATGGCCAAAGGCAGAGAATCCAACAAGGATAGACGAAGAACCTCGTGTAGTAGTGGAATGTCAAATTGTTTTTGAGTACAACAATTTCCGTAACATGACTGTTTATCTACTTGCTGCTGATGACAACTCTGGTGACTCATTGGTTCAACAAGTGATATACACTTATAACTTTGGGTTTTACAAGTGAGCTTGCTATCATAGTGCTGTGATGTATAATTTCTGGGTAAGTCCACTTGCAGACCTGTACACTTTTTTACTGTGGGTATTTGTGTCTTCTCGGAGTGTAGTTCATAGACAAATTAATAACCACTTGGAACTGTTCTCCCAGCTGCTTCTCATAGAACCTGGAACACTGCTTCACTGCACACCGTAAGCAAAACGCTGTCTCCCGAACTCCGTTGTAGTCTTCTCAAGTCTTCAACGGCGAAGTGTCTCTGAAACAGAAGTAGGCTCTTTTTATGTGTTTTTTGGTCTCGTAATTTCCCACTCTCCGAGAGCCTCACTTTCACCAATGACGCATGCGCCGTGTCATTCCAAAAACTGCCTTGCATGAGCTCGCCTCGCGGTTCCATTACGTCTACGAATGCACATGCAGACAAACCACCTTCTTTTACTTTGGCGAGGTAAGTCTCCACCACACTCCCGCCTGATCTCATCATCACAAAAAGTGCATTCGGGAGCGAGGGTCTCTTCTGGCGGGTGCTCCTTCGGAGGGGTACAACACAAGGTTTGTTCTCAGATGGGCTGTCATCTGAGGTTTCGTCTTGCACTTCAGCGTCCGCTGTTAGTGGACCATCGGAAGCCATCACTTGGTTGACCTGACCCCAAGTAAATAAATCACTCACTCTCTTCTGTGTCGGTTTCATCTCCTGACAATGCATATGGTCCTGAAAATGGCCGTAGGTCTTTGACATGGACGTGGTACCCCATCAATTCGCACTGTCTGCGGGCTGACAATTTCGGTTACCCACCTGGTCCTGAACTTGGTTGTGCATTTGCCGTGTGGATTTTTAACCCAGACGACATCACCTTCTTCATATCCCCCTCCGATAATCTGTAGTTCTGGTGGAGGTTTGGCTTCAATGCCTTTTACTCTGACATGGTAATTATGCAGCATGTCAGCCGGTGCCATGGAAGGTGAGACATCGTCCTTTGGCGTGACATTATACCAATAAACGGCCTCCAACGTGGAACAACCTTTCCTTGCTGCGATGGTCTTAATGCTTCTGTGGCTGCGTTCCACAATTCCATTACCAGCTGGTGAACATGCGCACTGGAACCTTAACTGCACACCCCAGCTGTTCGCAAACTCTTTAAAGTGTCTGCAAGTGAACGCAGGGTCATTGTCAGTCAATATCTCAGTTGGTGGGCCCCATTCAAAGGAAATCATCTTCAACTGGTGAATGACACCATGTGCATCTTGTCGATGCAATGTCCGCCAAATTGCAAACCTGGAGGGGCCGCAATCAATGAGCGTTAAAAAATGCTCGACATTGTAATGAGTTATGTCCATTGCTACTCTACTCCAGTTGTTTTCCATGCTCAATTTTCCCTTTTTCCAATGAACTGGCGCCGGATCTATAGACTGGCAGGCTTTGCAGGCTTTGACAACCGATCGCACGATTTCCTTCGACACTAGTGGGTCAATAAGTCTGGCGAAGTATAGGGTTTCGTTTCACGCCCACATGTCCACTTTCTTGGTGGACGTCAACCACCTGACTTTTATTCAGTCGGCACCTCATTGCAACGCAACTTTCCAGGACTGGCTGTTTTCCCTCCTTGTGTAGATCCAACCACTTGCATGGCACTCTGGTGAAGGCAATCTGCCCAGTTTTGACAGGATTTCACCAGCATGACATCCATAGTCAATCCATATTCTTCCGTTAATGCCCGCAGTGTTCCCAAGCATCGTCTCACTAGCATTTCACCAGCCGCCTTCGTGTTCACACGTGCCTTCCCAGTCAAGGTGTCGGATATCCACCGATGTACGCATGCTGAATCGGTGACCAGATGCAACACTGTAGCCTGCTATTGAAGGGCCAGGTTGATGCCTTTGACTGCTGCATCTAATTCAGCCAGATTGATATGCCTGGCATCATTGGTCAGGCGCAACCAACAAGCATCCTCAACGATGCTTCCATTCGCCTCTAACGCCACTCCTGTCGCCACAGAACTTGCATCAACCCAGACCTTCATCTCATTGCTATTTATGCACCAGTCTCCTCCAACAGGGTCCATTTCACACACTCTGGTCATTGTCTCTTCCAGCATACGAAGCAGATTGGCATCTCTGATTTCATCGTCCCATCTCTTGGTTACCGCACTTGCTCGGAGCTTGATGAATGCGGTCGCCACTCTCAGCCAGCCACACACGGGGAAGTGGCCCACGAGTTTCCCACAAATGGAAAACACACGTCAATGAGTCACCACGTCGGGAATTTCCGGGATCTGTCCACCCCGCTTCCATTGGAGAGTACCGTTCCCTCCCCACACCTGCAGACCGAGGACCCTAGTTCCGTCTTGTAGCCATTTTGGGTCTTTACAGACGAGGCCGTAATCTGAGAAGTGCTGTTGAACGCGCACTGCAGAAACCAGGCTCTCATTGATAAAAATGTTGTCAACGTAAGCCGACGTGGCACTTTTGATCACACGATCTTGGGACATTATAGCGTCGACGACAGATTTCATGATGAGTGGTGCCACATTTAGGCCAAACCCCAATCGTGTAAGGCAGAACCACTTGCCCTTGAAAATGACTGTTTGGAATGGCCGCAGCTTCTTGTCAGTGTGAATTTGTAGGTAGGCATGTCACAGATCTAAGAGCAACACATCAACTCCTTACTGTCGCCATTCTCTGAGCTTTTGTGCACACACTTCGGGATCGGCAGTGAATGCTTCTACAAATCCGTTCAATTTTCGGTAGTCGAGTACCGGCCGGACCTTTTGCTTATGTTCCTGCACGACTGCCATCAAGGGAATTAGACCCTTGGGTGGACCAAGTTCCTCCTCGGGATATGGCAGCAACCATCCGTTATGTTGCCATAGCAAGAGTTCTTTCTCGTATGCATCCCGGGCATGGTCTGGCACAGTGTACTCTTGCAAGTTATTCGTCAACTCGCCGGGTGAGCAACCACTTGCCCATTTCCATGTTGCAGTTCACACTCTTTGCCTTTCATCGAATGTCACACTGAAATCGAGCTCATCAATAGAAATGGCGGCACATCCATCCAGGTCTCCAAAGTATGCCTCACTAGAATCCGTCAGACGAACACCTCCTAGCTGTTTGATCACGTCGATGCCAATAAGCAGGTCAAAAGCCAACAATTGTCCATCCACGACGAGGACCTCAATGTTCATGGGCTGAGACTGTCCAACTTCCAATTTTATTCTGCCGTGCCCCCGGCACTTCAAAGTCTTCCCATCAGCCGTCAGCACTCCTACTTCCTTCTGTCTCCAATGGCAACACACAGCTTTGCACACCAGCGTCTCTGAGTAGCCGGAATCCACCAGAGCTGTACACTCTCGTCCATCCACGAACACTTTTACAGTGGGCAATTTCTTGGTTCTCACTTGCGCTGATGTCTCCTCCCCTTGGGCGTTTCCCTGGCATCTTGATGATGTATGTCCAAGTTTATTGCATCTGAAGCATCGGGTTTCACGGTGAGACTTCCGCACTCAACCGTCCGACATCACTTGGCGTCCCTGCATACAATCCTTCGCCATGTGGTTGGGTCCAGAACACTTGTAGCAAAAAAAGGTCTCACTGTGTGAGTTATCAGGGAGCAACTCTGCATTCTCGATCCACTCGACGATTGGCATAATGAAAATCGTGATAGATGCCGAAATAGCTTGTGGGTATTTGTGTCTTCTCGGAGTGTAGTTCGTAGACAAATTAATAACCACTTGGAACTGTTCTCTCAGCTGCTTCTCGTAGAACCCGGAACACTGCTTCACTAGGGACTCCGTTTCCTGCACACCATAAGCAAAACACTGTCTCCCGAACACCGGTGTAGCCTTCAACGGCGAAGTATTATTTACTCTTCTCCCCCACTTGAGAGAGATGTGACACAAGGTCTTTTTTAATGTGGGGAACCTGAGCGTGTATGCCCAGGTACTGGTCAAATATTACCTATCCACCGCAGTGGATAGGCTCAGAACTAGTCTGAACTGGTCTAAACTGGTCTTATTTTGGTCATTTTCGCTCCCCAGCCAAAAGGCCGAGGCGCAAAGGCGAAGTATTATTTACTCTTCTCCCCCACTTGAGAGAGGTGTGACACAAGGTCTTTTTTAATGTGGGGAACCTGAGTGCGTACGCCCAGGTACTGGTCAAATATTACCTATCCACCGCAGTGGATAGGTTCAGAACTAGTCTGAACTGGTCTAAACTGGTCTTATTTTGGTCATTGTCGCTCCCCAGCCAAAAGGTCGAGGCGCAACGGCGAAGTGTCTCCGAAACAGAAGTAGGCTCTTTTTATGTGTTTTTTGGTCTCGTAATTTCCCACTCTCGGAGAGCCTCACTTTCACCAATGACACATGCGCCGTGTCATTCAAAAAACTGCCTTGCATGAGCTCGCCTTGCGGTTCCATTACGTCTACAAACGCACGTGCAGACAAACCGCGTTCTTTTGCTTCGGCGAGGTAAGTCTCTACCACACTTACATAGATTGCAAGTGAAATCAGGCTGGGTATCATAGTGATGAATTATATTGTCATTGTGGTTACTTGTGTAATTATGCCAGCCTTTGAAAGGTGTTTACAACCAGATTTTGCCCAGGTGAGAGTCTCTTTCATGTCATAAGTAGTCCATTTTAACTTAGCATATTAAATCCTACCTTCCTCAAATTCGTTATGTACACATGCATACATACATATATAAAAGGTAGGGCAGAAATAATAAGAAAGTTAATCATATTTCAGAATCCAAAACAACTATCAGTCAGTTAAGTGACATATGATACATGCTTGGGCAATCATGTCTCAAAAGAGACATGAGTGATTAGACAGAAGATTTTCCAGCAGTAGGTTAACAATACTTTTTATGGTAGACTGGTTGCCAACCAAACCTATAGAACCTACTTTTTCTGTTATTTAACCCATAGCTGGAAGGGAAGAGACAAATTAATACCTTTCCCAAGGGTATTTGTGTGTAAGTGAATGCAACAAATTCAACTGGAATTTGAACTCTGCTCTCTTGTTCTCCACTAATATCCACTGCACCAAAACATCTATAGACAGTCAATAATCAAATTATGAAATTATTCATGCAAATACCTGCAAACTTATGTAGAGTGGTGGGTTACTCAGTCAAAAAGAAAAAAATATAATTTAAGTGCACTGGAACAAATTGCCAGCATTCTGAACCAGTTCTCTACTTGAAGTTTTCCTTTCCTTAATTTTGAGAAAATTTTTTTTTTTTTTTTTCTGTGTAGATTGATGATTATGTGTATGAAGGCTCAATATGATTTTAAGTAGATGAGTTATTATTGCTTTTTATAATTCATGTTTATTTTCTTTCTTTCTGTTATGCTATTGATTTCCCAATTTTTTTTTACGCAGCCCTTGATAGATATATTGACAGACCTTTTTCTCTCCAGAATCTATTCTACGTATCAAAAAGTCATTGCTGCTTTAGTAGGTGGCCTACCTCTTGGATTCTTGTATAGTATGTGGCCTGCCTAGTTTAAATGTGTCCTCCCTCAATAAGAGTAAATTTATAGATATAGGCATTTGGCTATTTATTCAAACTAATTATTTTCTATAATCCCAACCCTTACCAGACAGTTATATAAGGTTGCTTCTCTCTATCTTTTCTATAAATACTTGCAGAGTAATTGTTCAGATGACACCTAAACTTTTTTAATAGTACTGGCATTGTGATTTCTTCAGTTTACAATTGAGTTGACTAGATGTAACTGTCAGTTCTGTGTTAACATTTTCTGAAACTTCTCACTTATGAAACTGCCTTTTAGCTCCATGATTTCCAACTAATTTTAATCTTCAAAAATGTCAATGAATTGTCTGTCTTTATATACTGTCCTCCTGATTACTCTTTCTGCTCATTAGTAATGTTTCCGTTTCTAATTCTTCCATATCCAGTAACCCCTTTTGTCTTAGTGGCTTTACTACCTTGATTGGGGTGAACTAGATTTTAAAAAAGAGATATAAACAGATGGAGACAGAGACTTTAAGCAAAGCTGGCATGATTGCTACAATGATTGACAGAGAAAAGAGCCCATATATTTGATAGAATATAAAACTCTCAGCAATTTACATTTATTGTTACAGTACTGCATTTAGGCTAGGTATACGCACAAATACCCTTGGGAAAGGTATTAATCCATCTCTTCCTTCCAGTTATGGATCAAATAACAGGACAGATTGGGTTCTATAGCCTTGGTTGGCAACCAGTCTACCGCAGAAAGCAATGGCAACCTACTGCGGAATAATCTTCTGCCCAGTCAGTCATGTCTCTTTCGAGACATGATCGCCCAAGCGTGTATCACGTATGGCACTTCACTGACTGACAGGTACTTACAGTCTATGATATCTGAGTATACATAAACACTCCGGATACTTCAACTTTGTTTTTAGGGCCCAGATGAAAGTGAATGGTTTAATATTGTCATAAAATACAGTGTTGTAATAAGAGTAAAAAGCAGTTACATTCATTATCAGCCTTGACAGAGATAGGGACGAGTCATTACTGTGGTTATAAATATGTTTAAGCAATCTAATCGTAGAATAATTCTTTCTATTCTTATATGATAAATATTAAGAGGTTGTTTTAGCAAAAAGGGTAGAAAAGATAAGAAAGCAAAAAAAAAAGAAAACAAAGAAGAAAGAGAAAGACACAAGAAATAAAAAGCAAAGAGAAAAACAAGAGAGAAAGAACAAAGAGGAAAGAGACTAGGTTCTTTCTCTCTTGTTTTCTTCTTTGCTTTGCTTTATCTTCTGTTTTCCTCTTTGCTTTTTATTTCCTCTGAGTCTTTCTCTTTCCTCTTTCTTTTTTTTTTTTTGATTTCTCTTTTTACTTTCTCATTTTTTCTACCCTCTTTCTTTTTTCCAATCTTTTTTAATATCCTCTTATGTCGTACAAAAAGAAAAAAATTTCCAAAAATAAAAGGAAGTGAGTTTTTTGTTTTTTTTAAATTTTCTTTTCAAAAATAACATTAGCATGCATCATTAACTACCTGATAAGACATTATTCTTTCAATGGAGAAACAAAATGTACTATTTTGTAGTAGATTGTAGTTTGTACATATTCTAAAGTATAATTTATATATATATATATATATATATATATATATATATATATATATATATATATTGTATGGAAATATGTAATATTGCAGAATTCAACATTTGTCAAAGTAACCTTAATTTTTGTCAAGGAAGTGTTCAGTAGATAGAGTAAAAATAATAATCAATGCGACAAAGAATGCTCAAATACATTTGAACATTTTTTAATTTATATATATATATATATATATATATATATATATATATATATATATTATAAAGATCTCTAGAGGTGAATATATGCATTTGAACTTTCATATTTTTTGGCACTCTCATACAAACATTTTACAGGTCTAAATTCTTAAATATCAAGTGGTTGTTTGATCTAAAATGTCCTTTGTAGAAATTTATAAGCACCACGCAAATGAGGAGAAATATTCTGATATAACCTTCAGCAGCCAATCATAAAAAAGAAACCCCTCCATCCCACTCTTTTTTGATCTTTCAAGATTGCATGCCCAGAGCCGCATCCTATGAATCGTTTCTTTGCAACTTGAGGTTAAATCTGACTTTAAGCTTACTTATAGGAAATCCATTTCATGTATGAGTTGGTAAATCTTTCACCAACAGATGTTGTCTGGGAGAACAATTTCCAGTCAAGCAAACAAGGAGCTAGAAAATGATTTGCAAATGACTGAACTGCACTCAGCGATGGGAAAAAACAACCCATGCTGGACTGTGAAAATGCATTTTTTATTACACTCCTACGCTTTGTTGCATAAATAAGAAATCTAAAATTACTGCATAGACTACAGTAAAGGCCAAATGCAAGAAATTGTAAAAAATGTTTTGTGAGTATAACAAAATCCGAATGAACTTTTATAACTCATCTATATTTTACTGTTGAAATACCTAAATGCAACCCACACTTCCACTCTAATAGTTTCTTTTCTCACACTTCCTACCTGTGGAACTCTCTTCAGTTTTTTTGATAATTACAGTCTTGAAAAATTTAAATGCAACATCAGTCATGGTCTTCTGTCTTCTTGAAGCCTGTTCATTTTTTGCCCATCCCTCAAACCTCTCAATTTTCAGCTTTCTCTTTTTCTTTCTGTTATAATGGAACATTCTGCCATCCCTATAGAATAGAATGCCCTACTTTATAAAAGATGGTAACGAGCGGTAAAACGAGAAAAAGGTCTCAGGTGAAGGCATTCACTATTTTGATAGTCGATTTTGCTTCAACCCGTGGCTTGCCTATATGTGTATTATTGTTAATTGTACCTTAGTACAATAAATCTCTATTTCTTATTCCTGGTGTGGAGTTCCATTCTTCAACTGATCATTTTATACTGTATTCCTTTTCGGGATATATCACTTTCACTTTCAGTGACCCCCGGCACACTCCTGGCAGTACTGCTTTGCTTAGGATGAAATGATTAAGAAAAATAAATAATGAAGTTTAAGTCAGTTTCTTTGGAAGCAAAAATCTGGTGAGTCAAACATGTCATCAAAAAGATAAAAAAATTAAGAAACAGAAAAATTTTATTTGAAGCAAAGAAACGGTTACTAAACTGTTGTATAATATCAGTATCCCTATATCGCAGATGAAGAAGAAACTTGAAAGAACAGAAATGTGGTTCTACAAAAGGATGCTGAGAATACCACAAACAGTTCATGTAAGAAACAAGAAAGTTCTAGAGAAAATGGAAACAAAAAGGACACATACATTAATATCAAGAAGAGATGAAATTTTTAGAGTATATAATGTGGAATGAGGGCTTGAAAAATTTGATACTTACAAGACAGAATTATTTCTGTAGAATATTTAAGGTTACTTTTTGAAGTCACCTTTAATATTTTGTCTGGACTGATTCATTTTTATTAAATCTTCTTAAAACTTGCAGGAGGAGAATTTTTGTTGCACAGGCTGAGATCAACTGGAAGATTAAAAGAGATGAAGATAAATAATTCTGCTATTTTATTAAAGCTTTAAAAAAATCACAATTTCAGAAGTATACAAACATATAAAATGAAAGGTAGGAAGAATGAGCAGAAAAAAACTTGCATAAACTAGTCAATTCTACGGGTTCTGCTATTGCCAAACACTTAATAAATAATACAATTTGCACCTCATCTTTCATCATATCCAGCAAAGCACATTCAGATATACCATCTCTACCCATTAGTAATTGTCAACCAGACTAGGCTCATTAACCATTATAAAACACCTAGGTATTTAAAATATCATTAGCATTAACTAGCCAATGCTTCATAACTTTTTCAAAACATAAATCTACATATATTATGGACATCTTCACTATGGTACCAACACCTTTTAAATGTAAGCACAGTACTAGACTGGCATTGAAATCTCATTCATTTACAGTTGAGCTGTCTACATAGAACTAACAGTTTCTTTTCTTGCACTTCTCACTTGTGGAATCCCTTCCAGCTCCATGATTTCCAGCCAACTTTAATTTTAAAAATTTAAATGCAATGTTAGTCAGTAATTACTGTTCTCCTGATTATTCTTTCCTCTTTTTGCTCATTGTTAATGTTTCTGTTCCTAATTCTTTCACACCCCATTGCCTCTTGTGTCTTAGTGTCTTTACTTCCTTGCATGGGGTGATACGGATTAAAAAGAAACAACATATATTTATACCATGTGAATTTCATCTTAAGATCAGTTTTATTAGATATATTTCCACCAGATTATTTGGTTGCATGAGGTTTTATTATGTAACAAGAAGGTTATTCATCATATTGTAAATAGATCTAAATTAGTATTAATAGTTGCTGATATTTCCTTTTTAATTTATGATAAAGATTGTGATGGGTCATCCCACAGAATGTCAAAAGAGAAACAAGATATTGCAAAGTTATTGAGTGATGGGTAAACAACTTTGGAACTTGCCAAACTGTCGAACAAAGATCTCAGAATAATCAAAAATGCAATTAAAAACATTGTCAAGATAAGACAACCACTTGAAGAAAGTCAGAGAGTGTGATGGCCAGAATATTGTCGTCATCACAACAAAGATGTTGATCTTAGGCTAACTGCAAACAAGGTAAGGAATCATTATCTTATACAATATTGTTTTTTACTCTTCCAATATTGAAATGATTTTCATTTCAGATTTTCGAAAATAAAAAAATAAACACAAATTAGATGATTATCAGGATGAACATATAAATAGGAACAGCACACTATTAAGTTTCAAATTTAACTGGAATTTGTAAACCTCATTAAAAATTGCTTATCCAAAAATCTTTGAAATCTGCAAGTTTTTCTGGCGAAAACATGATTTGCTACAAATGGAAATTTTTAGAAATTACTTGGGAAGATTTCTAGGTGATGTTCAGCTGTGGTAAGTGACCTCATCTGCCCTGAAGTGGGAGGTTCCACAGCCCAACTACACAGCCTATGTTGATGCCATTTTTGTTAGCAATCACCACAGAAACACCTTCATTTGTGAAGGTGTTTCTGTGATCAGTAAAAATATTATTCGAAATATCTATAACTTCTTCATATATCTCTATGGGTAGGGAAAAAGAAAAAGGAATCATTTATGTTTATCAATAGATGCTATGTACAAATTAAATATCTAATTCCCCAAAAATCTGAAAACCCTAGCACTTCTGGACCCAAGAATGTCAGGTAAAGGATTCACAACCTAATTTTCTTTATTTTTCAAGTTAGTAAATTTTAATAGTATTGTACCAGTAAAAATCATTAACAGTGTACTATTTTTGCTATATGGTAATAAACAAACTGCAAAATCAAATCATCATAGCATTATGTAATCTTAATTCATATAAAATTATTTAAAATATTTTTTGTGCCAGATATTTTAAATTTTATTGTGAATTTGAGATAAAACCATTAAAAAATTTAAGATTTTGTAAGTTTTATTGGATGAATACAAGCAGGTTTCTATTCGGGTTTATTATATGATTCCAAAAGTTTTAAGATCCTTTTCTGAAAACCATACAGGTGAAAATTGGTCTTTGTTGGCAACTCTTTTGCATGTATCTACAATTTTTAACAATCAATATTGATATAGTAATTATTATGGAACATATTTGAAGATCTTATTTGAGGTGTAAAATGTTGTTAAAGCAATAAAAACAGACATAATTAAAAGAGACAAAAAAGGAAAACCATGCCTACAGTAGCAATTTCAAAAAATTTAAATGCAACATCAATTGCTATTTTCTATCTCCTTGAATTCAATCCATAACTTACACTTTCTTTGACACCCCCCTTACCCAGTTTTTTCTCTCACTGTAATTCCCTGTGCACTAGTGAAGGTTGCACCTTGCTTGGGTTGAAATGATTAAAAAAAAGTTTTGGTAGAAAATCAGAGCAAGGAAGAAAAGGGAGAGAAAAAATGAGCTACAAGTTTGTTTTTTTCTTTTGTGTCCTCATTTTTGTATCAACATGTTCATATTTATTGCTTTCAGTAGCAGTATAACCTGGCATTGCTCGGGTGTAATGAAAGCTTTAAAACTAATCTATTTGTGTGAAGTTTGGTGAGAATCGGATAAAATTGTGGATTTGTATAAGGTACATACAAACAGATAAACAGACACACACACAAACATCTTGCCTTTTATATATATATATTATCGATGATTTTCTGCACTATTGTAAGAACTGCAACCTTGAAACTTCTGAATATCGTTTCTTATGTCTTTGTCTATGAGTGTATCAAATTTGTTTAAAATCGTACCACTCCTTCTATAACCTGATTTTTTCGATTATTGAGTTTTATCTCAACACAAAAATCTAGTTAAGAACACTTGTAGACGCTTATAGTACAACTGTAAATTTTCAAGAAAATCGGTTCAGCCGTTTCGGAGTCTATAGGTAACGGACACACACACATGCACACACATACAGACAAAGTTCCATTTATAAATAAGTTAGATATTATTTAGAACAGGTTATTTCTTAAGTGTAGCTTAGTTTTGGCACAAGGCCATAAATATGGGGCACATCGTGAGGATTGATCCTTCTATTAATGATCTGCAAGTTCAATTTGCTGACCATTACATCACTATGACATATTTTATTATGGAGATGATAAAGCATATAAAAAACATAAATCCTTTTAATGTAAATAATTATTTATCACAGATGTTTGTTTTTTTGTTTTTTTTTCAGATTAATAAAACAATATCAGAGGAAGAAACGGGATAGAAATTTCAGATTAATAAAACAAAGCTAAGTTAAGAACGACTGATGTGGCACTGAAGTATGAGGGGGAACCAATAAGTCTGTAGCATGAGACAATTATAAACTGAATTTTGATCTGAATGTTTAATGTTCAATCTGTGTAATTAATGGAGATGTGATAGGCTAAAGGAAATGAGAAGAGAATTTTTTGTTTTATATCTTGTAATATGATCCGTAAATGTTTGGTGTCATTTATTCCATTTCATCTTATTTATTGTCTTCATTTTTAACCAGAGATCTTGCATTATGTGTGCCTACCATCAAGTTGTATGTCTTCAGACAGAGTGCGCCTTTTGAAGAATATTTGCAGAACCAATCAATGCAGACTTTTAAAATGATGGGATACTATGTTACATTCTGTTTTTCTTAATGTAGAACTTTGTGTTTGGTAATATAGCCCTTAACAGGACAATTATGGCCTGAATATCCTTTTTTGGCAAGTTCTGTCTAAAAGTCAGTGTATTCATTGGTGATGATGATGATTTTCTTATTATTCTTTTTCTGCTTCTTCTTTCTCTTCTTCAGGTGAAGAAATAAATAAGAATAATTTCTACTCATTTGTCAAGAAAATATCCATCTGTTAAGAATATCTTGAAAATCACTTGCATGGTTTTGATGGGACTTGACAAATAATTCAAAAAGATTTCACTGCATGAATAGGCACTCTCCTTTTGGGTTATACACTCAGCATCATGTGAACTTGTGCACTCTGTGTCAAAAACATTTACAATGACTGTGTGAGCAGAAGTCTCTTGAAGGGATTTTTTGCAAAAAATCAAATCACCTAAGCCTGTCAGTTCTCTCCTTCTTACCATGAAAGTCCAGATGTGGATTTTGGTTGACTTGGGGCTATTGTGTTAAAAAAGTGGAGATTTCAGAATACAATCAAGATTAAGGAAAATCGCACAACAGCTCATGGCAATTCTGAAAAGAAATTGCAGGCTGTTCTGAATAACAGAAGGGAAGAAGGAATAAATGTCCTAAAGGGAGTACATTAAAAGGGACTCAGGTAGTCTATTTTTTAAGTTAATATTAAATTGTTGGTCTATTCCAGGAAGGTCTTGTGTATTATAGAATGTATCAAATATGCATACATGCAACAACAAAGATATATATTAATCATGAGTTAAAGAACTGTAGTGCTTCATCAACTGATGACATTTATGGTACATATAGACTTATTGATCTCTCTCTCCCTTTCTCTATGTATGTATGTATGTATGTATGTATGTGTAACATAAACTGTGTTCTGACAAAAGAAATAAAAATAATAAAAATTATCAACCTGGGTATTTCTGAAAGATAATGCTTTTATGACAAGCAGTCAGTAATTTTAGAATTTTACAGCCTATATCCATGAAGTGGATGTAATTTCCATGACAAACAGAATTAGCATAAGATAAGTAAAGAAACACACACACACACACACAAAAAAAAAAAAAGAACTACTGAATTTATTTTTTATCCAACATGTTTATTATTTCAAACATTATTAGAGTAAATACTTTTTATTTCAAATAGATACCCCATCTTTATCTGTTAAACAGTGTGTAATATGTTTATCGGCCTGTGATTTTTAAGATATTTGTATATTTGTGTGTGTGTGTGTTTTAATATAGAACTAAAAACCAATAAATTTAACACTTACCTGTATAAAAAACAACCAGTAAGAACTCATGTCTGCTAAACTATAATAGCCAATGTCCGGAACAATATAAAATAACAGTGATAACAAACTTCTTAAATAGTGCACACCAAAATTCCTCCTCCCAGAGAATATTTTTGAGCAAACTAAAACAAATAAAACAAACATTTGTCAACAATAATTTTCCAAACTACATTATTGATAAACAAAATTATTCTTACAAAAAATACATAACATTGGTATTAAAAATAGCACACAATAAAATATCAACATACTTTACTGCAACCAGATACACAATAATTATACGCAGGATAAATTTGCTGTACAAAAATATTATTAAACACCATATTTCTTCTAAAGCAGATCTTTTTCTTGGAAAAACACTCATCACAGGGACAGTCAGTCAGTCAGTCAGTCACTTAAGTGCCAAACATGATCATGTCTCAAAAGAGATATGACTGACTGGGCAGAAGATTATCCTGCAGTAGGTTGCCATTGCATTCTGTGGTAGACTGGTTGCCGACGAAGGCTAGAGAATCCAATCTGTCCTATTATTTAACCCATAACTGGAAGGAATAGATAGATTAATACCTTTCCCAAGGGTATTTGCACGTAAGTGAATGCAATGAATTTGGCTGGAATTCGGACTCGGCTCCCCGATTTCTTGTTCCGAGCCGGTATCCACTGCACCACAACGCACATCCAACGCACAGGGACAGGCCCTTCCTATACTACAGGAACTCATTGAAAGGAAGACTAAATGCTTGCAAGTTGGCCCTTAACGCATGGGAATCATCAGCATCCAATATGAAACAATGGCATAGTTCAGTCCATGATGGTGTGAACCAATTTGAAAATGACAGGGTGCAAAATCTGGAAGATAAGAGAGCAGTATAGAAACACGTGCTTCTTCAACCTCCCAAATGGCATGCTCCTCTGGGACAAAATTTGTGCTTGCAATTTTAGATTTAGAGCTCACTCTAAGATATAATGTCCAAATGAGTCAATACCTCAGCCATGTCAAATCAGTTTGTGTTAGGTAGGGTCATCATCAATTATCAATGTATTCCTTGAGACACCCCTGGTAACACAAAGGAACTAGGCATGACACATTAAAGAAAGAACTCAGAGTTCTGGGATAGAGTTTTGACAGTGCTCACCCTTGTCAGACTTTCTGCCTCAGGGTAGAAAGGAACCCAAATGAGGCTATGCCAAAGAGTGAGATCTTGTGTGGGGAAAACTAAACAAGAACCCAACCCTACCTTATGCAAGGTCTATGGGAAATTTTTGCCCAAGCTTAAAGGCTTGGAATTTCCCCATTAAAAACCAACCTTGTGTCACAGTGTGAGATCTCTAATAAATACCTAAAGTTCCAACCAGTGTTCATTAGAGTACCATTGGCATCAATCAAAGCATAATATAAATGTAAGTAGTGAGTTACGACAGTAGCAATGAAGAATTGAAACTTATACAGAGTAAGAAAAAAAATTTTTTTGCTTCAGTGCACATAACCAACAGTGACATTAAGAAGTTAGAACCATGATTTAATTTTTGTTTTTTGCTGTGTGTAAAAAAGAGAAAAAAACTATTCTTAAATATGGAAGAATTCTTAGCCCAAGTGACAAAAATACAACAGCAACAATAACAGCAGTGCTTATTGGAACTCTAGAAACAACAAAAAAAGTTGATTGAAATAATTCAGAAGTAAATGGAAAACTCTCCAATTTCTTTCACTCCCGATGTGGTGGTAAATGCCATAACTGAATTCACATATAATTCAGATGATGAAATTATTCCTTCTGCTTATTTTAGAAGATACAAGTAAATTTACAGAGAAGAATGCATTGACTGGGAGGAAAAAATAAAGAAGAAAACTTTTCTTAAGGAATTTAGCACCAGTAGAACATGATAAATAGTCATTTTGTACTACCAAGAAAACTAGGGGAAGTTTTCTTTGAAGAAACTAAATATTCTGACTAAAAATTTTGCCAAGAAATGTTTTATTCATTATGTATTGGAAATGTATGAATCTGACAAAAAGAAGACAAAGATTTTGTCACATATACTGGAATTGGTAACAAGGAGTGTGAAAGATTCAGATTACATAAACTGACTCCAGATTTGTGTAATTTTTATTTAAGAGTTAACTGCAAAAACAAAAGAAGAAATACGTGCTAGAATCCTAACAAAACTGAAACAAAATCAAACATTAACATTACAAGAAATATCAGAGCAATGTCAGAAAATCCTAAATCTGGAGTGCAATACAGAGAAAATTGAATAAAATGAATATGCATATATACAAGGTAAAGAAAAATTAATCCATGTTTCAGATGTGGAAGCTTACATCTCATAGACGACAGTCCCTTTAAGAATTCAAAGTGCTACCAGTGTGAAAAAGTAGGACATAAAAAGTCACACTGTAAAACTAAAGCAAGGTAAAGTTCTCAAAGAAAAATTTTGTAAACAGTGTTGAGATGGAAAAATTAATTATATAAAACCAAATAAAATTTGTGTTTGTGAAAATTAATGAAAGGGATGTAAAAATGCAAATAAACACTGGTAGAGATATTGCAATAATCAGGGAAGTTACATAAAAAGCAAATGGAAAAGCTATATTAAAAAGATCTTTGAAAATTGCGTATGGCATGTTGGATGAGAAATTATTTGTTGTTGGTAAAATGACTTGCAACATTCCATTTTGTAACAAGTGTGTAAAAGCTAAGGCTTATCTGTTGAAGAATATGACAAACTTATTTGGTACTGAATGGATGGAATTATTTGAGTTATGGGGTTTACATATAAATATTTATTGCAAAAATATAAAAACAAGTGACTAGTTAATAAAATGTGAAAATTTAAAGGAAAAATAAAAAAAATGTTTTCCAGATGTTTCACTGGATGAGTTGGGTTGGTGTTCCAAAGCGTCAAAGCAAAACTTCAAGTGAAAAAAGGGCTGACACCAGTATTTAGTGTACCATTTGCAGTGTTTGATCAAGTCAGTGAAGAATTAAACAGATTTGGAAAAAATGGGTGTAATTGAAAAGAGAAACCATTCAAAATTGGTAAAATCAGCAGTGTACGAAAAGAAAAAAATAATAAATTTTGTGTCTGTGTTGATTTTTTGATTTGATTAAACAAATGTTTAAAATCACATAACTACCCATTACCATGTCCAGAAGGAATTTTTTTGCAAAATTAAATGGTAAAAAACTTTTTTTTTTGAGCTGAATCTTTCTGACACATGTTTTCAAATACAAATTGAAGAAGAATGTTCAGAGTTAACTAGAAACACATACAAGGTATTGTATGAATTCAACCAATTTTTTTTTGGTATAAAAGTGGCTCCAGTCATATTTTAACAAGTTATGGACACTGAGCTTGCAGGCTGTGATTTCATAATTGCTTATCTGGATGATATATTGATTAAAAGTGTCTCTAAGAAACAACATATTAAGTATAAAAAAAGAAATTTTAAAATATAAAAGCACAGGTTCAAACTCAGTGAGGATAAGTACAAATTGTTTTTGCCTAAAATCAAGTACCTAGGGCAATCCATTGACAAAAATAATGCAATTAAGAATATACCTTCTTCAGCAAATGTTACTAGGCTACTAGCATTTCTAGGACTAGCAAATTATTATCAAATCTATATACCTAATATGCAGAATGTTTGGACTCCACAGATCAATTTGCTTAGAAAAGATGTAAAGTGGAACTGAACTCATAAGTGTCAAAAAGTGTTTGAAGAAATCAAGAAAATACTAATGTCAGATTTATCACTAGCAAACTACGGTCTGAAAGCAGAAATTGTATTGGTTTCAGATGTTAGTGACTATGGCATAAGAACAATAATTCTACATCGAGATGATGATGGTAACATGAAAGCCATCGTGCATTTGGCTACTACCAGCAAAAAAAACTACAGCCAGATTGAAAAAAGGTATTAACAATTTGCATTGAAAAAAATTTCACAAATTTATACACTAATTAGTTTTCATTTATAGACAGAACACAGACCACTGTTATCAATTTTTGGTTTGAAAAAAAAAAAAGAAGGAATTCCTATGCATACAGCAAATACATTAAAATGCTTGGGTACCGTCTTACTAAATTATGATTTTAGGATGAAATACCAACCATCCCAAAAATGAGAACCTGTGAATGGTCTGTTAAGAATTACCAAACCATTTGAAGATACTGTGATTGCTACATTTAAAAAGTGAAATAGAAAATATATTATGCAATGTAGTATGCAAACTACCAGTTACCCTGAAATAAATAAAAGAGAAATCAAAACAAAATGTGTTTATTTCAAAAATAAAAAGCACTTAAAAGAAAGAAAGAAAAAGGTACACAATTTTTAGAATGAAATCCAGGCTTGAATGTTTACTTGCTATATCATAGAGTACTAAAGTTTGCACAATGAGTACTAATACTTATCATATTAGAAATGCAGATATTAAATGGATTTCATAATGAACATATGGGAATTTCAAGGATGAAATCTCTTATGGGAAGTTATGTATACTGAACCAAAATGGCTGAAGACATTGAAAAATTTGTAAAAGCCTGCAGTGGTTATGCTCTAGCAGCAAAACCACCTACCATGAAATTACAATCATGGCCAAAAAGAGATATTGCATAGTCAAGATAGCAGATAGATTTTACAGGTCTAATAAACAGTTAACATTATCTGATGGTAGTGGATGGCTTTACTAAATGGCCTGAAATTTGTAAATGTTAAAAACTAATTTCCATGGTTACAGTGAATTTCTTGCATGAACTGTCCGCAAGATATGGTTTCTGGATATCACAGTCTCAGAAAATGTGATATAAGTCACTGTTTATGAATTTAAAGAATTTTGTAAAATGTCCTCAATTGAACATATTACTACCTGGCTGTATCACCCAAGATCAACTGTAAAAAAAGAAAGTTGTAAAAACATCTCAAAAGTTGTGGGGATTTTGTGGAGTAAATAAGACATGCCTGGTAAAACAAATGAAATCAGGAAGATGCCTTAAATAAAGAACTCAAAGAGAGTTCTGGGACAACATTCTAAGAAAGTGTTTGTGAGAGTACCGTTTGAATCAGTCAAGTCATAAGATTATAACTGTTAATAGCAAGTTATAACTATATATATTTAAGTGCTTATTTTTTAAGTGTTTATATATAATATATCCATATTTTAAGTGCTTATATATCTATATATATATATATATATATATATATATATATATATATTTTAAGTGTTTATATATACTAAACATATACTGTTAAATATAAAAGACAATGAATGTCTATTGTATTTAATCATGAGTCGTTCTAAACATCGTATTTTGGCTTAAATTTCAGTTGAAAATAAAGACAAAAATTCTCCAACACTGAGAACAGCTCATGATTAAACATAATAGACATTCATTGTCGCTTATATTTAACAGTATATGTTTCAAAAATTATCTGCTGCCTTGATATACTATATATATATATATATATATATATATATATATATATATATATATATATATATGATGGGGATGTTCCAATGAGAGAAAAGTGTATATTTTAAATAAAAAGAGAAACAGCAAGTGTTCTTTTATAAAATATGTTGTATTTTATTTTTTTTATCTTATATTCTGCTACATGTGTTTCTGGCCTTGTGACCTTCTTCAGACTGAGGGTGGTTGTCAGTCATCATCTTGTTTGTGTGTGGTAGTAATTCACATCTTATACTCATGAGAGGATCTCTTTCTGCATTAAGGGGTAACAAAAAATTTAGGAGAGGTCAAATATCGAGCAAAGAAAAGTTTTGTTTTTATTTTTTGTTTTTTTAATTTATATACACATAGACTCACACGAAATCCTACGTGACATAGGATTTTGTGTGTGTGTCACTGTGTTTATTCTTGCTAGTATGTGTATATATTTGTGTGTGCTTATGTGTGAGTGCATGTGGTTTGATTAGTGTATTTGGTCATTCTGTGTGCATGTTATGTGTATGTGAGGGATTATGATTTATTAAATGCTGGTGTAAATTTGTTTATGAAGTTTATTCTTTGTAGGTAAGAATAATTGTCTGATATAATGGCATAATTTTAAATTTGCCTTGATTGCATTGGAAGATATGTTATGATACAAAGAGTTTTTTGTTGTCTGATAATTTGATGTTGCTTTTGTGAAGGGAAACGCTGTTGTTTAGTGCTTGGCTGACCCCCCCAATATAAGATTTATTGCATTTTGCGCACTTGAGTGGATAAACCACATTTTGGGAGTTGCAGTTCAAATTTTTGTTTATTGTTAATGTCTTTGTGGTGTTTTCAGAAGTGTAGGTGTTTCCTTCTATAATGATACCACACACCCCACATTTTTTTTTTGTTACATTTTGCAACCCCTTGTATCATGTGTTGGATAAATTTTGATGAGATTAATATGTATTTAATATGTATTTCAGGTTTTTTGGTTTGCATTTACTCTTAATTAATTTGGTCGTTTTTAATATGTTTTTCATTTTATCATTTTTGTTTAGTAGATCTAATTTTTTTTAATTTCTGTGAATAATTCTGGGTTGTTCCTCTTGTGTGATGAGACATGTGCTAGAGTCTGTTTAATGTTGCATTTCTTTGGGTTTCATAGTTTGTCTAGATGTATTCAAAACCTTTCTTTATAAGCGTTGTGGTGTAGCTTTTTTCTTTTTTAGGGTTTCCTGTAGTTCTTCTTGGCGGGTAGTTTGGAGGGGTTTGTCATCCACTATGTCAGCAAACCCTACATTCTAGGAAATAGGGGATGAATTTTAGGTAGCTTTTTGGATGATGGCTCTTAAAATGATATTGTTGGGTGTCTATAGTTTTGTGGTAGATATCTGTGATTATGTGGTTGTTCCTATTTCTGATGAGTATGTCTAAAAATGGTAATTCAGGGAAACTATGTTTTTGGATGAATTTGATTTTTGGTGTAAATTCTGGAGTAGTGTGTGGAATTGGCTAATATCACCCCATGAGGATTTCCAAAAAATGAAGCAATATAGGTTTTCCTCTAGGTAAGCTAATGTTAGTGTGGCATATGTTGGTGCTATTTTCGTTCCTATTTTTTTTTTTTTTTAATCATTTCACCTCGAGCAAGGTGGAAACGCCACTGATGTGCAGGGGGTTACATAAATGTAAAAAGATTAATTAGAAAAGAGTGAGGAGTACAAACTAGTTAGAAAGGAACAACAGAAAGCTGAGAAAGCAGGTGCGATGACAGATAAATAGGTGGAGAGAAAGGGAAGGTTATACAAGGGAGGGGAGAGAGCTAGAGTCCAGTGGTTAGTAGATGAGTATTGACTTTGCATTTTAAATTTCTGGAGGTTGTAGTTGTCAGGAAAGTAAGAATACGGGAGCGAGTTCCACAGGCGGGAAGTGCAAGAGAGGAAGCTGCAAGAGTAGAATTGTCGTCTGCATTTGGCTAACCTGACTGTGAATGGAGTACCTAGGGTTTGGATGTAGTTTTTGCTGTCAAATTCAAAGGTGTTATTGTTTAGAATTAGGTCTATACTATCAATAATGAATTCATTGGTGAATCTGGGGTGTAGAGTTTCTGGATGTTTTTCAATTCTGAATGAAATTGTCTGTTTACCTAACTCATGGGGTATGTTGCTGTATAGGCTACTGATTTCAAATGTTGCCATAAGAGTTCCCAGATTTACTTTTTGTAAAAAATAAAGACAAAACCTTTCTCTGTCCGATATTTGACCCTTCCTAAATTATTTTATTATTTCTTAAAGCAGAAAGAGATTTTCTCACAAGTATAAGAAGATGTGAACTACTTGCACACACAAACAAAACGATGACTGACAACCACACTCTGCCTGAAGAAGGTTGTGAGACCCGAAACACGTGTAGCAGAATATAAAATAAAAAATAAAATACAACATATTTTATAAAAGGACACTTGCGGTTTCTCTTTTTATTTAAAATATATAAAGAGAGAGAGAGAGAGAGAGAGAAAAGGAAAGGTACAAAGAGAAAGGCATGCTGCCCATTTGCAATGAGATAAATAGTGAAAGACTAAAAGGCATGAATAATGCAATACATGACAACATTTAATTGATGGGTAGAGTAAAAGCAAGATAAAAGAGAGAACATACTAGAAAAGGTTTGGACATTGCTTTTGGATTCATGTAGCTAAATATACACATGAGACATGTAGCCAAATACACAGCTGAAACATGGAGTCAAATACACAGATGAGAAATAAAGATTGAAAAGGATAAGGAGAGATTGAGAAGATACATGCAAAGCATGATAGAAAAGCAGACATGGATAAAGCTTTAACATTGATTGTGCTTACTTGGCAGGGAATTGAACACTGTTCTCCATCATAAAGGGATACCTACTAATATACTACTAAAAGCTTAAAGTAACTACAATAGATTATAAATCTTTGGAAAGAATGAAAAGTCACTTTCTTTTTTATTCAATTGACCATACTCATCTCTAATCTTAAATAAAATGCGAAATTAATATGCATATATGTTTTCTTTTTACAGTTATTGATTCTAACTTTTTATATCTTATCTCAAATTTTTTCATGAGACCACATAATGTTTTGCTGATTTTAAATTTTGGCTGTAGAGCTGTTTAATATAAGTCAAATATCTAAAAAACAAAAACGATTTAAAGAATGAAAATTTTTATTTTTGCCAGGAGCTTCCTTGTTGTAGATTTATTATATTAAAAAGAATGAGAACAAAAAAGATGGATTAAAATATTGAGTTTTTGGTTTTGTTTTTCTTTTTTAATTTTAAAAAATCATGTTAGGAATCAGGTTTTTTTTTTATTGCCAACAAGCATCAAATTTATCTTACAGTGCAGAAATTATGATTCCAGACCATTGAAAAACCAGACTAATAGAAAATTTAATGGATTTAATGAAATATTAAAGTTAACATATTTACTAAGCTTAGCTTAGTTTGGCACAAGGCCAGAGTTATGGTGCATTTGTAAGATCATCATGAGATATTACTATAGAAAGGATTGTGGAATGCTATATAGACATAAACTGATGACTTGAAACTTTTAGTCAATAATCAGGTTTTATGATTTTTGAGTCATAAACCTAATTCATGTTCTTTCTTGATCACATTCTTCCGTATGGTACTCATTTATAGGCTAGACTCATGATCAGCTATTCCTGATATTGGACAATCTGCCATATATGGTCAGACACCCCTGCTGTTCATCTCAGTGTTCTTGACAGGCTTCAAAGGAGAATCAGTAATGTGATAGGTACCGACTTGGCAACTTGACTCCGGCCACTTCCCCACCGACAGGATGTGGCTTCCCTTTGTCTGTTCTATAAATACTTTCATGGCTTCTGCTTGGAAGAACTTAAGTCACTGGTGCCTCCTCAACAGGTGTTTACTCGTGCAACCAGACTGGCAACTGGGTCCCACCCATTCACAGTCAGGTTAGCCAAATGCAGACGGCAATTCTACTCCTGCAGCTTCCTTCTCTCGCACTTCCTGCCTGTGGAACTGGCTTCCATATTCTTGCTTTCCTGATGGCTACAACCTCCAGGAAATTTAAATGCAATGTGAATACACATCTATTAACCAGTTGACTAGTTCTTTCACCACCCCATATATTCTTTCCTTTCTCTCCACCTTTGCAACTGTCATCACACCTGTATTCCTATCCTTCTCTTGCTCCTTTCTAACTGGTTCATCTTTCTCTTTACTCTCTTCTATCTAATCTTTTTACTCTTATGTAGTCCCATGAACATCAGTGGCATTACCGCCTTGCTCAAGGTGATACGATTAGAAAAAAAAGATATCAACAAAGATGAAGGGGAAACTTGAAGCAGCAGAAATGTGGTTCTGCAGAAGCATGCTGCAGATATCGTGTACCGAGTATGTGAGCAATGACGAGGTGCTGGAAAAAATGGAAACAAAAATGAAATTAATATTAAGCATCAGGAAGAGTCAAGTGAAGTTCCTGGGACATGCAATGAGGAAGGAGGGCTTGGAGAACCTGATACTAACAGGCCAGATAGAGGGAAAAAAGAGACAGGTGAAAGCAGTGGATAACATATTTGAAGGGCCTGAGCAGATGGATGACAGAACGGTGACTGCCAGACATTACAGGAGAATGTGTGCTAAGAGCCACCAGGGATAGGGGGCATGGAAAGGCCATGATCGCCTACGTTCTGAAAGGACAAGGCACATGGAAGAAGAAGATGATTCCTGATATCATTGTATTTCTACTGACTTCTGATTTTCAATGTTATTCAACATTATGTTTAGAAGGCAGTGATTCTCATTTTTATACTCTACAATTTTATGGAAATGCTGTCCATAAAGTTCTTGGTCATGTTCTTCGAATAGCTTTCTTTGAAGAATGGAAATGCCTCTGAAACTAAATGGATCACAGCTTTTAATCCTTTTCATTATGTCTCGAATGTAAAGTGAACTGTGACAGTTTTCTAATGATTGTCATTCACTCTTTAATTCTGCTTGTAGGGTAATTATTACAAAGTATTCTTAATGCTGATAATCTATTATTCATAGGTCTATGTCATAACATATTAGTTTGACTTGATGGGTTTTTTTTTAAGTTTTGTTACATGTTAGAAGTTGTAACAACAAAATGATTGGCCAAAACACAGAGCTACATTACAAACAAAAATTTAAATTTCCAAAAAAACACAAAATAAGGATATGTACAAAGATACAACTGTGGCATTCAAAACAGAAAACTTAGAGGTCTAGGTCTACTGGCGAAGTGTTATGAAGGAGGAGAAGAAGAATGTGAGAGTCAAGTATTTTTAACATGTGATGGCCAGCAAAGTAATATATATGCTGTTACTGGAAATCCACAAATATATATATATATAGAGAGAGAGAGAGAGAGAGAGTGAGAGAGAGAAAATAATTTTTAGTTTGGTCAATGAAAATATTCAAAACTCTATTTACCAAATAAGTTCAAGGAGTTTCACTTTTTGTGTTTTTGTTGGTTGGAAACTTTTCATAGAGATTCTTTTGGCTGGATATAATAATACACGATTCAAAAGCCTGAGTTGATAACACCAGAAATTCTTTTTTTTTACAGCTGACAACTCTCTTCCAAAAACCTATTTTTATAGGGGCTAGCCCCTAATTAGCATTTTTCTTGATGTTTCTTGAATCATCTAGATTTTTCTTGAATACACTGGAATGATCTAGAATTTTCCAAACGTTCTACTTCTAATTTCTGCATGAATTAAAACTTTTTTTATTCACAGGTAGGACTCAGTAGAATCTCTTATTATAAATTTCAACCTTATTGTTAACTTTATTAATATTCTTTATATAGAAATGCATGCTCATAACAGTTTTTACTGTTGTTTCACCCAATACAAATCCAAGAGGCATTCAACAGATAGGATTAATGAATAAGTTTGTTGAAAGTAGATAACAATTGACCATAAACTTGAAAACATTAAGATTGTAGTAAGTGAAGAAGCTTTTTCTTGGGAGTCTGTCCAACAAAATTGTAATTATTTAAAAAAAGCTTTCTGAATGGAAATTTCAATGGAATAAGGATATTGTATATTTGCATGGGAGGTCTTAAGCTGTACAGGTCTGAATTGGCAGAACTAATGTCACTTATCAGAATTTTGCAGTGAAAATAGCAATAGATTAGTAAGATTGGAGACCATTTAGGTGTTTTTGAAACCTGTCAAGGCTACAAAGAGAAGATTGAACAGTTCTAAGCCAACTTCATTTTTTGGCTCAATTTTACTCTTGTAAATACAATTCATGGTAGGAGAAGTAAAATATTTTCTGAACTTGTAGACAATGGAGGACTCCTATTTTCATATTCTATGGATGAAAGGATTCAAATTGACTTAGAAATATTGGAATATGAGATAGGGATGGATGTTTTGAATCTCTCCTCTATGGGAGCTATTAATACATACAGGAAAGGTATTTTGTTATCTGTTTTCATTTCCACTGTGAAATGTTTTGAAGTTGTTTGTCTAGCAATAATTGTAAATCTGTCTTATGAGGTTACAAGATAAAGATATAGCTTATCCAGATGGTTGATTTCAATGTTATCATGCTTAAAAAAAACATTTCCTCAAAATATTCCATTTGCACTGATGGAATTTGCCATTATTAGAAACAATGATGATCATAAATTTCTTTTTATTTGTATATCCCAGAAAGCATCAACCTCTGTCAGTCATTTGATATCTCTATTCGATCATTTATTGAAATATTGGTACATTTCCCCAGGTTGAGTTAGATTTCTGAATAATGTGAGAGGGACACGCCTTTGGAAACTTTGGTAAAGTATTTTTTAATAGATAAATAGCAACATTGGAAAAATGATGATTTAATAAGTGCATAGGCTAGGTTTTGAAACACCATTCAGTAGACTTGGTATAAAGATGAACGCCATATATGAGAACCTTTGGTCATAAAAGAACAGACATAAGGTTTAAAACTCTAGAATTACCACATCTGATTGTCATTTAAACAATGACCTTATGAATATAAATATTTTTTTATCTAATTGTAATTCAACCAATGAGTCATGTTTTAAACAAATAAAAGTGATAAAAACAACAGACTGAATAATCATTGTATCATAAGTATATTGAAGAAATATGACTTACTCTGATACAGGGAGAATTGAATTCATGACACTAATAATGAACTTGGGAGATCACCATTTGACAGAAGGCACCCAAGGAATGTTATATACATATTTATTGAGTTGGGCTTTGTCTGACACTGTGAGAACTGAATGCAATCAACAGAAAGTATCCCTCTTACTATTAATCAAAAATATTTGCAACAATCAATGTTGAAAATTATTAGTTTTTGAAGTAATTTTTTTCTTATTGGGTTTGTATCTACCAATGAAGAGGGACAGAAAACTCAACATCACTGGAAATCAAACACTGGATCATGATGAGCAGAATATGGACAAGACTTCCTCATGGAAATGACATGCTACATGATGAACACAGTTGAGACACCGGAAATACAAACAAGGATCAACAAATTTGAAATGACACTGGGTAACACGAACAGAAATCCTTGGTAACCCAACACTGCCTCTTCCTAGAAAATGTGCCTGTTTTTATGAAGCTTAAAACTTTTGCAGTTGGTTAGCAAACGAATCATTTCTATGGCTAATTCTACTCAGCTTACTGTCCTGACTATCTCATGGGGAAGCTGGCTGACACATTATTTCTTCATAACCAGATGTTTGCACTGACTCTTGTTATAGCAGGACCGTCATGTGCTGTCTTTCTGCAGAGTAGCTCACTAAAAGATGTCTTTTTGACTGATACGGATGGGTACCATGATCAGTAGTGATTGGCTGCTCTATCTGAATTTCATTTTCACTACAGCTTGTGAATCATCTCTCATACCGGCAAGTCATCTGCCTGTTGTTTGAGTCTGTTTAATTATTTCATATAAATGCAACTTATTTATTTGGGTAAATGATATAACTGAATTTTATTATTGTACATGTATATATAAGGATGTGCATTGTGGTGCAGTAGATTTCAGCTTGGAACAAGAAATCAGTGTTGAGTTCAAATTCCAGTTGAAGTCGTTGCATTCACTTAAACGCAAATACTCTTGGGAAAGGTATTATACTGTCTCTTCCCTTCAGCTATGGGTTAAATAACAGGAAAGATTGGGTTCTATAACCTTGGTTGGCAATTATTTTTCTTCTACCATAAAAATGATTGTTAAATTTAAGTAAGTTTTCAGTTTGAATAGTTTTATTTTCTGCACTAGAAATCTATAATGTTTATCTGTATGACTAACTCTATTAGTTCATGTAAAAAAAATCTGCTTTTTAAATCATTAAATGTAAAAATATTTAAAGAAAGCTGACATAAAACAAAAGAAGTAAAGAGTAATGTATGAGCAACCTGATCTCTCCTATTTATCTACCTGACTGACTGTAGTGATATTCATAGAATCACTGTGAATGCCATTATCTTTTTAGTAGCTTTTTAGTATCTCCACAGTGTATGCTTTATAATAAACCCACTACATATATTGGTTTTACTACAACCACGCTTTCCCGTAGACTTATCTGTCACCTTTCTGATCAGAGTACAATTAAATAACATTTCTCAGAAAAGCATAACCATGTAGGTAATATCAAACAGATTTTAGTCAACAATACAATAATCCTCACTCACACATACAGTAAAAAGAACCTTCAGATATTGGAGGCTATCTACATTAAAACCAAACAACCCACACTTAATAAAATCACGTTTAAATCTGGTCATAACATATTACATTGCATTTGAATATATGGTTCTGTTATCATTTCGAGCTATCACGTGGTATGACGTCATAGAACTGCATTGCAAATTTTCGAACTGTGTTTGCTATTTTTGGTAACTACTGCTGTTGCTTAGCAGAGTTTTATGTCAACACAAGATAAAATCGTCGCTGATGGTGGATGTTTTTGTGTTACCATCTTTATAACCTCTCTGAAGATGGCTCATGTGAGCCAAAAGCTTAGAACCAGCTTAATAAAAAATTATCCAAATGCTGGAGAATTTTTGTCTTTATTTTCAACTGAAATTAAAGCCAAAATATGATGTTTAGAATGGCTCATGATTAAACATAATAGACATTCATTGTCTCTTATATTTAAAAGTATATGTTTAGAAAATTATCTGAATTTATCAGAGTTATATACAATTTTCTTCTCCAAGACTAGTTTACAATCACAGAGAGTTCATTCTGCTCTGCTATTTAATCCATAGTTGGAGGGAGAAGAAATGGATTCATATCTTTCTCATGGATATTTGTGTGAAAGTAAATGTGATGAACTTGATCAGATTTTGAACGTGTTTTGCCCATTTCTCATTTTAGGTCACCATCTGCACAAGTGTCTTCTCCATTTACTATTGTAATGTGAGACAGATTTCCTCTTTTGGTGCCAAATAAACTGAATGATGATGCACTTAGGTGAAATGTAAAACCAAAATACAGATTTGTGTGCGAATGATAATCATTTAATGGTGTTTTGTCATTAACCTGCAAATATGGATTGAGCTGCAAAAATATTTTTGGAAGACGTTCTTTACATTTTGTAGGTTTTGGTTTGGAAAAGATTACTTGAGCAGTGTATAAATGACATCTAACACATTTTCTTAAAATCAATCTTGCTGTAAGAGAAAAAATAATATATAAATGCATGAATGTTCTTACTTTACTCATTTAATGATACTGTCTAAAAAATGACACCAATAATAATTTAGCTAATTTGTCAATTGCATTGGTTATATTTTCTCTATGATTAATCTATGATTATTATCTGGGTGATCAACTCTAAAAAAGTAAATATAAAAAATAATTTTACATGTTGAGTCATTGAAAAATATCCAAAGAAAGCTAACACAAAAGAAGCAAGAGGCAAAATACTCAGAAATAGAAAAGTTTCATTAGAAAAGAGTATTGAATCACAATATGATATCACTTCTTGTATGGCATTGCATGCTGGACTCCTCACAGATGAAGAAAAAACTTACTCTATCAAGAGTTTATGTGGAATTATTAATTGTGAATAAATTAGACTGATTTAAAGAAAATTATTTTGACAATCCTTACTTGACAAATAGCAAAAAAATTTGAAAAAATTGTTTTTTTATGTTTCATAGTTTTGATTTTAATCGGGTATCAAATGTTCACGATGAAAATTTGAGATACCTATGTGCATTGTGTTGCAATGGATATTGACTCAAGACGACAAATTGGGGAGTTGAGTTCGAATTCTAGTTGAATTTCTTGCATTCATTTATGCACAAATACCCTTGAGAAAGGTATTAATCTGTCTCTTTCCTCCAGTTAGGGGTATATTAACAGGACAGATTGGGTTCTATAGCCTTGGTTGGCAACCATTCTACTGCAGAAAGTAATAGCAGCCTACTGCAGGATAATCTTCTGCCAAGTCAGTCATGTCTCAAAAGAGACATGACTGCGCAAAGCATGTATCATGAATGGCACTTAACTGGCTGACTGATATTTAGTAAAGATTTTTGTTGGTGAAATTGTTTTCAAATGCTAATTTATATAAAATATTAAGTTAATATTAATATTAAGTTAGTATTAATAAGATCATTATGCAGTGAAATATGTATTACCCATTGGAGTTGTAATAAATCAAAAATCTTTTCTAATATATATATATATATATATATATATATAAATATCTTCATGCATTAAAATAAAATATAGGACAGAATCTTTCTCCCACAGAAGACTTGGATTAACTTTATAGCATGGTTTAAGGCAATTTCCAAATTTGAAGCATGCTGAAATTGTGCTTTTATGTCAGAAACTTCATGAAATCATCTCCTTGACAAATGAACATGGGACTCATGCTCAGAAAGCAAACATTCTGAACACTCAGCTACACATATAAGTAAAACAAAAGTTTTTTTTTTCTCTTATACTACATTTCTCCCATTATGGGCATTATTATATCTATGATATAATAACACTGGACTTCATGGGTGGAATGGAAGAGGTAAATGGAAAATTAATGACAAATATGATTTGTTCTCAAAGAGATTTTTATACTACTAAGACATACACAAAACTATACATACATATTTACACATGTTCCATGCAGAAAAAAATCACATATATCTACATAGTGAGCAGAGAGAAAGTAGAATGATAAGATAGAGTCTTATATACAATATGAAGATGCTTCTGTGTTTTTGGAGAAGCTAAATTTAGGACTCTAGATTATTTAGTCTGGATTCATCCACAATGTTCCAAGCAAGAATATATTCTGCAAACTGTCAACTGCAAGTCTTTGGTTTTCCCAAATTGAGGACTGCAAGCTGGATTTTCTTTCTTTATCTGGGAAAGATATATTCCTATAGAGAAGAGGCAGATTTAGCTTCAGCCTAGGCCCCTTAAAAGCAACCACTTGGTTTTGCAACTTTAAACTGACAACTTCCATCACTGTATGAAGTGATGTCACAAAGTGGCTAGCATATGACCAATATGGCTATCTGAATCAAAGAGAGATTCTGTATCCTTACATCTCGCTCATTAATAGAGCACTGTAGAGGAAGGTAGATTTTATAAAACAGTAGCCACTTATGACTTTACACAGTGTTCTTCAGCTACCAAATTGAACACTCTTGGCTGCTGGTGGCTGTTTACAATCTGTTAATAACATGCCATAAAGTCTGCCTTTCTCTGTCATGCACCTATAGGTTAGGAGTAAGATCTCCAACTGATGACAAATCAATCAAGTTTCAATCCCAGCTTGAAGAAAATGATTTATCTAGCTGCACTGATGAGCTGTGAGACAGCAAGACAGGCCTGTATGCAAATGATTATATATATATATATATATATATATATATATATATTTACGCTCTCACACCCTGATTGAGCACTCTGAAAGAATGGTAGACTTTGAAAAACAGTAGCTACTCTGGCATTTACGCATCGTCTATTCAGCAATGAATTATAACACTCACAGCTATTGGGCATGTATAATGATAATATACTCGCTAAAAAGTTTGCCTCCTTCTACCGAGAGCCCGTAGCTCAGAGGTAGAATCGCCAACTGACGCCAATTTGGTCGAGTTTCAATCCTGGGTAAAAAGTAATCGGCTGTCTAACAGTACTGATGAGCTGTGATACAGTGAAACAGACCTGTCTGCGGATGACTATATATATATATATATATATATATATATATATATATATATATCATGTTTTTTGTATATTATAGAATAAATTGTTATGCACACTGAGTCATCATACTAATTATATTGGTAACTAGATATTGAAATGCCAGCAGATCACCTCAGTACCTTAACACCCTTCTTACTACTCTAACCAGTTTTAGTAATGTCATCATCTGAATAGTCTCACTTCTTTATTGGAATTTTGGTCCTGGGTATGATGGTATGATGGTAAACTGCATCTGGCAGCAAGGCCTCTGATTGGGATGTTGTGAGGAGCATGGAACCACCTCTTAATTGCTATTGTTCCCAGGTCCACCCTGATCCAGAGTGGAAGCACATTAGTGTCCCAACTATAGAAAAATAGTTAATCTCCAAACTGGGGTCAAAGTTTTATGAAAGTATAAAAAACAGACTTTTATAGAAAATATATACTTTTGAAAGAAAAATATTACCAACAATATATTTTTGAAGGAAAACATTATTACCAGTAGTACATTTTTTAATAAAAAAAACTAGAAGACATCTTCAGTTTTCTAAAAGAATAAAAATAAAAAGAGTAATTTTCATCAAAGTCTGACTAAATCAACCTTCTCACGATAATCGAACATTAAAAAATACCCTGTAAACTTACCTTTTTGGCATTAAATAACCCACAGGGGTTGATATGCCATTAAACAAAACTCAAACTCAGTGGAATTTCAGGTGAGAACCTTGGTGTGGTCTAATGATTAGCAAGCTTGTCTCACTAGAATCATTATGATTGAGTGCTGAGTTCAGTCCTAACTGTTGACTCATATATTTTGCCTTGTACCACATCATCTTTAGAGAACTTTGATGTGCTGTAATGGTTAACAAGCTTGTCTCACTAGATAAATTGAGACTGAGTCATGTGTTCAATCCTCACTTTGTACCACATATATTAGGCCTTGTGCCACACCTAAGTTGCACCTAGAAAATAACTATTGGAATTCCAGTTGTAGTCATTTTTTGTTAGATTTCTGGAATCATTGAAACTGCTCCAAACATATTAGTCACAACTGTTTGATATGTTAATCTCAATGTTACATTTTAGATCTATTAGTTCTTAGACAAAGCATTAGAGAAACAACCTTTATCCTTGGGTCTTGTATAAAATGAATGCTGATGCATGCTGACAATTTTAAACATATTTTGAATGTCACTACCCCTGTTTTTTTTTTTTGATGATATGTATGTTTGTTCTATCTGTGTTTTGTGTATGTATATATGTATGTTTGTGAAGTGTTATTTTGTGTTGGTGCACCTGAGACTGCTGTCTAATTTCATTATGACTTGCATAATGATATGAAAAAGAAATAAAATAAAAGCAAGAAAATTTTTCACAGCTTGTAAGTTTTTTTATAGGGTCAAGATATTTTTCCAGCATTTCACATTTTCATTTTTATCATTGTTTTAAAATTTGCCTGGCAATGATTTCAAACACTGGCAAATTATCTCAAGATCTCAGACAACAACCTTTTTCTGCAGAATATTTGTTGCACTTGAGATGGTTGTTTTTTGTAATATTGTTATACTGGTTGCATTTCTGTTAATATCAAAGCATTTATGGAGATTCTTTGGAAACACACCAAGAGCACCAATGACAATTGGCCTGACTATGGCATGCATATCCCCCATTCCATCAAGATTTATCTTGAACTCTGAATAGTTTATAATATTTTCAAATTCTTTACCAGCAATGAAAGTGATCTCTAGGGCATGCCTCATTTATCAACATGATTAATGTTATGTCCGGTTTAGTGCACTAAATTACTTTCATTCCCTTTTCTTTCTTTTTTCTTTTTTTTCTTTTTTTATCGGTCCTGGATATAATGGTAAACTGCATCCAACAGCAAGGCCTCGGATTGGGAGGTTGTGAGGAGCATGGAACCACCTCTTAATTGCTGTTGTTCCCAGGTCCACCCTGTTAGGGTCCCAGCTATGGGCAAATAGTTAGCCTCCAAACTGGGGTCAAAACACAATGAAAGTATAAAAATAGACTTTTATAGAAAAATATACATTTTTGAAGGAAAAATATTCCCAACAATATTATTGTCGAAGAGAAAAAAATTATAACCATAACACATTTTTTAAGGAAAAAATTATTGCTATGATGCATTTTTGAAGGAAAAAAAAATTATTACCAGCAATACATTTTTGAATACAAAACTAGAAAACATCTTCAGTTTCTAAAATAATAAAATAATTTTTTTTCATCAAAATCTGACTAAATCAACCTTCTCATTATAACCGAACATTAAAAAAACAACCTGAAAACCCTACTTTTTTGGCATGAAATAACCCACAGAGGTGTTGATATGCCATTAAACAAAACTCAAACTCAGAATTCTTTTTTTATCATTTCACCCCAAGATTCAAGTGGTTACAGAATTTGAAAGAATAATAAAAATTAAAAACATTTTTAAGGAGTGAGAACAACAAAAAGAGTGGGGATGGAAAAAACAGTAAATGACAAAATTTCATTGAAATTTTTGATGAAAGGTGAGTGGAAAACAAGAAGCAAAGAGAATTCCTTGGGTGAGAGGTGCAATAAAAGAAACTATTAGCAAAGAAGTTACGGTTACATCTAGCCAGTTCAATTGTAAAATGGTGAGACCTGGCTGCCAATCTAGTAATGCATTTAAATTTATAAAGTCTAAGTTCTGTAGACGAAAGATCATCACAACAATTATCTTGAAAGTATTTATAAAAAAATGCACAAAGAAAGAATATTGCAGCAGTGAGTAAATGAACCTGGGATGCCATGTCAGGAGCAAATAGATTACAAATTGTTTTTTGCATTTTATTAAGAATCACTGCCACGTATAGCAGAAACACTATACCATCTGTGGCAGCAATATTTGAAGCATGGATGAATCAGTCAGTTAAGTGCTATACGTGATACACGCTTTGGGTGATCATGTCTCGAAAGAGACATGACTGACTGAGCAGAAGATTATCCCACAGTAGGTTGCCATTACTTTTTGTGGTAGACTGATTACCAGCCAAGGCGAGAGAACCCAATCTGTCCTATTATTTAACCCATAACTGGAGGGAAGAGATGGATTAATACCTTTCCCAAGGGTATTTGTGCATAAGTGAATGCAAGGAATTCAACTGGAATTTGAACTCGGCTCCCTAATTTGTCATTCCGAGTTGATATCCAATGCACCACAATGCACATCCAAATGAATAGATAAATTATAAATATGTAAAATAGATTCTAGAGAGAAAAATAGTCTATCATGACACAGTCTGAATAATTTCATTTTGTTATTATTATTAGTAGTAGTAGTAGTAGTAGTAGTAGTGGTCGTAGTACTTTATGTGTAATTGAATGAGAAAATGTAAATATCTTATGTAACATATGTTCTTTTAAAAAATTTCTTTAGACATTTATTATTATTGATTTATATTTACTATTAGCAGTATAGCCTGGCATTGCTTGGGTATAATGAAAGCTTTTATAAATATAGAATTAATTTTCTTCACTTCTGAATATCGTTTCTTATGTCTTTGTCTATGAGTGTATCAAATTTGATTAAAATCGGACCACTCCTTCTATAACCCGATTTTTTTCCAATTATCAATTTTTGATATTTATCGGGGGTACCTTGACACAAAACCTAGCTAAGAACACTCACAGATGCTTATTGTACAACTGTGTAAATTTTCAAGAAAATCGGTTCAGCCGTTTCGGAGTCTATAGGTAACGGACGCACACATGCACAGAGACACACACATACACACACACACACACACACACACACAGAGACACACACACACACACAGAGACAAAGTTCCATTTATAAATAAGTTTAGATTTAGATTAGATTTAGATTTAGATATTATCATATTTACGACTCCTTACAGGATAGTAAACTGCCTCTGCGATGTTACTTGTATATAAACTTTATTCTATTGTAATTAAATGGCAATATTTCAGCTGTTAATATACATATCTGGAATAGACACTTCATTGGTTTATTGTTTATTATTTAAAGCCACACACCAGCAAGTACTTAGGATGGCTGCCATTGAGTATTTAAATGTAAGCGTGTTTCAAAGTCTGTTGTTATTAAAGTGAGTTTGGTTCTCAGTGATTAACTTCATAATATGGCTTCATGTGAAATTAATGTATGCTTAGTGAAGCTTATGCAACAGCCAAGACTTATTGCCAGCAAATAGTGTCGCTCATTGTTGTGATTTGCATTAATAAATGTATGTGTGCAATATTCAGGGTTGACAGATTGGATGACAAATATATTTTAAAACTTAGTTCTATTTAAATGCTTTAATCCACTTGGATCATGAAGTTAGTAACGTAGTAATTTTAGTCACTGGGCTGGACAGTGTGTTCTTGGACTCAGTGGAAATGGGGTGAGCAATTACTGTGTAGTACTAAATACTAAATTGTTATCACAATGCTTTGGCCATTGGGCTCTCCAGCCTTCACCAGGTGCTTGTCAATCTGAGTAAACCTTCAGGAAATTTGAAACTGAACCTTTTATTTAATCTACAAGGATAGAATATTCTAATTTCAGTGACAAAATCTAGAGAAATCTTGGCTAGTTCTTATTTTAGTACTATTTTTTCCATGTGCAGGTGGTGTAATCATTATATCATATCTATAAAGAGATACATAAATAAAAAATTAATTATATTGTCATGGTCTCATGTCCCAAAAAAAAAATAATAAAAACTAATTTTAATAAAATAATTTTAAGAATTATAATTAAATCACACATTTTAAATCAATTAAAATCCACTTAACATTTCTCCTCTACACACACAAACATATTAAAATTCACGCTATTTGACTAACAGTTCACACAGACAGGTCATTAACATGTGTGTCTATGAAAATTTTGGTTGCTTTTCAGGCCATCATGCTAACATTTATTTCTTAGCAATCAACAAAAATTCAAGTTAAAAAAACCCAGACACTTGTTGTATTTTTCTAACTAAATTATCTAGACACTCATTACAAACATTTACAAAAATAGATACAAGAAAGACTATATGCCTTTTGCTTATTCTTTATCTTATTATAGGATTCTGATCTGTATTTGATCTCCATTTGACCCTAAATGTTACTCAGTATTACTGATTCTTGTTTCTTCAGCACCACAATACAACCAAATAATAAATAATACTCATTTTATTGTTTCCATGTTTTGCTGTTCTTCTTTTTATAAGCATTTTTGGCATTTTTAAGCAGTTTCTAATTATTTACTCAGATTTATAACACTGCTACAGTTAGCAACTTGGAATGAGAAATTAGTGATTGGAGTTCAAATTCTACCCAAGTTGGTTACATTGACTTTCACTCAAATAACATTGGGAAAGGTATATTTTTATCTTCTCCCAACTATGGGTTGAGAATTGTAGCAGAATGAGCTCTCCAGCCATAGTTGGCAAACAGTGTAAGAGAAGGAGAACATTTAATTCAAAACTGTATGGAGCCTTGGTGCAGTACATACTATGCAGCTGTCAAAAGAATTAAGGACTTCTATGATTTCAACTGTCATCAGTGTAGAAGGAATGGCTTTTCCAAAATGAATGATGATAGTGTTATGGTGAACTCACCTGTCTAGGGATAGTGGACTCTCCCTCCTAATATAAATAATATAAATAGTCAGTAGTCAGAGAGAAAATACGAGTCAGTGACCTGGCAAGTTAGTGTGCGTTACTACGTGATATTACAAAGTTCCCACCAGTATGTTGAACCTATGTGCCCGACATTTGTACTAATATACAATGCACGATCTTCTATGTTGTACTCCACAACAGATAGAGTTCCTTTCAGTTTGTGATTAAATAATTTTGCAATGGTTTCTGTAGTGAACTCCTGCAAGTGGCAAAGAAGTCCAAGGTTTCATGCATCTTTTGCAGTGCTAGAAGAAAATGACTTACCTCCGCGGTGAGCACAGATTCAAATGTGCTTTGTCTGTGAATTGTCCCTCAACCACAAAAGATGAGAGCTTTGCAGGTTGCACATTTAAAACAGATAGATTCTTGAGTCAGATACTCTGTTGTCAAATTATTTTGTCACATCTGTAAATTTTGGCTGTGAATGAAGAGAAAAAAATGGGCAGAATTAGGTGACAAGGAGAAACTGTTCCAATTGTATCAAACAGGCTACACTTGTGGTTAGTAAAGTGTTTGAGAGGAAACAGATTGTGGGAATTGTTCACAAGGCAAAAGAACCATAAAGTTTACAACCTTTTTGCAAAAAGCTATTTTGGTAGTTCTTAGTTTTTCTATGAGCTGGTAGAAATGCCATTTGATATCTAATTGATCTCTGAATTTTGTGGCATTTCCATTGATTTACCAATTATAGAATGGATTAAGAATGTCCAGTTGTTATGTGAACTGTGTGATATGAAGTGTTCTGCTATTATGAAAATAAAGACATATTTAAAAAGGAAAATTTTATTGTCAAGTAATCATTTTTGCATTGCAATATAGGTATCCTTATAACAGTTTAACATATTTAAATTTATTGATAGAATTAAATCTTCATCTTTATTACCATGTTTACAATGTTTGGGCCATTGTATGCATTGACCTTCTTCAGATGCTAGGAATTTTGAACCAAAATTTGGTCACTTGAGTATATTATTCTCGTTCCATATGCAATGCCACTTCTGGATGCCATAGAGAGAGAGAGAGAGAGAGAGAGAGAGAGAGAGAGAGAGAGAGAGCAAGGCACCATCAACTCAGTTCATTCTCTTTTCTAACAGTTATTAGACTTCTTAGCATGTGTTTGCTCTTTAACAGTATCTTATTATTTTATTTTTTGCAATAATTATATAGTCAATTAGTGAAGAATATATATATATATATATATATATACTTTCTCTTATAATAAAGACTGTTGTGTGTGTGTTTATATATATATATATATATATATGTTAAAGAACAGAACACACACCACTTCCTTGCTACACAGGTTTCAACCACACAGTTCTCTTTACTTAGTTTCATTAACTTACTTGAAAAAACCTGGTTGGTTAAAATCTGGGTAGCAAGTAAGTGGTGTTTGTTCTGTTCTTTAGCATATTGTGAGCACTTTCTTTCAAACTACTGTCTACTGGTCCACCCTACCTCTATTTGGCTAGTGCATGTATATATATATATATATATATATATATATATATATATTTCTATTCCCTCCTGTCATGCTCATAGGGTACAACCTGTGTGAGGAAACAGCTAATAATCCTCTGAAATATTTTGTCATCATTTTTGACAGCAATGTTTCACTCGTTTTATATCATATGATTGCCTTTAAAAGCTGCTTTTCTCCATCTGCTACATTGTTCTTTCATTGCTTCTGCCAATTTCAAAAGCAGCAGAGATTTTTTTCAACTGTCATGAAATTACTTTCATATTGTTATGGATCATTGTAATGTCATCAGATCTCTTTTATTTGAAAAATGTCAATGATTTTTGAAAACAGGTAGGGAATATAGGATATCTTAATAATTAATAATCTTAGTAATAATTTTCTGCCTTTAAGCTTTGCAAATCTTCTGACCAGTTGTGGTAGTAGGGTCTGTAGCAAAAATGAAAAATAGATGAAGCATGCAATTGCTATTGATAATGGTACCCAACCTTGTCAAAGAAACATTTAGTGTGCTGTCTCTACAGAAAGTTTTGTAGATTTCCATATGGAAATCATTTGTTCCCTGCTCATTGTGATCCTGTGTCTGGTTCCAGTTCTGCTGAGTCTTCTGTCCCTCTTCATTAGCAGATACCCAATCAGTAAGAAAAAATAATTTCAGGATCATTGCACAGATGAGCAGCTGACCAAAATTGGCAGTTGTCCCGAAAAACACCAAAAAAATCCACAAACTCATTTTGGCTGATTGTAAATTGAACTTGCGTGAGATAGCAAAGGAGTTGAACATATCAGAAGGCAGTGAATTCACCATTTTGCTTGAACATTTGTCAATGAGAAAGCAGTGTTTAAAGTGGGTGAAGCATTTGCTCACAGTTGATCAAAAGCAGCAACACATTGACAATTCAGTCTTGTTTACAATTGTTTCAACGCAACAAGAAGTTTTTGCGTAAATATATGACAATGGATGAAACATAAATCCACCACACTTTACTTCGGAGTCAAATCAACAGTCAACTGAGTGGACAGCAGCAGGTGAAAGCCATCCAATGTGACCAAAGATGCAAACATCAGCAGGCAGGGTTTTTACCTCCGTATTTTGGAATACGCAAGGTATTTTATTCATTGATTATCTTGAGAAAGGAAAAACCACCAATAGCAAATGTTATATAGTATTTTTGGTATGTTTGAAGGAAGAAATTGTCAAAAAACTGCCACAAATGAAGAAGAAAAAAGTGATCTTTCACCAAGACAATGCACCATGTCACAAGTTGATTGCAACAATGGCAAAACTACATGAATTCAATTTTGAGATCCTTCCGCATCCACCCTATTCTCCAGGTCTGGCTCTTAGCAACTACTGGCTGTTTCCAGAACTCAAAAGAAAGATCCAGAGAAAGAGATCTGGCTCCACTGAAGAGGTGATATCGAAAACTAAGACATATTTTGAGCCCCTATATAAATTGTTCTATAAAAAAGCATTGAATTGTTAGAGAAGCATTGGAATTAGTATATCTTCCAATATGAAGATTATGTTGATGAATAAAGTCAAATTTTGCTTAAAAGTTGTTTTATTAGTTAGGTCTGGGATTTATTGAGTGATGTGTAAGGATGTCTGGGAACCTTTTGTGGAGGAAAGATTCCGCACTGCAAAAGTTGGTACATATAACACGGATGCTAGTGAAGGAAATGTTGAGGGATTTAGGTGATTCTTGTGAGGTTGGTTTAGTATTATATTTGAAGTTGTGAATAATCATTGTTATTTTTGGTAAGGAGAGCCCTCGAGTAGTGGTAGATTCCATTACATGCCTTTGCATTGTTTACTGTCTCTTTTGCATCATGTTAATAATCTCATTTGTGATCCATTTGTTTATCCTTCTACATTTATTTTCTTTTGGGATGATGTCATTTGCTGATTTCACTGAAGCTTCTCTTAGTTTGTCTCATTTCTAGTTTCCATTTCGCCTGTCAAATCTTTTTTCCACACTGTACATATATTTTCCCTTCAGGTTTGGATCATTTAGAAGTCTGTTGTATTGCAATTTGGGTGCTGTGTTAGCCTTCTTCAATTTCCATAATTTCATTCTTAGTTTGCATATAAAAGGGAGGGGGTCACTTCCACAGATAGCATTTAGATAGTTTTTGAAGTGAACAACTGCATTCCTGAATCTCTTATTGATAGTTATGTGTTCAATTTGGTTTTTAGTCTCTCCTCCTGGACTTCTCTATGTCCATAATTGTCTTGGGTGTTCTTGGGACCAGTTGTTGGCTATGACCTGGTCATTCACTGTACATCATTGAATCAATTTTTCAATGCGTTTTTTGCTGGATCCTCATCTGAATTTGCCAGCTATTTCCTCCTCACTCTTCTTGCCGACTTTGGCATTCAGATATCTAATAATAATAATAATTTATTGTGATTTAAATTGAGCCTTGACATTGTCTAGCATGGAGCAAAAAGAGTTCATTTCTTCTTTTGTACTTTGTGTTATTAGTGCATACACGATTATGATAGATATGCTGAAAAGTTAGTTAGGCTTAACTACAAGAATTCTTTCAGATAATTGACAGTATCCCAGAATGCATTTCTTCACGTCTTGATCCAGTATCAATCCAACTACTTTTTCATTGTTTTTCCTCACCTGCAGAGACAATCCTGTGGTCATTGCTGACAAAATTTCTATTGTTTGGCCAACTAGTTTCCCATACACCTAAAATATTGACATTTCATCTTCTCATCTTTCATTTTAAATTTCCTGGCTGGCCACAGTTGTTTATTGCTCTGACGTTCTATGTCCTGAGTGTTATTTTTTGTTTGATGCAAACAGTCGCTGGAAGATGGTCTGGTAAAACCTGTTGCTCATGTCACTTCTTTCCGAGTGAGGGATCAGTTCTTTATGCCATTTAAAAAACTAATGATGTGGAGGGGATTAATTCTGTGGGAATTAACTCTTCACCCAGTAAAGATTGACATGTGCAACATCTGTCAACTAGTGACTGTTAGTATGCATGGTTTAAAAGAAACTCCCTTATGCATTCACCTGTCTTCTTCACCAAACTATAAAACACTTAGATTTTTCTCTTTGCCTCTTTTTTCTCATGTTGTATATCAATAAACAACAAACACGCATATATATAAAAATATAAGTTATATTTTTATTAATGATGATGAACCGTGTAGCCTAGGGAACAGAGAGTGAGAGAGCCCGCTTCTAAGGGTTGACGGGAGTGTCGTCGTATCTGTTGTGTCTCTCTCTCTCTACTGCTACTCTGGTCTGGTCTGGTGGATCCGTGTGCCGAGGTCTTTTTATAATCTCCAAACTGGGACTTTTTCTTCCGGTTTTGCCTCGCCCACGCACGCCCACGTAATTCTCAGAGACACCTGTTCTGTTTGCCTCTGTAGCCATTTCCGCTACTGCCGGAAATAAGGTCAAACAAACATCCGTTCCTTTCAACGACCGGAAACACCCCCGCTTGCATCAGCCTTCCTCGGGTGGGGCCAGATTGTTATATTACATTTTTCGCCCTCCCATTTTCCAAAATGTTCACCTAAGAACATTTTAAGCGCAACACCCTCACTCTCCTCCCCATGCCACACAAGCCCGACAATTGTATAAAACATGTGCACGCCAAAACAACAACATGTGCATGCCGAAACAAAAAAACAACAAAAAAAATATATAGGGGAGCCTACATCGGCAACCCAACAATGTTCGTGTCCATCTTGAAAATTGTTCTACCAGCTCAATGTTTCATTGTTCTTTTTTTTTTCTTTTTTTTTTTTTTTTTTTTTTTAATATCCATTTTCACAGAATTGGGCAAAGTTCTTAAAAATGTTCATTTTCTTTCTCGACTCTGTCCATAAGCGTAGACTCCTCGATGCATAACCACATGATTATAGGCGGTAACCGCACCCCAGTTTCTAAACTAACATCAAGTAAATGACCTTTGACCAACACCATGCGTGCTTCTGCTCGAGTTTATTGTTACACATGTAACCTCATTTAATTTAATTTAATTTCAAACATACTATGTTTGAACACAGAAAAATGGCCATTATCTGCAGTACATATCATTCATAGTCTGACCGAGAAATGTTCAATAGAAAATGAAGAAAATTACCCTGATTCCAACGTTAATCCGCATGCAATTTACTTGTGGAGGATTAGAGGTTTCATCTATATTAATTTAGTCTAAAAAAATGGACCCGTGACTCATAGTTCCTTAGTTTGTACAATGCTTTCCATTCCTTGAACTACTTCCTCTGGATTCGAATCCAAGCATATCTGATTTGTTGACATCTCTCTGTTTAACGCAGAGACATTTGAGTGTTGAACACCCGTTGACCCCGGAGTACTATTCACAACGGATAACTCAATTTCCTTTCCCGAAGCACTGTTGCTTCTCTCACACTTAAAAATCCGCTTCCTAGCTATTATTCCAAGGATTATCATAATGCCGACTATGCCAGCAATGACTCCTATCGTCAACTTCTTCGGGAGTTCTTCATATCCTTCACTAAATCTTTCCATATCTATCTGTTCCAAGGTATTTACTAGTTTGCGGATAGGAATCTCCTCCATATCACGCAATTCTACCGGCATGGTGTCCACTGAAAAATTGGGAAATTTCTGCGTAATTGGGGACCAACGCACTGAACCAGAGACGTATAATTTACTTTATGCTTTAGATACTATTAATAATTTTCCACGTTTGTATCTTTCTTTTTGTTCCGATCAACTGTGGAATCTGCAGGTCTATCTGTGTCAATATAAAGTTTCCAGAAATTAATATCTCTTCAAAAGATATTTCCCAAGTCACATAAATGAAAATTCACAGAGGATGTTGAATTGACGGGAACCTGCCAAAAGCATAATTCACAACCATAGAAATGTAAATCATTTTGTATCCACTTTAAAGAGTAGAAGAAACTTCCTTTACATGATTTTACATTTCACTTACTCAATAAAAGTAAGATTAATTAAGCAACATACCAGTAAACTCACTTCACATATATGGTAAAATATTAACAAAAAATTAAATCATTAACTCAGATGTTTTATACTTACAGATAGGTAAATATCTCAACTTCTTCCTCCCGTCAACCCCAAACCTATGCGCTCTCCGCTACTGCTACTCTCTACATGTAGTCCCGCACCCCCTCCATTCTACCCTTAATGTGTTGGACACTGAACAATCCATATTTCTCATTTCTACGGTCAGATCGGCAAAAGTATGCTGTCCCATTTTTTTTTTTTTCTAACTAGACTTATAAACACGAGCAGAAAACACACACACTATCAAATCAAAGAATCACCTACCTTGGCTGACGTCCATAGTCGCGCGGCTGCTATATATTTTCGTCTTCTTTTTTTCTTTCTATCTGGTAGTTTTAAGTCCGTTGAATTTTCAATCGTCGCCGTGGTAACCAGCTCGTATCTATCTGTTTTGTTGTCCCAAAACAGCAAGTCACTAGGCACCAATTATTTTAGTCTGTTGTATATCAATAAACAACAAACACGCATATATATAAAAATATAAGTTATATTTTTATTAATGACGATGAACCGTGTAGCCTAGGAAACAGAGAGTGAGAGAGCCCGCTTCTAAGGGTTGACGGGAGTGTCGTCGTATCTGTTGTGTCTCTCTCTCTCTACTGCTACTCTGGTCTGGTCTGGTGGATCTGTGCGCCGAGGTCTTTTTATAATCTCCAAACCGGGACTTTTTCTTCCGGTTTTGCCTCGCCCACGCACGCCCACGTAATTCTCAGAGACACCTGTTCTGTTTGCCTCTGTAGCCATTTCCGCTACTGCCGGAAATAAGGTCAAACAAACATCCGTTCCTTTCAACGACCGGAAACACCCCCGCTTGCATCAGCCTTCCTCGGGTGGGGCCAGATTGTTATATTACACTCACACATATACACTACCGGCCATAATTATTAGGTCACCCAGTTTTTTAAAAAAAATTATGTATTTCATGCTATTTTTAGTATTTATTGCCAAGTAGATAATTCTAAATGAAAATAGAATGGTTCTTTTGTTAATACTGCACAATAACATGTGCATCAAATGAACTGTTCTGGTGTCCAGTTTTTGTGCTCTCTTCTCCATGCTAGTCTCGTCTTCTTATTGGCTGACCAAAGCAAAGGCTTCCTTGTAAAATTTTGAAAAGTAATAATAACAAAAGAACCATTCTATTTTCATTTAGAATTATCCACTTGCCAATATATACCAAAAATAGTATGAAATACATAATTAAACAAAAAACTGGGGTGGCCTAATAATTATGGCCAGTAGTGTAATCAGCAAACAATGTTGCCCCAAAAGAAATCAGACGCAGAAGAAAAAAGTGAGTGGATGACTGAAGAGATTCTCGACATGATGCAAAGGAGTCAAAAAATAATGCCAAGGCATGAAAGGGAATACAGAAAACTACACAGGGAATTAAGGAACAAATGTAGACAAGCAAAAAGGGGAATGGCTCAACAACAAATGTGCAGAGGTAGAGAGACTAAGCAGGACCAATAAAGCAGACATGCATAAATAGATAAGAGAACTGAGAAGACAAAAAACCTGCTCCTCAACAGGACAAATAAAATCCAAGGATGGCACGATAATATTGGAGAAAGAGAAAATACTCCAGCGATGGGAAGAATATATAAAAGATCTTTTCCACAAAAGGAGAGGGCAATCAAGAATACACAAGAATGAGGATGGACCGAAAATATAAAGTACAAAATGGCCAAACTGAACAGAAAAAAAGTAGCTGTTCAAGACAGCATTGTAATAGAGCTGCTGGTAGCCCTGAAAGAATTCAGCATAGAGAAAATTACAGAAATAATAAATTAAATTTATAATAGTGGAATAATACCAGACGACCTATGCAAATCAATTTTTATAGCAGGAGCCAGGAGCAAACAAGTGCGAATTACACCAAACTATCAGCTTAATGAGTCATATTACAAGACTGATTGTCAGAATCCTGATGAATAGAGTGATAAGCAGAATCAGGCCAGTGATAGGACAGAAACAGTGTGGATTCGTCAAACACTGGAACAAGGAACACCATATTTATGAGTAGGATGCTCTCTGAAAGAGTAATCAAGAATTTTTACTGGCAGCAAACTGTCTGCATATGGACAGTTTACAATTTCAGCAGATTTACAAAAATAGAAAAAGGCATAAGATAAGGATGTATCTTTTCACTGGATTTGTTCAGCTTGTACAGCAAGAATATTTTGAGGACCCTAGATGCTATGCCAGTATTTGTTAACGGAGGCCACAATTTGAACAACATAAGGTATGCAGATGATACAGTGCTGGTTGCAGATACAGAAAGAAAAAGACAAAACCTCCTACAGAAGGCAGCTGAAGAGAGTGATAAGAAAGGACTACAAATTGCAAGAAAACTGAATGCATGGTCATCAGCAAAAAGAGCAATCCAAAATGTCAAATACAGGTGGGGGATACTAGAATCAAGCAAGTACAAAAATTTAAATACCTAGGAAAAGCCACCAGGGACAGGAAGACGTGGAAAGCCATGATCGCCTACGTCCTGAAAGGACAGGGCACATAAAGAAGAAGAAGTGTATATGAAAAGAAATCACATTTCTTTTCTTAATAACAAACAAGGACTGTTAGAACTTTGACACTTATGTACGCTTAGGAAAATTTAGTTTTAAAATAACACGAAAATAATAATATCTTACATTTTTCAGTTAACACCTTTTTCACCTTTTTCTTTGTTGTGTTTTGATTCAAATCTGTAACAAGGTAATTGTGCATTGTATTGTGAATTTTTACCTGATTTGTGTACCTAGTGTTTTCTGATATTAAGCTTGTGAGGCTGATTTTTAATATTTCCAATTATGACCTCGAATTTATGATTTTTCAGATCTCAACCACCCTATTGCTATTTACCAAAATATTCTCTTAAAACATTTCAAACATGCATTTAAATGCATCCTCTGTAAATATATTTCTATTTTAAACATGTTTTGCACAACAAATGAAAGAAGCCTGCAGAAATAGTTTTTTTTATTTTTTTGCAGTATGTCACTTTTTTCAAAAAAATTCTTGATAGTGAAATTTATTGCTCCTGGATGGGAATTAGTAAGCCTTGGAACTATTCCATGATTTCTCATGTATGGATATTCACACATCATGTGCATTTCTTCTTTGAAAAAGATAAAAAAATAACAAGTTTCATAGGAAGTCACTTATAATATTAAAGTAAAAAATTGGGACTCAAACTAAAAGATACATGTCTACATAATCTAAATCTAAACTTATTTATAAATGAAACTTTGTCTGTGTGTGTGTGTGTGTGTGTGTGTGTGTGTGTGTGTGTGTGTGTGTGTTACCTATAGACTTCGAAATGGCTGAACCGATTTTCTTAAAAATTTACACAGTTGTGCTATAAGCATCTGCGAGTGTTCTTAGCTAGGTTTTGTGTCAAGGTACCCCTGATAAATATCGAAAATCAAAAATTGAAAAAATCAGGTTATAGAAGGAGTGGTCCAATTTTAATCAAATTTGATACACTCACAGACAAAGACATAAGAAACGATATTCAAAAGTTTCAAGGTTGCAGTTCATACAATAGTGCAGAAAATTTGATATCTATACCAGGAAATCAAAATTTGTACTTACATCCATTCATTTTTCTTTCAGTCTACAGTTTCGCTTTAACTGGAAACAACTATTGCTTTTTAGTTTTTCATGCCAACATCCAAAGAGTCTGAGCTCCAGGACCATGGATTAGTTTTAAAGCTTTCATTACATCTGAGCAATGCCGGGCTATACTGCTAGTAAAGTAATAATATAGGAAAAACAGTATGAATATGAATATGAAAATAGTATATAATATTATAACATATTATTAAAAATAGTATAAAAACTTCATAAGAGAGTAAAAATAGTATACTACAACAATAATTCAATAGAACAATCTATCCCAGTGATCAGAATAAAGGGTTCAGTTTAAAATTTCAGTCCCCTGTAAAAGGTCAAAGCATACAATGGCCGAAATGTTCTGAATATGGCAATAAAGATGAGGACAAGTGACTGATGAATATAAATAACGTAAATAATAAAATTTTAGCAGGTGTCTGTTGTATTTTGCCTTTAGAGATAAATACAAAACACTCTATCAATATTGACTGATTGTGAACGATCACTGGCAACAAGTTTGCGAAGCTTTCCAAAGAATATCTATTGATCTTTTTTTGCTTGTTATTGGCATTGACTAGTAAGTGTTGCTGACCATTGACACTGCAGACATTTGATTCTGTTGACCACTGACCCTGATGACCCGTTTACACCAAACATCTGAGCTAATATGTTGAAAACTAATATTTCAATGCACTGAGAGATTTTTTTTTTAATCACAGCATTTCTTTTGATTTCTGCAAGAATTTATCACTTTATTTTTTTAATAAAAACTCAAAGCATCAGAAGTAAACATATTTTCTTCTTTTTCAGATTGCAGTTCTCTTCAGGATGTTGGTGATCGTGGCTCTCCACAATTTCCTGTATTTCATGCCTCCAAGTAATCTTTTGCCTTTTCATATCATTTTTTGTTACTATTCATGAATATACACAAATTTGTTAAGCAAATTCCTTCCTCTTTATCCCATTTCCTTTTGCTTAATTAAATTCACTATACTCTTTTTATTTAATATATATTCAAAAAATGTCAACTGTCTTGTTTTGATGATAAGTTTCCTTATAGTTCCTTAAAAATTTTTAAAACTTTTTTATTGCTCACATATTCTATCCATGGAATACTTAGGATTTATCTTTGTTACTTCATAAACATACAAAACTGTTCTCTAACGTTACAGTGGGTAATCTCTGCACGTATGCAAATGTACGCTTATCATGTCGAAACACACGAAAAAATGTACTTGTCACCCACCTCAATTTCAGTCCCTCTTATACGTATCGAGTCTAGCCACCTCATGCAGGACTACCACACTATCCTTCATAAAACCAGTCTTTTTCTTTCTTTTTTCTTTAACATGCCTGTAGCAGAGAGAGCATACCCTCTGTCTCTACAAGGTAAGTCTATTTGTTTCATGACTACTACCAACTAATCCTTGCCACCAACATTTCAATGATTACCCCACATTACATTTCCCATCTTGTCAGTGTGCATTAAAAGATGGGACAGTGCTCCATATTCCCAAATTAACATGATAAAAGTGAAGAATTAAGAAAGTTTATCCTAGAGATTAACAGCTGATGGATGGAAGAAAGGGGGTCTCAAATGATTAATAAAGAAAAGTTTTGCTCTGGAGGCATTAAAATTAATCAGCCATTCTTTGCTCTAGTAAACAACAGATTGTAGGCCATGTTGAGATCAGCTGCCAATTTAACTATATCAAACAAATCAAACTTACTATTGAAACATGTAAATAGTTGTGTCATTAGCATAGATACCAGATTAAGGTCATTGATGAAAATTAAGAACAATGTATGTCCAAAGATAGAACCCTAGGTGACACTTGCATTAAGGTAAAATGGTCTAGAAGAATGGCCATTTAGAAAAACTTCTATTTTATTGTTTGATAAGAAAAACTGAATCAGTTCAAAAATTAATTCAGAAATATCATAAGATTTCAAATTGTGAAGAAGACTGGTATGTCAAACCTTGTTGATTGTATTCAAGATGTCCAAAGCAACAGCCTGGGCATCACTATTATTATCTAAAGCTGATAGACTCTTTCAGCAATAATCATTGATACATCAGCAGTTAATCTAGAGAAATGAAAGTAATATTGCTTGTCTGAAGAAAGGTCCTGCAAAGTGAGATGTTTACCATGTGAGTTGTTTAGGGCCTCTAGTAGTTTGCCAAATAATAGGTGATAGTTAGAAGGGTCAGAAGGTTCACTTGGGTTCTTAAAGACTGGAACAGCAGAAGAGGATTTCCAACAAGCATGAAAGCTAGAGGCAGTCAGGAATTTATTGTAAAGTTTAGAGAGAGTCAGTTTGAGAGCACACTTTTGCAGGGATACCATCAGGTCTACAGGCTTTGTAGGGATCCAGATTAGTTGATGATAGCAGAAACCACCAAAGAGGTTATATGCATATCACTCAATAAAGACTCATTTGTAAGTGGAAAATTAGGTCAAGATTCTCTAAATCAAGAGTCAAGGGAATTTATGGGCAAAACATTCTGCCTTATCAGATGTTAATACCTCAAATTATAATATTATTCAGGGCTTCATCTGCCCATTCAGGTGAATGGGTTGGTGATACTTGGTACAACTTCAGCTCTTCACTCATCTACTGATCTTGACAACATGGCTAGAAATATGAGTGGAAGCCATATGAAGGTCATGTCCTTTTCTTGTAGACCAAAACTTTTTTCTCAATGTAAAGGCTAGAGATTGAGTCACCATGTCATATTAATGCCTATGTCATGTCAACATATGTACAGTTACATTATCTCCAATGTTAATCATTCTCCCTTCATAAATATATAGAAATCTTTAAACTATATATATATATATATATATATATATATATATATATATATATGTCATCCGCAGACAGATCTGTTTCACTGTATCATAACTCATCAGTACGGTTAGACTTCAATTGCTTTTAACCCAGGATTGAAACCCGACTGAATTAGCATCAGTCGGCAATTCTACCTCTGGGCTATGGGCGCTCGGTAGAAGAAGGCAGACTTTTTAGCATGTATATTATCATTATACATGCCCAATAGCCAGAGTGCTCTAATTCATTACAGAATGAGCGATGCATATATATATATATATATATATATATATCAGTAATAGCAACTTACTGCAGGATAACCTTAAAAAATATGCCTACCTAAGTGCTGTGGAGCACATTCAAGGCACAGTGAAAATAATAATATCACTGTTGGCCATCCACTGCATCCCTGACTGTCTTCAGTAAGTCTTGCCTATGTTGTCCCACTGGATCCAGATGGAATACGAAGAGAGAGTGAGGGACAAACATCATCATTATATGTATAATTTATTTGTTTAAGCATTATTTTTATTGGGTGCTTGTATTAGAGTAGATACTCTGTTTTTTTAATAATGAAATAATATATTTATTTTCTGAATCTATTAGCCTGAATAATCAAGAAATCTTGTTAGGAAAATATGTCTTCTGGCAGGATTCAAACCTGCATCCCCCTAGGGGAAACCATCAGTTGAGCTGACATGTCTTGATTGCTTGACCACAAAGACTTACAGTCAAACAAAGCTTGAAATGTTGCTTTTTTAAATACACGTTTTCCTGATTTTTTGAAGAATTCATATCTGTTCTGCTTTCCTACTTTAATGTAAACAAATAGAAACAAAGACAATTTATTCATGAAATTTATGAAATTTGTTACAAAATGGATTAACTCTGACATATATTTAATTTAGTTGTTTAAACATTACTTTTAATGGAGACTTGTATTTGACTTTGTTTTTTAATTAAACAGTATATTTATTTATATCTACTGGCCTGATTTATCAAAACATCTTGTTAGGAAAATATACATTCTTTGGCAGGATTTGAACCTAAGGTAATTTGTCATTTGATCTGACATGTCTTGATCACTTAACCACGAAAGACTTACCATCAAGCAAAGCTAAAAATAATGTTTTTTAAACAGTTAATGGTCTTCCTTAAGAGATGCAGGTTTGAATCCTGTTAGAGGATACATATTTTCTAAGCAAGATTTCTTGACTATTCAATCCAGTTTATATAAATAAATATACATTTATTTATAGTTTAATTATAAAAAAAAACATGCATAAATGTCATCATCAGGTCTTGGTGCCAGATAGAGCATGCCTGTCAAAGAAACGAGTCTTTAAATCACTCAAGGGAAGGTCTTAAGCAAAATTGATGAAGATGAATAAGAGCCGGGTAAAAGCAAAAGCCTTGCAGGAGATTGCTGACAAGTAAGACTTGAAATCATTTTACTCTTAATTTGGAGGGTGTTTTTGGTCCCATTTCAGGCAGTCTATCACTAATTTTTTTTCAGATAACACTCTTTTAAAACACTGGACAGAACACTGCTCTACAGTCCTAAATTAGGATCTGTTTGTTGATGTTGATGTAATAAACAGTCTTTTTCAGAGACCTGCTGTACAAAGCCCTTCTGCTAAAGGCAAAGAAGTTCATCAAACAGCTTTTGAATAGAAAAGCCCACGGCAAAGATGGAATTCCAACTGTAATATACAAATGTGGCACTAACTTTTTGACACGCAAGCTTTGTGAATTTTTTAACCTTGTCTGGGAAATGGGAGATGTGCTGCAGCAGCATAAGAATTCTTCAGTTTTTTTTATTTGTATAAGCAGAAAGGAAACTGGTGTGAGTGTGACAACCATAGAGGAATATCTCTTCTTTCAGTTGCGGACAAAATCGTTACTCGTATTATCCTGAATAGGCTTAATGAATTTGTCTCAGAATAGACACTGCCAAAGACACAGTGCAGTTTTTGATATGGATATGATCTTTTGCATCTGGCAGGCTCAAGAAAAGCACGTGAAGAAAATAAGGATTTATTTGTTATTTTTGTGGACTTCACAAAAGCTTTTGATACTGTATTTCGAACTGCCCTTTGGAAAGTTTTGTCAAAACTAGGTGTTCAAGAAAAAATGCTCTATATTATTATCTCCTTTCATGAATGAATGAAAACTTTTGTAAGGTCGGGAAGTGAACAATCTGATGCCTCCAATGGTACAAAGCAAGGCTGCATTCTTGTTCCTTTTCTATTTGCACTTTTTTTTTCTGCTATGCTTAAAAAAGTATTCTCTGACTTAAGCGAAGGAGTCAATGTTGAAATCAGAACAAGTGGAGGTCTATACAATCCACAACATTTTAAAGCACAATCAAATCTTTGTTTGCAGCCTTTACACAATCTTCTCTTTACAGATGATGCCTCTCTAGTAGCACACACGGTCTAGAAGATATTCAAACTATCCTTGATAAACCATGAAACAGCAAAAGCATTTGGACTCACTATCAGCAGAAAGAAGATTGAGCTGATGTACGAGTCAATACGAGGCAATCCATCTCTCAAAAATCCTTAGTGTAACAACATTGCAAGCACTGAACCCATTCTAGCAAAGATACAACTTAGGTGAGCTGGTCATGTTATGAGTATAGGCTTCCAAAAAAGGTGCTGTAAGGACAACTCCCAAACTCTAAGCATTCAGTTGGATGTCTACTCTTATTGCTACAAAGACAAATTGAAAGGTCTCAACTTTGATCTTAAAACCTGGGAAGTCTAAGCATTAAACCAAAAAGAAGTGTCGTAAGACATATCTCATTAAGCTGAATGATTTTGAAGACAGTAGACTGAAGTACCATAATCAGATTCAGCAAGCTCTGAAGCAGAGACACCATCAAAATCCTGCTTCAACAAATTTTATCTGTCAGTGTGGCTTGTTGCCTGCAGCAAGGCCGGACTGGTATCGCATTTAAGAAAACACAAATAAAATGTCTTCCCCTTATTAGATTTTCTTCACAATTATACAAAGCAAGCATGCATAAGTGTAAAAAGAAGGCACCATCCATTGCTGACCCTCATTTATTGTTCACAATAAGAGAATTCACTCTCTCTCTCTCTCTCTCTCTCTCTCTATATATATATATATATATATATATAATCATCTGCAGACAAGCCTGTTTTGTTGTATCAATCACAGCTCTTCAGTACTGCTAGAGTAACCGCTTGCTTCAAACCAGGATCAAAATCTGGTTGATTCATCATTAGGCTGATATTTTTCCACTGTGTTATAGATGTATGTCAGAGAAAGGCAGCTTTCATAACAAATTATTCACAAGAGGTAATCAACTGCCAGTAACTGAGAGTGTTCAATTTGATAGCCAAACCATGCTGTATTCAATTCATCAACCAAATAACATAGTGTAAAGCCGAAAGTAGTTCCTGTTTTACGAAATCTACTTCTCCCTTTAGTGTGCTATCAACTATCCAGATATATATATATATATATATATATATATATATAATTGAATGCTTAGATGGTTCATAATTCTACAATACCCTCCTTTACAAATAAATTCTGTTGGCAATTGAATTGGTGTATTAATAAAGAACAAGGATAGCTAAAGTAAATATTTGATTTGACTCATATTGATTAATTGAATAAGCACTTAAACATCTGGTTTCCAAATAAGTAGAAATTTTATCCTTCCTTAAAAGCTACTGATTACTTCTGGTTTCCTCCAAAGACTCTTTAATGCTTCTGTATTGGTATTTTTTTGTTTTAATAGGTAGCAGTTTGTCTACCAGAAAAAAATCAATCTGCCTAATTACATTCCTTTAGGTTCGTCCCATAATTACTTTGTTTACTTCAAGGTAACAAATTCTATCATTCAATTTGGCTTTTAAATGAATCTTGTTAAAGCTGAATCATAAAAATTACAGAAAAATTAAAATATTTTTTTAAAAAGAGAACCGTTTCTATTAGCAGACATTGATAATGACATAATGCATTATATACTTAGTCCCACTACCCTTAGTTGATGCCAAAATAGACTTTGCACTCAGTGTCTTTCACAGAAGCTAGGTGCAGGGTTTACCTTGGAGATCTTTGATTCACCCAATGTCACTGGCTGCCCTGACATGTGAACACAGGATTGACCAAACTGTGCATGTGATGTGAAAGAGAAGGTTTACAGGCAGATATATAAACATCCAGATAAAATGGACAATGTCTTTTGTTGACATAAAAATGTAAGGTTCACAATCACTCAATGGCTGACAATAATTGACAAAGTCAAGGGTTAAATAAAATATAATCTTATGAGAAATTAAGCCTCTATGTTTATATTTTTAAAACATAAAAATGAAAGATTTAGTCACCATTTTTATATTAATAACACAATATGAAAGATATTTAGTCTTTATTTTTTTTTTTACTAGTAATATACAACAATAATTTTAAAATAGCTGAATAAAATTTATTCATAGACTCTGAACACTTACTTGACTCAAGTAGGATATAAGATTTGGAGTTAAAAAAAAACAAATACTGAACTGTTATGAAATATCATTCCTCCAATATGGCAGTAAATGGCATATCATCTTCCCACAGATAAAGAAGACTTGAAGCAACAGAAATGAGGTTTTTGCCTACCTTACAAGCTTGCTTAATTGGTTAGCAAATCAGGGATTTTTTTTTACAATTATATCACCCCAAGCAAGACATTTTACTGTCATTGTTTTGCAGGGGGTTACATAGGAGGAAAATTATGAAAAAGAGTGACAGGTTATATGGGTAAGAGAAGGATGAGAATACTGATGAGAGTGGAGTGGATGGAGAAAGGAGCATGAGAGAGAAAATACAGGTTAGTGAGATAAATGACTATTGACTTTACATTTAAATTCTTGGAGATTATAGCTGTCGGGAAAGCAAGTAAATGGAAGGGAATTCCACAGGTGGGAAGTGTGAGAAAAGAAGCTGATGGAATAGAATTTGCATTTACAATTTATTGGTTTCACAGTAAAAGGGTGGAACCTAGTTGCTAATCTTGTGGCTCGAGTAAATTTATAGATAGAGGGCACCAGTGAGCTAAGTTCATCAAAGTAGAAGATTACAAGAGATAGTAAAAGACCAATTTTAGTAAGAAACACAATGGATAGGAGTTTATGGAGGGTCATGATTGTCAACATCTTGGTGAAATAAGGCAAATAAAAAATGAAGTTATGGGCACCTTTTCAGATTCCAAGAAATCAAAAGGCTGGCAGCTGGTGAGAGAGGCTTTAAAAAACTTACTGCCTCTATATCTGCTTGTTTTCTCCTTGCACTGGGTGGAGTAGGGTGGGTGGTAAGTTAGTTAAATAAATGCAAATTAATAACAATTCATAAACTTAATCACTTCCAAAGAAAATAAAGTCTACGGCTATATCGTGTTGAATACACCGGTTCCTGTCCGATCACCGAAGTTAAGCAACATCGAGTCTGGTCAGTACTTAAATGGGTGACCATTTGAGAATACCAGGTGCTGTAAACATAAGGACCAAGAATGGTCCACCAGTCCTCCAGATTTAGGGGTTGGGTGCAGGGCTAACAACCCTGCCCCGTAAAAAACAGTTTGTTACAGAAACAGCAACAAAAAGTTGCTGCCCTATGCACCATTGGGTGTGATGGATAAATGATGATGAATGAAAATAAAATTAAAATTCTAAAAAAAATTTCTTTAAAAAAAAAATATATATTGAAATCAGTCACTTAATCTATCAAGTAAGTGGTGGATTTGCCCACTTGTAACCCTAATAGACTTAGCTCATTGCTAGATCTCTGTTTCACGTCTATTCCTCACTTTTGCCTTGCCATGCAGCTTTACCCTCTTGTCAACTCTGATCATGCCGTGGTTTTTATTAATATCTACTTCATTCCCCTTCCTTCCAGGAACCTCCTACCTGCAGAATATCCTACCGCTATCAAAGAGTGAACTGGGAGGTGTTTTGTGACTTCATTTTGTAACTTCTAGTCTAGCATTATCTTTTTACAGATTTCCCACTTGTGAAACTTCCTTCTTTATACTTGCTACCCTGGTAACTATAATCTCTAAGTTTTTAAATGCAACATCAATTGCCATGTCTTATCTTCTTGACTCCCATTTTTTCCCCGACAACCCCTGTATCTTTTATTTTCTCTGTTCTCACTCTACTCTCATGCAGCTCTCTTCACACCATTCTTCTCTTACACATTCGATGACACCCCCTGTGACCTGTTCCTCTTTTTCTTCACTCTCCTCTTATGTATCCCTTTGCACACCAGTGGCAGTAATGCCTTACTTGGAGTGAAATGATTATAAAAAAGAAAGAGATACATAGCAAATAAATTACTTAATGAGCTTGTGTAAATAGTTTGGTAGAACAGGGATTAGGAGGGATAGCAAAAAGACAAATCTCATTAAAAGCTACAAAACACAGGATGTTGTGGAGAGACATAATATCTCATAGTTTAAAGGGACACCGCAAATAGAAGTAAGAAAATCGTATACAGGATGCGATGGGTAAATTATCGCCATTTTATATTTTTTAATTTTGTGCATGCACATTGTTTTTGATTTTGTAAGCTTCACAATATAGTAGTGTCTGTTGGGCACATCTGTGAGAAAAAGAGCACTATGATGCAGTTCACTCCACAAGAAATAACATGCTGTACTGTTTGGCATTCAGGCCAGAAGCTCCAATGCAAACATTTCAAAATGCTTGGGTATCAATCTGAGGACAGTGCAGGGGATTCAGAAAGAGTTGGATGAGTCTAATGGTGATTATGAAGGTGTTTGGAGTGATCATTAGTGATGGTGATGTTATGCCTCCACTTTTCTTCCCACATGCCTCAAACTTAGCACAGAAGCTTATATCAAGTTCCTTGGGGAGGTAGTGCTACCCTAGGTCAAGAAGGTGGCTGCTGAAGACCCTATGTCTGTAGGACTCTGCACCATGCCACACAAGTAGGAGAACCTAGTCATGGCTGCCAGACAATTTTTGTGATCGTATCACCTCTTACATTTGGACACCTAACTCCTCAGACTCTAGCCCTCTTGATTGTTATGCATGGGGTGCAGTTGAGCAAGAGACCAACAAAACTCCTTGTAAGAACAGAGATAAGCTGATAGCAAGGATTATGTCAGCATTCACTAATTAAAACAAGGGGACTGCTCAAAGGAAATGCAGGAGATTCTGATGTTGTCTGGAGGCCATGGTTGAAGCCAATGGTGGTTTTATTGAATAAATTTACACTTTAGTATTTCAAGATATTTTTGTGTAGTTTTGATAAATATTATCTGTTAAAATGAGATGTCAGTGTTATTTTATTTTTGCATAATTTAGAGGACAGTTCATCCATCCCATCCTGTACTTTGGTTCAGTGAAAAAGAAACAAACAAGAAACATTTGGTTTAAGACTTCAAGTTTTCACCTCTAAATTATAGTTTGGGACAATGGCCAAGTGGTTACAAGCATTGGTCAAAAAGACCTACTTACTTAGTGTTTGTAAACTTGGTCCCTGGATTAAATAGAACAAATCATCATATGCAGTCGTTCAATAGAAAAGCAAAGATGCAATTTGCAATATCACAAAGATAAATGAAGTAAACTTTATCTAGCATATTTGTGTGTGTGTGTGTGTATATATATATATATATATATATATATATATATATATATATATATATTATTTTTTAATCATATCACCCCGAGCAAGGCAGTAATGCCACTGATGTGCAGGGGGATACATAAAAGTAAAAAGATTAATTAGAAGAAAGTGAAGAGAAAGATGAACCAGTTAGAAAGGAGCAAGAGAAGGATAGGAATACAGGTGTGATGACAGTTGCAAAGGTGGAGAGAAAGGAAAGGATATACAGGGTGGTGAAAGAACTAGTCAGCTGGTTAATAGATGTGTATTCACATTGCATTTAAATTCCTGGAGGTTGTAGTCGTCAGGAAAGCAAGAATATGGAAGTGAGTTCCACAGGCGGGAAATGTGAGAGAAGAAGCTGCAAGAGTAGAATTGTCGTCTGCATTTGGTTAATCTAACTGTGAATGGGTGGGACCCAGTTGCCAATCTTGTTGCACGAGTAAACACCTGTTGCAGAGGCACCAGTGACAAGTTCGTTGGAGCAGAAGCCATGAAACTATCTAACTAACAGGCAAAGGGAAGCCACATCTCAGTGGGGAAGTAGCTGTAGTTGAGCCGCCAAGTCGGTACCTATCACATTACTGATTCTCCTTTGGAGCCTGTTGAGAACACTGAGTTGAACAGCAGGGATGCCTGACCATATATGGCAGCAGTATTCCATGCATGGATGAATGGTTGCTTTGTATATATGCAGGATGGATTCAGGCGGGAAAAACATCCTGGCCCAACACAGTGACCCAACCTTCTTAGCAGTGGATTTAGCTATGGACTCGATGTAGTGGTTCCATTTGAGATCAGAAGAGAGGGTAAGGCTGAGGAGGCGCAGTGTATTGTTCTCAGGGAGAATTGCTTGGTCCATGCTTATGGGAGGCAGGAGAGGATGCCTGTGATGATTGACAGACAACAGCTTGGTCTTAGACGCATTGAAATTGACAAGCCACTTCTTGCCCCAATTCACCACAGAGTGTAAATCCCTTTCAAGGTCAGCAGCGATATTATGTTTGTCTGCCACAACGGGTTTCTTACTGATGCGGGAGTAAATTGTGGTGTCATCTGCATAGATGCCTACTTGGCTCTTGATCTCGTCTGAGAGGTCATTTATGAAAATAAGGAAGAGCATCAGGCCCAGGATAGAGCCCTGAGGGACACCAGCATTTGTATTGTAGGATGTGCCTGCATGCCCATTCAAAACGACCTTCATTTTGCTGTTATTTAAAAATGATTGAATTAGATCAAGCAAGCCTCTGGTAATACCGTAACCCCGTAGCTTGCATAGAAGGCCAGAGTGCCAAACCCTGTCAAAAGCCTTGAAGATGTTCAGAGCAACAGCACGAGTCTCGCCTAACTCATCTAGGGCCTGGAGCATGTACTCCATAACAGTCGTTAGCATATCAGCCATGGACCTGGCAAAGCAATTTTATCAAATGTGTAGTCATAACAATGTCATTTTGGTAAAAACCTAATGGATGAAAAACATCACAAGTAAACTTTTTTCATTTTGTATTAAAATATACTCCATATATGTATAAGTATATCTATATCTCAGAATACATATCATTTATGAGCAAATCCCTCAAAACACTATTTAAATTGAATGTTGCATCCTCTTTTTTACTGCTAAATTCAAAAGTAGAAAAAAAGGTCATTGACATCTTCAATTTATTGACAAATGAAAATACTCAATACTCCATAATTACAGGAGTCTCTTTTAAATCATAGAAAAAAACAAGAAATAGCCACTTACCAATCAGAAAAACCTCTTTCACTTTCAAAAGCATCCATGACACAACAACAGCATAGATATCAGAGAACCCCTACCAGGTCAACTTCAGCAACCAGTAAGAAACTCCTATGACTACTTTATGTACATAGACAGTCACTTTCTCACCAATGTGATGTGGCTTCCCTCTGTCTTTTCTACAAATATTTTCATGGCAACTGCTCTGACAAGCCTTTATTCGTGGTTCCCAACCACATGTAATTACATGTGTTACTAGATTGGCATCAAGGTCCTACTCTTTTACTGTCAAAATAGTGAAATGTAACCGCTTCTTCTACTTTAATAGTTTCTTTTCTCGCACTTCCCATTTGTGAAACTCACTTTCATTTATTTGCTTCCCTTATAGCTTCAATCTTCAAAAGTTTAAATGCAACATCATTTAACATCTTCTATTTTCATGATTACCATCTTTCTCTCATCCTTTCTTTGACACCACCTGTACTTTGATTTTTGTTTCTCACTGTTACCCTCTGTACAGCAGTGACAGTCCTGTCTTGCTTGGGGTGAAATAATAATGACAATAAAAAAAGACAAGTTTTTTTTCACTTGAATCTAAATTCAGTTAAGTGCTATAAGTGATACATGCTTGCATGATGATGTCTTGAATGACACTGAATGACATATGACTCACTGGGCAGAACATTTTCCCATGGTAGGTTGCAATTACATTCAGCAGTAGACTGACTGCAAACCAAGGCTGCAGAACCCAACCTGTTTCATTATTTGACCCATAGCTGGAGGGCAAAGAGACAGATTACTATGTTTCCCAAGGGTATCTGCACGTAAGTGAATGCAGCAAATTCAACTTGAATTCAAACTTGGCTCTCTTATTTCTCATTTCAAGTCAATATCCACCTCACAATGCACATCTGAATCTAAATTCAGTTGATTGCCATACGTGATACATGCTTTGGGCAATCATGTCTCCAAAGAGACATGACTGACGAGGCAGATGATTATTCCACAGTAGGTTGCCATTGCTTTCTGCGGTAGACTGGTTGGCGGCCAAGACTATAGAACCCAACCTGTCCTATTATTTAACCTATAACTGGAGGGAAGAGATGGATTAATACCTTTCCCAAGGGTATTTGTGTGTAAGTGAATGCAAGGAATCCAACTGGAATTTGAACTTGGATCCCCAATTTGTCTTTCTGAGTCAATATCCATGCACCACAATGCACATCCAAATCTAAATAACAAACTCTAAAAAGGAAATATTCTTTTCTATAAAATTAAACTATTTTGTTTAACTAATTTTGTATCTACAGACACACTCCCTGTTAATATATATATATATATATATATCTCATGCTTTGTTATTTTTAGAAATTACATATAATCCTATGTATCCAGTTTGCAGTTTCTTCACTCACAATTTTGCCATTTATTAAGTGTGATAATTCCTTTGAAAACCAATAAAGTAAACATATTTACAGTGTTTTAGGTAAAATGTGCAAAAATAATCTTTGTATACTTTTTTTGATATTGTATTTTTCCTTCTCTAAAATAGATTGTGTCTAATAAGTCTTATCAACTCTGTAAAAAGAATAGAACCTGAAATTTGTATTGCCACAGAACAAAATTGAATTTCTTAATTTGTCTGGCCAGGAAGGAAATGACAGTTAGACTGCCGGCCAATATTTCATTTGGTGAATGATAGATAATAGAAATAAATTTGAAATAATGTTAATATAGACTTATTTGTGTATAAAAACTGTCAAAAAGAGATTCAATCGTTCTTCTTTTTCTTTATATGCAGTGTTTTTTCAGGAAATAGGTAATCATGAACTTCCACTTGCTGCTATCCCTTGTTGCTCTCAATACTTGTCCTTGGTATGTCTCCCAAACCCTGCTTTGCCATCCATTTGCTCAAACTCATCAAGAATGTCTCTTGCTGCTTTACTTTGTCTCCCTATCTGTCCTGTGCGTATTAGAATCTCCAAACCCTCCTTCTCATTATGTGTCCCAGAAACCTCAGCTGTTCTTCCTGATGCTAAGTATAAGTTTTCTTTTCATTTGGATGCTCTACAACACCTCATCATTGTTCACATTCCCGGTTCATGTTATCCTCAGCATCCTTCTGTAGATGCACATTTCTGCTGCTTTGAGTCTCTCCTTCATCTTTGAAAATGTTGTCCAACATTTACTGCCATATAGAAGGACAGATATCAGATAGGAGTCCACTCTTTTTTATGTTTTCAACAAAATCTTCCCATTTCTCAATAATTTGCTCAGCTTTTGAAATGCATCCTTGGCCATGCCAATGTGTCTTTGGAACTCAACATCACACTTTCCATCCTCTGTCAGAACACTTCCCAGGTATTTAAATTTCTGCATGTGTTTGATTTTAGTATCCCTGATCTTTCTAAATTCTTACTTTTGAGAATGTCATGAACCCCAAAACTCCCCTTTGTTTTACCATTATTTTGATCTTTTACCTTTGACCTGATATAGTAGAATGCATGAAAAAAGATTTTTGGAATGAGAAATCAGAGAACCAAATTCAAATTCCAGTTGAATTCACTCACACATAAATATCCTTGGGAAAGGTATTAATCCATCACTTTTTATGCTATAGGTTGAATAGCAGGGCAAAGTGGGTTCTGTAGCCTTGTTTGGCAACCAGTCTATCACAGAAAAAAATGACAACCTACTGTGGGAAAATCTTCTGCCTAGTAAGTCATGGATTAAAAGGGACATGATTGCCCAAATCTGAATTATGTATGGCACTTAATAGATGGACAGAGATTAAAAATGTTGCCATAAGATGTAATTAAATGACTATTCTCAAAAGAATTATCCTGGAATGTAATAATTTACGTCTCCAAAATAGAATATGATTGCAAGAACTTACCATTGGGATATATCAGATTATATTGTCATTAGTTCATGGAAAATTTTAAAATAAGTTTTCATCATTAATAAAGAAAGAAAAGAAAGGATAGTGGAGAGAGTCTAACTTGACATCAGCAGAGTGGGCAATAAAAAATTACATTTAAGGCTCTAAGATTTAGCTCCAAGATAGTTCCATGGTATAATAGGCTAGAAGTTCAAAACATTGATTTTGGCATTGTAATTGCAAGTTCAATTCCTGGAATGTTCTCTATAGACTCAGACTTACAAAAACAGATTTAACAATAACAGTAATACTAAAAGTGAACAAAATAAGCTATCCTTAGACATACAGTGGAATAAGTACAATTTACATCCATAGATCAAATAAAGAATTCAGTTTAAAATTTCCTGAAGGATAACCAGATCAACAGATACCTGAAGAAGGGCAGAGAGAACAAGAGTGAAATGTTGGGATAATAACAACAAAGATAATTATATTAGACTATGTTTTACTTAATTTATTTCTACTCTTTTTTTGATTACGCCACATTATTTATTCTTGTTTCATTTACTTTTGACTCAACCTCTGTCCATGCTGTCAACTCAGATTATATTATTTCTGATTTACTTGCAGAAGCTAAACCAAAAATGAAACTGTTATTTTCTTGGTCATATTAACAATACAGGTTCAAGTGACTTAACTTTTTCATACTTAGCAAATCATATCTTTGGATTGTTTCTAAGATGATCATTTTTTTCCTTTCACTTTCCTGCTTTTTACTGTTTCTGTCTTTGCTTTACATCTGGTTTTCTTATTATTACAATGGGCAGGTGGCTGAATGGTTAGAATGTTTGTTTTATGACGACGGAACCCGGGTTTAAATCTCATCATGCTTTATTTGTCGGGAAGGTGGGTTCTTGATGTTATCAATCTGGAGGAGGTGATCCCAGTGTGCGACACCTTTGGAAAGTGCATGTGCAACCATAATACAGATTGATTCAAGCCTTGTGAGAGAAAATTGGGTAGATGGGACCCTTTGAGAGCCTTTGATGGTTGTGCAAGCACAAAGTCTCAAGTCATTGTGACCAAGGGTTTAAGTGTCCTAACTTTGTTCCGACTGTTGCGCTCTCTCCCAGAAACTGTAACTAACTTCCATTCAAGATAGTTGTAATATAAGCAACTTGTGAGCTCTGTATGTGTTGAACGAACACAAAATGTGCCTTAGCAGGCATCTACCACAGGGATTAGCTTGCTGCCTTGCTAGACAAGCATCCTTGGATATGAGTAGCCAGCTATACTTATACTTAATATAAATTTTTTTATGGACAATAATTTTTCTTAACATAAGATTTGAAATTTAGTTAAACTGTTAGAAGTTGGTGTCATATTTCACTAAACTTAACAAAACTCATCTCTCAATATTCAGTGCTCATATGATAGCCTGTTGATAAGTTCTTGGCATGACTGTTCTTGCAAAAAATATCTGATGTTTGGTCCTTTTGCCAGATTTTAGGAGAACTTTTTAGCACCCCCTCATATAGATTTCTATTTATTGTTAAAAAAATACCAATCATAATTGTGGGACTCCCTTTTATTTGCTTGCTTCCCTGATTGTTACAATCTCCAAAAGTTTAAATATGTCAATTGCCATCTTCTATCTCCTTGATTCCCATCCTTCTACAGTGATTGGTCTACAGTGTCCTCACTGATATAAGTATTAGTTAAGTGCATCATGTGAACATATTGGTCATGTGTTCAGTCCTTTAACCAGGCAGGCAAATTTATATTCTCTGGACCTGGGTATGACCTTAAACTACATCCGGCAACAAGACCTCTGATTGGGAGGTTGTGAGGAGCATGGAACCACCTCTTAATTGCTGTTGTTCCCAGGCCCACCCTGACTCAGAGTGGTAGCACCTGTTAGGGTCCCAGCTATAGGTAAATAGATAACCCCCAAACTGGGGTCAAAATGCTATGAAAGTATTTCCCAACAAAACTGTTTTTGAATGAAAAATATTACCGACAAAACCGTTTTTGAATAAAACTTATGACCAACAAAATTTTCTTAAATGAAACATATTGCCAACAAAACCTTTATTGAATGAAAAATACTACCAACAAAACCTTTTTTGAATGAAAAATGTTACCATCAAAACCTTTTTGGAATGAAAAATGTTACCAGCAAAACCTTTTTTGAATGAAAAATGTTACCATCAAAACCTTTTTGGAATGAAAAATGTTACCAGCAAAACCTTTTTTGAATGAAAAATGTTACCATCAAAACCTTTTTGAATGAAAAACCTTACCAACAAAACCTTTTTTGAAAAAAATATAAACAAACAAAAACAATAAAACAAATAAACTAAATAAAACAAATCAAAATGATTTTCAGCATTAAATGACCCAATGAAGGTTGATATGCTGGTTAAATGAAGCAACCAACCAATTATATTCTCTAGTTTAGTTGAAGAAACAGTGGATGACACAGCAAAATTATCTAAGAAGAGTTAACTGATATGAGACCAGCTTGGGCAGTAAAATTAGAAGAATTGTAGAATAATTGTAGAATAATGGTAGAATAATGGTAGAAAATGTTTAGTTTGAAATTCCCAAAACCTTTACCGAATACAACAGTCAATTGAAGAAGGTTGGAAGCCACAAACATTTTGATTACATAATGTTAGATTGTATTATGCAAATTAACATTATCACTATAAATTTATCTTAACCAGCTGACATTGGTATATATTTCATGAGATATTTCTATGATAAATATGTGAATTTCATTTTATGATATCAACTTATATTAGAAATACTTACACTAGTAAAGAATTTTTATCATGTTCATAACAATTATGTACAACAGTAAATTGTTATTTATTTTTTTAACTTCAGGTACATAAAAACTGACATGGCTAATGGAAAAGATATAAGCTTAAAAGAAAAAATCATGACAGAAATTTTGAGTAAAAGGAACACAATGTTGGAAATTGTGAAAAAGCTGAATAAAAATCTCAGAACAATGGAGAAAGAAACTGAAGACATTGGCAAGATAAGAAGAAAAAAATATTGGCTTTAAGAATGTCACAAAAAGAAATCTTCGAAAAATGAAATGGATAAAAAAGAAGAAAAGGGAATTGATCAGCAAGAATATATTTGCTGATGCTGCAAATATTAGTCAGTCAGTTCAGTGCCATACGTGATACACACTTCGGCAATCATGTCTCAAAAGAGACATGACTGACTGAACAGAAGATTATCTCGCAGTAGGTTGCCATAACTTTCTGCAGTAGCCTGGTTAACAGCCAAGTTGATAGAACCCAATCTGTCCTATTATTTAACTCATAACTGGAGGGAAGAGATGGATTAATACCTTTCCCAAGGGTATTTGCACATAAGTGAATGCAAGGAATTCAACTGGAATTCAAACTCAGCTCCCTGATTTCTCATTCCAAGCCAAATTCCACTGCATGACAACACACATCTGCTGCAATTATAAACAGAGAAAAAAAATGCAAATATAAACAGAGAAAAATGGTACAGAATGTTAAAAACATTGGTCAAACTACTTAACTTTAGTAAAGAGAATTATATAAATTAGACAAGGAACATGAAAAATAATTTCTCCAGAATCATTTTTGTGACAAATGTATAGCTTTATTGGATGAACATAATAAACATTTCTGGAGATATTAATATAGTAAATATGTAATATGATAAATACATAAATTTCAGTTTGTCTGTGGTTGTAAGAAACAGAAAATATCAAAAGCAAACAAGATATCTGAAATTAGTGAATGACAGGAACATACCTTTGAAATTGCAAGAATTTTATTAAAAAGTAGAAAAAAAATTAACAGGAAAATAAAATCATTTCATCTGGTCGGGTGCCCCTTCTATTCTCCTTGGGGTTCTTGACAAAATACAGCGAAGAATCTGTAATGTGATTGATACCGACTTGGCTGACCGCCTGCAGTATCTCTCTCACTGGCGTGACGTGGCATCCCTGTGCCTCTTCTATAAATACTATCATGGCTTCTGCTCTGATGAACTTAAATCACTGATGCCCCCTAGATGTGAATTTGCACGAGATACTAGATTGGCAACTAGGTCCCACCCTTTTACAGTGAAACCGATGAAATGTAACCGCAATTTCTACTCCAACAGCTTCTTTCCTCGCACTTCCCGCCTGTGGAATTCCCTACCGCATGCTTGCTTCCCCGACGGCTACAACCTCCAAGAGTTTAAATGTAAGGTCAATAGACACCTCCTAACACACTAACTCACACCCACTCTCTCCAACTCTCTCCCTATGTACATCCTAAGTCGTCTATCACCCTCCTTTTGACATTTCCCATACCCAATCCCTCTATGTAACCCCCTGCGCTATAGTGGCAGTGGAGTGCCTTGCTTGGAGTGACACAATTAAAAAAAAAAAAAATGTCATATAATAGGAGTTGAACAAAATAAATGCACAATAAGCAAGAAAAATAAATTGGCCCTTTAGAAAATATTTGATAAATTTATAAACAGAGAGAAAAAAAGGAGAATAAAAACATGAAAGCAGCCAAATGTAGTGATATTGGCTGATATATTAAATGGGAGGCAGCTGAATCTGTCACAAAAATGAATTCAGAGACAGTGACCACTGCTTGCAAAAAGTCAGAGAGATTGCTAGTGCTTAAAAAGGATGACAGATACCAATTAGACTATTCACCTCCCTTCTTAACTACACCTCATGTTGGCTTTGCTCATCTATAGCAGGAGATTACAATAAAATCTGGGTAGTGCTATAAATCCTCATGTTTTTTTGCAGATAACATTTTTTGCTGAGGTTATATTTAAGCCACAAGCATTTCACTGGAAGGAGCTACACCCTGAGAACAAACATAGTGTCTGGTCAGAACTGTAACATTACACAAATGACCATTTTTAGGTCAATATCATAAAGAGATACAGGGAAATTAGACAAAAATGTACACAACTGATTTATCAGTAGTAATTTTTAGTGATGAATGTAGAGCTATATTGAATTGATCTGAAAGCTGGTATAGAGGTTGAACTTTTCATGGCAACAGTCAATTCATCATCATCATCATCATCAGACTAGGTGTAATTGTAGCATTACTGTACAGCTGGTGCCTGAGCAGATCTCTCCATATATATCTGGGTTTAAAGCCAGTAAGGTATTTATTAATGTATAATGTATCTTGGGCAAGTAGACCAGGCAGAACCCAACCCTATCCAGATTAAACCATGGCAGATATCCTCCAGCTTGAAGGTTCGTCTTTATCATGGACACTGCTTTTGGTTCCATTAGTTGAAAGCAGTGGCTACAGTAGCAGGTTCAATAACATTCTTGCCAGAACATGGAAGATTCTGCTCTTCTTCCACTCAGAAAATTGTTTATATATTTACCTGCTACATAAATTTTCCCACGCATGTATTTACATGTTGGGGATATCCACTAACATTGGGTGATGTGTGGATTGGTACTTTGTGGCTAGGAGGTTATTTCTCAGATAAATAAGCTGATACACTTAGTTTCTCTGAAGTACACTGAATGCAAGGTCTGTTTTAGTGTCATTTGAGGCATGCTGCATATTGCATTTAAAAATTGGACAGACAAATGAGTACTGCATAAAAGCATAGTTATAATGAAGAAAGTATTGAAAAAAGATAGCAATGAACAAGAAGATGTGGAGAGCTATGAATGCCAACATCCTAAAGGGACATAGGATATAAAGAGATGATATTGTGGCATAAAACAGTAGAAAAAATAGCAAAATCAATAACTATAAAAACACCAGAAACAACAAAAACAACAGGGTAAAGTTTAACATATGTACCTGCAAAAGGACTAGGTATCAAAAAGATGAATTTTCTTATGACACTGCTATTATTGTATAAACCCTTGACAATTATTTTTACCTTGACCTTAAGGCAGAGTTATCGTATTTGGTTGTGTTTGTCTGTTTGTTTGGTCAAGATATCTTAAGAATCCCTGAATGGATTTGGATAAAACTTTCAGGGATGATTGGACTCATGACTGACACAAACTTTGAGGATTGATTTTGGATTTGATCTGGTACGGGATGAAGTTTCTGGGTTATTTTTCTTATTTTATTAATAAAATTTACATTTTTACATTTCACATAGCATATAGCAAATTACCTCCACCAGACCATTTTGAATACTAAATTACCTCCCCTTGTATTATTTTAATTTTGAGAGCAGTTGAATGTATTTTGATATTATTCTCTCTTGAAAGCAGTCAAGTTCATTGCAGTTATTCTTTCTTATTTTAACAATTATCTCTTGCTAATCACTGAGATGATGTCAGCATTGCTTTGGCAGAGTTTTGCGGTCTTTGTCTTGTCTTTCTAGTTATTACTTGAAACACCTATTTTTAGAATTGTAATAAAATCTCAAAATATGCAACAGGACTTGTTCCTTCTCTGTTTTTCTCAAAAATTGACAGTAAACATATAAAGCACTAAATAGCAAATAAACAGACTAATAACTAAATAACAACTAATAAATGATGTAGCAACGACTCTAAGTAGAAACTTAAGAAGCTTTATTTGACTAATTCAGCTTTACTGCTGAAAAACGTTTATTTTTGATAGTGGATGGTGAAAAGCAAGAGGGGAAATGTGATGTGCTTATTTCATAACTAGTCATATACCATATGTGATACATGCTTGGGTGATCATGTCTTGAAAAAAACATGACTGACTAGGCAGAATATTTTCCCACACTAGGTCATCATTACTTTTTGTGGTAGATTGATTGCTAACCAATGCTATAGAACTCAATCTGTTCTGTTATTTAACCCATATCTGGAGGGAAGAGATGGATTAATACTTTTTCCAAGGATATTTGTTCATAAGTGAATGCAACAAATTCAACTGGAATTTGAACTCAGCTCTCTGATTTCTCGTTTTGAGCCAATATGTACGACACCACAATGCACATTATAATTTCCCCTCATCTTACAGCTTTACAACCAATAGTGCCACGTGGAAGAAGTCCAGCTACTACTGGACCATGTGAACTCACAAGGAAGAGAGGAAACAGCAACAAAGTAGCATTCCTAGATGTACTAATATCTCAAACAAAGCATGCATTCAACACATGCTTATATTCTAAGTCAACATTCATTAAGACAGTACCTCAACTTCATATCCCACCACCACTGCAATATAAAGAAAGGGATCATCTGTTGCTTACAAAATCAAGCAGAAGATATAAGTGATGACACAGAGACATACAAACAAGTAATGGTCAGTATAAACAGTATACTTCAAAACAGCAAGTACCCTGAATACATGACAGCAGCCCTCACAAACTGGAATAAGAGAATTACAACCCTCAGAAAATAGCCTTGGTCTGCCTACCCTATGTGAAGAGAGTATCAGAAAAATACAAAAGATCTGTGGTCCACATAAAATCAGGACGACCTTCAAAAGTGGTTCAACACTTTGTAGACACCTCTTCTAACTAACTAAGACCTCTCAAAGAGAAGAATATGACTAAGGACTGTGTGTGTTATTTTATGCAATTGTGATAAGAAATATAAAAGATAAACAGGCTGCCCCCTTAAGAACAGGACCCCATGAAGGTATAACATGAGAGGAAATAGAAAAATCGGGTGTGGCTGACCATGTATAAAAATGAAAAGGGAGATCCTCATCACTAGTGGAGTGAGGTTGAAATAATAAACAAAGAACATCAATGGAAAATTCAAAAACTTAAAGAATCAGTTTGTTAGACCACAAAAATCTCTTAAGCTGGCCAAGCATAAACATGAAAATAATATGGGAACCAGTAATATGAAGTGGTAGAGAAAACAATGACAATAACAAAATTGTAGTATGAGCTCTGGCAAAAAAATGTTTAAGAAATTAGGTTTATAAGTATCAAAAATTTGAATTACCTGAAGAATGCCAGATTGTACAATGATCAAAATGCCATGAATAGTCAACAAAGATGAATATAACAATCCGATCATTGTAACCATTATGAATAATAACAGTCCCTCATCTCAGAAATATAGACAGGTACAAATATTTGATATACAGTAATGTTGGTGTCACTCTTTCGGATGGTGTTAGTCTGTGTGAGAAGTGCAAACTATGCCATTTCTGATGATACACCTGGTGAAAGTTAAATCATTTGCATATGAAGGAAATGTTGAACTTTGACAGTTAATCTAAATTCTTTCTTCTGAGTTACTTTAGTTTTAGCATGTCATTGTCTTTTTTTCTAATCAGAATTAAATTTCAAAACCCTCCGGGGAATTTATTTGCTCTTTAGAATTCTTTAGGAACAGTATTACTTGACTTGCTTCTGAGGCAAAATTTTTGATTGAAAAAAATAATTTTTGTGATTGTTTTGTTTAAGTACATTAGCAATTTCATTTCAGACAATCTGATATTAAAACATGAATTTTATTTTATATGAAAAAAATTAATCTGCAACTTTTGTTTTTAATAAATTGCACTTTTTGGTTGTAATATAAATTTAAGGTAGAAACTGATATATTTTTAAGCAGTTTTTGCATTAAGATTTATTTGGGATATCTAACAATAAGTTTAAGTTATTTTTTAAAAAATTAATATTAAAGAAATCTTGCACAAAAATTTTCTCTTAGAATACATTTAATTACTGATTTTGTTTAATTAAGTGTTTTTTGCTTTTTTTTTCTTTTTTTTCTCATTTAATGCAAAATACTGCATACTTCACATATTTACTCTGAAAAGAGAACAATACCAAAGTGGCAAAGAATAAACTAGGTCTTACTTTGGAAATTAATTTGTGTTCTTTGGGCTAAAACACATCACTCAATAAATCCTGGGCCTAACTAAGAAAACAACTTTTAGGTAAAATTCAACTTTATTCATTAACATAGTCTCCTTCTCAGTTGATACACTGATTTCAACACTTCTCTAAGAATTTGATGCCTTTTTTTGTAGAATGATTTATCTTTGGGCCCAAAATATACCTCAGTTTTCAATATCACTTCTTCATTAGAAACAAATGTCTTTTCCTGTAGCCTTTTTTGAGGTTTTCAAATGGCCAGTAGTCACTGGAGACCAGATCAAGAGAATAGGGTGGATGTGGAAGCAATTTGAACTGCAAGTCATGTAGTTTTGCCATCATTGCAATCAACTTGTGACACATTGCATTGTCTTGGTAAAAGATCACTTTTTTTTTCATTTGTAGCTGTTTTTGTTTTTGAATGATTTCTTTTTTCAAATGCACCAATAATGCTATATGATATTTGCTATTGATGGTTCTTCCTTTCTCAAGGTAATTGATGAACAAAATACCTTGCACATCCCAAAATATGGAGGCCAAAACCTTGCCTTCTGATGTTTACGTTCACTTTGGACGGCTTTCTCAGATTTGATTCCAGAATAAAATGGTAGATCTATGTTTCACATATTTACACAAAAACTCCTTCTTATTGCATGAAACATTTGCAAGCAATGCACTGAATTGTGTTGTTTTTGATCGAATGAGAGTAAACACGGTACCCACTTTGAACACAGCTTTCTCATTGATAAACGGTCATGCAAAATGGTGAATACATTGCCTTCTGATATGTTCAACTTCCTCTGCTATCTCACATAACTTAAAATGTTTAAAGTCAGCATACCACCTCTTAACCATTGTTTCCAAGAGAGCAGAGTCCAAATAACACTTATCGAGCCATTGCTTTGCTTGAACAGTATTTTCTCACATCAGAAAGCAATGCTTTATCAACACAGGAAATTCAGATTTTTCTATTGTTTTGAAAATTTGCAACAGTAGATTTACTGAGCTGTAATTTGTAAACTAATATTCTGAGTGGGCCCAAATTTTGTCATGTGTTTTTTGAAGGTTAGTACTTCATAAAAATCATATGGATTTTTTATTAGTTGTGAGAGCTATATGTCAGGCTGGGATTTACTGAGTGGTGTGTTATGTTGAAAAAGAAAATTCAAATCAAGATTAGATCAAACTTTTGTAAGCTTCAAAATATGATAATTGTTTGTTCTTCCCTACCAATCTTGACCAACGACTATCTTTCTTACTCCAATAAAAGAACTCTACATTAGACCCCATGATTGGTTTTAGTTTTTAGCTCTTTGTGGGTGTAGAGGTTGTTGTGTGCTGTGAATTGTGATGTGAATTTTTTACCCTTTAGATTCACAGTCCCATTAATTTTCTGATGTTGACCCTTGGAATTATGACCTTAGAGTCATGATTTTATGCATTTGAATCACCATATTTGTATTCAACATAGCTGCAAAGTCTTGGCATTGGAAAATGTCCAATCACAGCATGGAACTTCTTCACCACTTTAAAAGAAAGGTTAGTCCAGTCAAATGAGTTCTATCAGGAAACAAACTCTGTACTTGATACAAGATAACTGGGATACTTTTGAGGCAGTATATCATGAATTGTACTGGGCAGTTATTCTTCACATAAAGAACAATGAATATTTTTGTTCATTAAGTGGCTTAAATATAAGAGGAAATGCAATTTCTTTCTTATTTGAAACATTGAAACATTTAAGATTGTCATGAGGAATATAAACTTTAGTAAATAATAACAATTGAAGGATAGTCTCTAGAGATACCTGACATAAGTTTTATATATATATATATATATATATATATATATATATGTATATATAAAATCAAATTTATCTTTTACTCAAAAATACATTGCAACACAGAAATTTCTAGGTTTCAAGGTTTCTACCTCATCATCAGGCAATGTTAGATCGTTGTTGTGAAATTGATTTTCATTTAAATATAAGAAATTATATTTGTTTTTTATAGATATGGGAAGGCATAAAATTTATGTGTGTGTTCAATTTAACTAATCAGAATAGAGATTCAATTTAAATTTGAAAAAGTTTATATCATTAGAAGGATACATGATCTCTTCTTTCAATCTTAATGGCCAAAGTGTCAACCTAATTTTTAAAACAACTGTCTAGACCTTATTTCCATTGATGTATCCATTATTGTTACAAAAGTTTTTCTTTCATCTCTCTCTATATCCCAACATTTTTTAAAACAAAAGCGAAAAATAAAAATGAAGAAAGAAAGAAAACATTTTATATATTTGTAACTCATATGAGGTAAAGAGCATAGGAAAGATGAAAAAACAAAAAGAGAAAAGAGAAGGACACAGAGGAAATAAAAAACAAAGAGGAAAACAAGAGAGAAAGAAAGAAAAAAGAAATAAGAGGAAAGAGCCAATGGAAAACTGCTCAAGGATAAATAGAACCCAAATTTAGGTAGGAAGTAAAGTATAAGCATAGACAGACATCTGTCACATGACGCATGGGCTGAACAAAGAGAAAAATGCACGGAGGGGGAAGAAAGTGAGAAAATGAACAGCGGGAAGGAAGGGGGTGCAACAGGAGCTGCAAAAAATAGAAATTTTAAACTTTGGCCAGAAATGAATTGTAGATGGATACATTTGTTCCTAACATTGTATAAAACTAAATCGTTTGGCATTAAAAAAAATTTATATCACATACACAAAAATAGGAATTATTCAAAAGAGGGTGTTTAGAAATCCAATACGAAGATGTAAATTCATCAGTGCTAATATAATAGATTGGAAAAAAAAATTAAATAAAATTAAAAAATGATAAAAATTAAAGGAAAAATTAATGTTAAAAATTAAATTTAAATTTAAAACATTAAATAGATGACAATTTGTAATAGAAAATAAAGATAAAAATAGAGATCTTCTTCTTCTTCTATGTGCCCTGTCTCTTCAGGACGTAGGCGATCATGGCTCTCCACGTCTCCCTATCCCTTGTGGCTCTTAGTATGTTTGCTCCTGTTGCTCCTAGCAACCCCCGTTCCGTCATCCACCTGATCAAACCCTGCAAATATGTTATCCGCTGCCTTCCTCTGTCGCTCCTTCCTTCTATCTGACAAGTCAGTATCAGGTTCTCCAGGCTCTCCTTCCTCATTGCATGTCCCAGGAACTTCAGTTGTCTCTTCCTGATGCTCAGCATCAATTTCCTTTTTGTTGCCATTCTTTCTAACACTTCGTCGTTGCTTGTATGCTCAGTCCACGATATCCGTAGCATCCTTCTGTAGAACCACATTTCGGCTGCTTCCAGTTTTGTCCTCATTTTCGATGATATTGTCCAGCATTCACAGCCGTATTGAAGAACTGACATCACGTAGCAGTCTAGCACTCTTTTCTTCGTTTCTATTGAGATCTTCCTGTGTGCTAGTATTTTGCTCATCTTCTGGAACGCGTCCTTTGCCATGCCAATTCGCCTTCGGATGTCCGTGTTGCACTTTCCATCTCCTGTTAGAACACTTCCTAGGTACTTAAATTCTTGGACTTGTTTGATTCTGTTATCCCCCACCTGTATTTGGCATTTTGGGTTGTATCTTTTGCTGATGACCATGCACTCAGTTTTCTTAAAGTTTATTTGTAGTCCCTTCTTGTCACTCTCCACTGCTACTTTCTGTATGAGATCTTGCAGTTTCCTTTCCGTGTCCGCAATCAGTACTGTATCGTCCGCGTATCTTATGTTGTTCAGGTTGTGGCCTCCAATAACAAATCCTGGTGTGTCATCTAGGGTCCTCAAAATATTCTCGCTGTATAGGTTGAACAAATCCGGTGAAAAGACACATCCTTGTCTTACGCCTTTTTCTATCTTTGTGTATCTACTGAGGTCGTTACCTGTCCGTATGCACGCCGTTTGCTGCCAGTAGAGATTCAGAAGATGTCTGTCCAAAAATAGAGATAAAATAACAAAAAGAAAGATAAAAATAGAGATAAAATAACAAAAAGAAAGATAAAAATAGAGATAAAATAACAAAAAGAAAGATAAAAATAGAGATAAAATAACAAAAAGAAAGATTATAGTTAAAGTAAATTATGAAGATAGTAAGATTAATTCTGCAAAAGGTTTATAATTGCTGGAGATTCAAACCTTAGATTTGATAATTTTAGCAGGATTGTAAGGTTAATTCTTTAATATGTTTACAATTTACTCTAGTTTCATGCCTCTGATTCAGTAATATGTCACTCTTC